>CM075851.1:63877713-64477713 GCA_037975125.1 Latrodectus hesperus | reverse complement strand
GAACAAAAATAGATTTTATGAAAAAAGAATCTAAAATATATGAAAATCTTGAATCATTTAGGAAACCTGGAATATTTATTAAAAACATGTAAGTTTTTAATTAAAAATTATCAAAGTAAATATTTCAGCAGAATTTAATAAGTTTTCTAATTAAAAATGCACTTGTTCACATATTAAGCAAAATTAAAAAATTTATAAATAGTAATATATATACACACACATTCACCTCAAGGCAGTATTTTGCGTTATGAAATAAGAATAAATTGAATGAAGCTCTCTGTTGTTAAAATATTTAAAATTTTTACTAAACTCTCATAGAAAGTTCTGTAACTATCTAGTTTATCTATAGCACGTTGTGGTAAATAAAAAATTTAGTCATAAAATTACAGTAGCTTTGTAAATATTTTTAATATTTAAATAGAATTTTTATTAAGTTAATAAATATCTTTATTATATTTAAAGTGTTAGTTCCGATAAAATTAATCTCATGATAATAAAAAAATAATTATTTAGTTCTCCCTTATCGTATCGTTTCAATAATTTTATCATGTTCTGATTTTTTATTTTTCATTTGTGATCCTGTTTTGAAAGTTCTTTCTATTTAAGATAATAGCTAAAATTAAATATTATTCAGTAAATAGTAACAAAATTAACATTATTATTATAATTTTTATGCATTCTTCAATGTATAAAAATTGAAATATTTAATGAACGTCAAGACAGAGATTTGGCTTCTACTTTTTTTTTAATTTCTTTCTCGGAAAATATTTCCTTCAAAAATTATTTGATTTTAAAATTTTTAAAAGTTACTTATTTTAATTAAATTTTTTATTAACTGAAGTCATATGAAAAATGTAAACTGAGTATTTTATTTTCAGTCTATATTGTTATTTATATTGTTATTTCATTATATTGTTTTAAATATAAAATTTCAAAAATATCAATGTATGTAGGAGAAACATCATTTATATTTAATTTAAAAATAACTACTTCATTTTTTATAAAGTTAAAATTTCTATAATTTTTACAAAATTTGACATTTAAATTAATTAAATATTTTTGAATTATCTGTAACAAAAATTTATCAATAAAATTCCATTAATTCGAATAAGACAAAAGAAAAATTAGAATAATTATATCTAGATCTAAAACAGGTTATTTCATACATCTCCAGCATGTCACATATTTTTCTGATTTTGTAGACATCACAGCATATTATGTATGTAAAATGCTTTGCATAGATTGCTTCAATAAGCCCGTATATTGTTTTACATGTTTAATTACAGCAAACTACGGTAAAACTATACTAAAAAAATTTTGGCAACATGAAGCTGACATTTTTAAATTTGCTACTTTCCATATAATGCAATTATGCATAGATTGTAGTGTGAGGAAAAAAGAAAAAAAACAGGGATTATTTAATTTTTTTAAATGTCTGTGTATCGATTTAGAATTATTTGTAGTTAAATAAAACATTAGAAAAATAATTAAAAAATAAACGGAACAAAAATTGTAAAATTTAACTATAAATGTAATGGTTATTATATGCACTTTTCATTTGAGCTATTATTTCCAACTCATATAAAGCTTAATAAATGTGTTCATTGCCATGTACTTTACCTAATATTAATTCTTGATAATTATTCTTATGCTAGATAGAAAAAATATCTCTTTATAAAACTATGAGTTTTCAAATTTTCAAGCATTTGCTGGTTTGCGCAAGTTGGAGTTGATCCTAAATATCAAAGATTTATTTTGAGAAAATTGTACATATAAAAATTTTTTATATTTACTTTATATATGTTCTAAAATATCTTTATTATTATATGAATTGTATTTAATACTAATATATAAAATAAATATTTATAATTATATATGTTTAATATATTGTCTATGTCTTAAATACAGAATTAATATCTTTATTTTACTTCAGATAAATTTCGTACAGCAAAAACAATTTTCTCAAAGTATTGGTTTCATAATTAAATAGCTTACTTCGATAATCATTTTTCTAGAAACTTGAAATTTTATTAGCTTTAGAAACTCAAGAAAAAAGCACCTTATTAATGTACAATCAGCCTCAGAAATGTTAGATGAATTATTATCTAAAGATTTAGGTAAAAAAAATAATCTTTGTTTATTAAGTGAGATATACAGGTATAATTCCTGGATCTTACAGTATCGATTGAATTTTTTTTCTATAGTTAACCATAATCACAGTTAAACTTAAGGAAAGTACTTTTGTTGATCACTTTAGAGAAAAAAATCATTATTTTTTATTAAAAATTATATAGTTTTAGATCTTAGTTGTTTTAGTGATACATTCATTATATGGAAAAATTTTAATTGACACCTGAAGAACCATAAAATGTTTCTTTAAATGAGCGCTACTTGAATATTCTTGGGAATTTATTGTTTCATAATTATTAAATGACAAGTAATTTACAAGGAACTGAACAAGAATTTCCATTAAAAATAATTTAGACTGTTAAAAATAACAAAATATATGTAACTACAATATCTTAAATGTGTAAAAGCAATTCTAAAATTTTTAAGTATAAATTTTCTGTTCTATAAAATTAGTATAACCTTAATAAACAACACTTCTTTATTTTATGACCAAAGGTTGAGATAAAAAAGGATTAATCTATCCATAAAAAAGTAATCTTAGATTCCAATTTCAATCGCTTAAAAATTTACACGGTGATTCCCTGTAAAGATAACGTGCTTTAAAATTTATTTTACTTTTCTGTAAAGATACATACTTTAAAACTTTTCTTATAGAGTGGTAAAAGCTTACTAAAAGAAAAGAATTGCATAGAATGCGCTATTTAGAATCAAAGAATTTCCTTTCTTTTGAGAAAGTAGAAATTTTTAGTAAACATAGTTAATTCTTAGATTGGATAAGAAACATTAACATCAAGTTCGAACAAATTATCTCATTTGGAGCAACATGAAATATTCCCTATTTATCTTACTTCACCCACTTTATTGAAAAGTTAACAGTTCGTTATAAGTGCAGCTAATCCCGACTTATGATAAGAAACACGTCTGTCACATTCCCTTCGAATCAACCAAAGCATATAGCTTCCTCTTTTTTAAAAAAAATCCTTTTATTTCTTTTTAAAGGCTTGGAAACTTATTGTGAGTTTCACTAATCCTTCAAGATAATGAGAAATATATGTTTCAAAATTCTTGTGAATCAGACCAGCAGCTTCTGATTTGTCCATCGCTATGAAATCTTCTTTATTTCTCTTTTAATCTCTTCCTGGGAGAGCTGATACTGTGAAGTATCTAAGTTAATCCTTCATAGTGAAAAGAGACACATGTTTCAGCTTTCATACAAAATAGAAGCTAAAATGTGTAAAATTGCATAAAGATAGCAAAAACAATTACATTATATAATATTAAATGAATGTTTTTGCTATTTTGCCCGTAGCAATATTTAAAGAGATACATTAGTATAATTTCTTAAAATATGTTTTTCCCCCCATTTTTTTCAGTCTATCTTGTATCTAAGTAGTAATTAATTCATTCAAGTTTAAATAATGTTAAATTTTATATATTTTCCCTAATATATGAACCATCAGCCAAAAATTCAATATGATTTTGATTTATAATTGAAAACTATACGAATTATATTCTCATTAATATATCTTCAGACAAAATGTCTTCAAACTTTGTTGTATTTGTACCGGCATACTTTGTCCAAAGTTTGACTCAACCAGTGAAGTGGAAGCAGCCGGTTGAAAGTCATCCTGATTTAGTAGCAGTGACCAAGTAAAAGAATCCTCAATAACTGGCCTGCCAACCCCAAAGGTATTAATTCACTTGAAGGTGACAGGTGAATTTAAATAGGTCCATGACCTATTTAATTTCACCTGTCACTTTTAGCAAACACGACGGATCTTCAGTTAAGTCGGTATTCGAACTCACTATTTTCCATGAATACGAGGCTACTCTAACCAACTGGACCACCACAGTCTTTGTTATAAACCAATCAAATTAGCAACATTTGAATGCATTTTTTCTTTATTTCTTGACATTCTGCTAATATTAATATGAATTTCAGGAAAATTGGATTCTTGGGACTTTTCAGGTTATAAATTTCTTTGAATTTCTTTTGTAAAAGTTCTTACATTCTCTACTGATTAGAAATTCTTTCCGAATATATTACAATGTGAATTATGAAAAATTGCATAACTATTTATAGTTGATAATTCATCCACTGAGAAATGCCATATCAACAATTCAAAATCCTCACTGTCTAACAGAGGTAGATGTTTGTATATACCACTGACAGTCTATTTACGATTTTTCATTATTATATGAAGATTCCTTTCAGAGTTTTTATATACATATCATCACAAAATTTACATGAGGACCTCATGAACTCTTATAAATCATCATTTTTATCTTGCTATCAATATACTGCTATTATTGCAAATCATTCTAATTACATGGCTAAGATAAGCAAATCCATCTTCTGTAAGCAAATTATTTTTAAGGTTTCTGTTTATTTTTACCATTTCTAAAAATCTGCTTTTTATGTAAATAAAAGATTTAATTAATTAAAATAACTTTTGATAAATCTTTCAAATAGAAGTAATGACTTGACAGTGTCTGTTTCCAATACAATAGTCTATTCAGGAAATATAAACCTTGTGTATTTTTTGTTATTACTAACTTTCTCAATATTCCCTAAAAGTTTTGTGTTAATGAAAGAAAAATTACTTTTCGTATAAATAAAGTGAACAGGAGAAATAATAATAGTAGATCGATAGATACATGACGATGTAAAGGATACCGGTCTTTACCTATTGGTTATAGGGTGTAACTCCTTTAATATCACCAGAGCAATCCACATCATCTACGTGGTGTCATGGGTGTCGACCGAGAACGTCATTCTCTTATTATTCGAAAAATAATTTTTACTATGGTTTAGCATCAAATCCTATATCAATACAGTAGGATTTCCGTCACAATTCTTCAAGAGAATAAAACTTAATATACATTTATTTGCATTAAAATAGAAGTAAACATTTAAAATAAAAATAGTAATAGGTATCAAATAGTAAATAATGGAAGAGGAAAGAAAATGAGTTATATACATTATATTCAATGACTGTAAGGCTATTCTGAATCAGTAGGAAAAATCAAAAGATTGGTCATATTGTCTTTCTTAACATAGTTTAGTTCCTTTAGTAGAGAGGAGTTGTAGAATAGAGATAATTTTTTCTCCTTCTATATGCATTATTGGTACAGAATTTAAAGAAGGCTGCGTTGATTTGAGAAGAATGTTTTTTTGTTTGGATATCCCAAATAATAATGTTAAAAGTTTCCTTATAGTATGACATAAAAGGAAAACATTACAATTCAAAATTTCGATATGTAATACGCAGATATTAAAATAGATGTAACTGGTGATATTAATGTTAGTAAATATTGACCTAAATTAAATATGAATGTTAAAAATTTCAATAAGGTTCTTATTAAAAAAATGTAGTAAACTGTTATTCACAAATACCGAAATTTTACTTTATTAAAGATATTTAAAATGTATGCTTCTCTATTTTCATTTAAATATACAAAATATTCACATTTTTTATCAAACGTATTTAATAAATCAAAACACCCATTAACAGAGTTTGTAGTTTTAATATTTACTATTAATTCTATAGTTTTTCTGATAAATTTTATGCATTATGATACAGTATATAAAGCATTCAGTTTTAGCATTGACTGAAATAGTATTCTTCATTCATGTCTTTATTAAAATTTTAAGTGGCATGTGACTGCCAAACACAGAAAAATCAATATGATATAGGTGGTAATGAAGGAGTTCACCATGGCCTAGTGGTTAGGCAATACTTTTTGGAGTAAAAGGCCCTGGGCTTGATTTCAGACCTTGTTGAACAACGGGAGATGAATCTTGCCTTTCTGTGTCTGTATTCATGTCTGTCGGAGTGGATATTTGGGAGTTTTTTAATTACATCACTTGTGAGACATAAATACGACTCACTATTTTAAGAAATTCTTTTCAAAAAGTAATTTACGAGATACACATTAAACTACCTTACAACAGAAGTCGACCGTTTTGTTTTCTACAACATATTGTTAAACACATAGTAATTATTTGTTCAAAAATTTTTGTCTAATAATTTTTGTAACATTTTTATAAAGTCATAAAAACTGTTAATTTTTATTATAATTAAATAAAATTAAATGAACGGAAAATAAATTATTAAGAATTACGTTTTTAATAATCATTTTCAATTTATTTATTTTGAGAAAATAAATTTTTTATTCAGATGTATAAAAAATATCCCACTGTAAAAGTTTCCCTCTTCAGACAACTTTTATGATGAATGGGGTAACACTCCATTCTTCTTTCCTCTGGCTTGTAATTCACATTAGATTATAATTCCTTTAAACTATCTAATAAATGATATCTTTAAACTATCAGAAATGGTAAACTTTCCTTGTTCTCAAAACTCAAAGATTGCCGAAAACGTAATTCAATAATCTAACCCTGAGGTCGGCAACCTTACAGCTGTGATGTGCCAAACTAATCTAATAAAGTGTCTTTGGACGTCTTATCCTAATCGCATTTTCCTTTGATCAAATACTATTAAAGGAGCATTTTTCTACGTTACAAAATAAATTATAAAAAGGAGAGACAAGGAGATTTATCTTTGTCTAATAGTTCGTAGATTGCCAATGAAAATTGTACCGCGAGCCAAATCTGACTCGCGTGCAATGGATTGTTGACTCCTGATCGAATCTATTTTATACAGCAGCTATTTGTGATAAAAGTAATTTAGATTGGAAATACATTGAATCTTGTGTTTTCGCGCGCGCGCGTGAAAATCTCAAGACTTGCATTATATTAAAATCATATTTATGTTTTTTTTTTCAAGTGAGTTTGTGTAAAGTCAAAAATTGCCTTTTTTATTCTATATCACGCTGCATTTTACCGGAAAGATATTTTCAAAGAAACTATTACAATAGGTTTTAAGAAATTAAGATTGTAGGATGTTCAATCTTTAAATAGTTCTCTTATAAAAGAAATATTAATAATTATTTTAACACATTATTTGCGCTAGTTTCATGAAATAATGTTACTATGATTGCATTTCAGCTTTTCACTGTTATTTTAACATTGGAAAAAATTAAGTTTTAGGTTTATAAGAGACTATATGAGCAATAAATAATGTTCATAAATGCACCCATTTTTAAAATTTTCTACTATGAAACTTAAAACAAAAATTTATAACAATATTTTTTAATTATTTATTAATATCAAATATTCATGTAACTCCATTCAAATAAAAAAGTTTATTTTTCTCATCTGAATAATTTTAACATAAAAATGTTTCATTATTAAAAGTAAAAATGATGTGTATTTTAATTAACATTCTTAACTTATGTAATTTATTTGAAATCTGAAAGTGAAAATCTATTGCATATAGTTAAAAATTACATATAATTATTATTATATTGTCTATAATATGTGGTTCATACAGAAATTAATATTATTGGGAAATCATTCATAAGGAGTTAACATTATGAATGATTTCATAATTAAAATAATCATTGTTTAAAACAATTGTTAAACAACCTAATTTTAAATAATTGTGTGGTTATAATATCTTTTAAAATATTCATGAGATATATGAGATATATTATGAATAATTCAGAAGTTTTAAGGACAAATAAGGCTTATTTTTTGGTAATGACAAATAATTATTACCCTTAAGAGGACTAACATTTCTTAATCTTTTATAGTCTTTTTTATTATGGCAATGCAAAATTGCCAATTAAAGGTTCTTACAGGTAATTAGCTTTAAAAACTTTAATCTCTATCTCTTAACTTATTGCATCTTATTTCAGCAGTATGCTATTTTTCAATTTAATTCAATTTAAAAAAGCTTATAATGATTGAGCAGTTTTCCTCATTATCCTATTGAAAGGTAATTACTTTATTGAATAAATCTTAATTACTTCATTAAACCAATAAAAATCTAAATTGCATTTTAACTTCCTTTCAAATTATTCATTGAAATATAAATTTAAAAACGTGAAGGAATTTACCTCTTTAAAAATAAATCTTATATTTTTTAAGGAAAATCTGTTTGTCGTTTTTCCTCCATTTACTATATCTGTAAAGAATATTTGTTAATATGAGATGCAATATATAAAAATTCTGCAAGTTAGTAAACTTCTGTATTTCAGTGGTGTTACTTTTACCATTTACATCAAATATAGGGTATCTTCAAGCGAAAGACAAAGCGAAATGCCAATGATTCCTTTTCAGAACATTTACATACCACTACGATAAATACGCGCATTTTAGCACATATTTCTTTTCAAAAACTTACTTCATTTCTCTTTATGAAATATGCTCATGATAAAAAAAATACATTTAACATTTTGTTAATACGTTGTTAAGTGTGAGCATAATAATACCATAAATTTTAATATTTCTCAGCTGAAAAGGAAAGGTCCCGTAAATGGGTATTTTTCACATGTTAAATGACTTAATGACTGATAGATGAGGTAAAAAATATTTGGGAAGGAAACTTTATTGAAGAAACGTATCATTTGTACATAAATAATCAAAATAGAAAAAAATATTCAAAGCAATTTAATTTATTTCTAGTATATATATATATATATATATATATATATATATATATATATATATATATATATATATATTCTATATATTCTGTGATTGTATGTGTTTAACATATAAAAGATTAGATAGTCTATGATAGAATATCTATTAACAGTGTCATGACTCTCAACATGTGCCTTGGAATAACAAAGTTTGTTCATTAATATCGGTACATTCAAAAGCGAGTACAAGGGCTTTTTGACTCCATACTACTTATAACTTAACAGCCAAGGTTGTTGCGAGGCATTTATGTCCTACGTGTTTGACCTTCAGGCTGGACATTTTCTCAATATCGCAAGGGAGAAAACGTGGAAAACTTTCTTGCATACAGAGAGCGGAAATTCAATGTCTATCGTTTGTTGTTCATTAAAAATCCAGTCAACTTATTGACATTTTTACTCAGAAGAAGATGATCCCAACTCTAAGTCACGGAATGTGTTGCGCAATCGAGTCAACGTAATTTGTGGAGTTAATGTACTAGGAATGAAATCTAACTTGGCCGTTTACCAAATTATTTCAAGATTAAATTATTCTTTCAATGATTTAAAAAAATTAAATAATATTTTCTAAAATCATTTTTCCAGAATAAACGAGAGAGCAATATCCGATTATACCTGAGCTGTGATAAAAATGAGACTCATTACTAAAAATGATCGTAAATTTTTTTTCATTTTGATGAATAGAGGTCATAGAAACATCTAGCTTGTGACTTTATATCGTGTAAGCGTCTTTTGCTAGTTTGTGTGGACAACATTTTTTAACTTGGTATATGACTTCAAATTTCACTCATGAGTACCATAAGCACTCACCATTTTTCTAAAATAAGGATCCAATTTGACAGTTCTTTAATTCGGGCCTTTATTAATTGCTCTATATGTTCATTATTACCTAAGCAGATACCATGATTAGCAAAGTTAAATTAATTTCTTTGTCGAAATTCATAGTGACCTACTAGAGTGATATTGCTGGAGAATATAGCACTGGAGCTTCTGTCGATTCAATAATTCTGTTTTTCTCAGTTTGCAGTATGAGCCAATTTATACGTTTTCAAAATAGAGATATCACACAGTTGAATGATAAGATTGAATTAAATTTCTGCAGCTTTTTGTTGTGAAAAAAATTTTTCAATCGCAGAAGTTTTCATTTCATTAAAATTAAATATGCTTAATCTTTTGTCTTGTAGATTAATAGCTTTCTGGTGTGGTCATTTTGTGGATGTGGGCTGTTAAAAGGTAGTTAAAAAATCGAACGTGAATTGTTGCCTTAAAGCTTTTAACTACCCAAGGTAAAAAAATTTTTTTAATTAATAGCTAAATTTTATAATTATTCCCTTGATTAATAACATACTTTTTAGAATCTGAGTTCATAATTTTTAGCTTTTGAAGGTATTGCCTTGAATTAAATAGTGTACCATTTGCGAAAAAAATTTGCACTACTATACTTAAACATAAATGTGACCCAGCTGTATAGATAAAATGATAAACAAATGTGCTAAGCATTTGGAGATATTTTTATTGCATATTTTCTACAAAAAGCTTTGCACCATTTGTTTGTATTTAAAACTGATGTGCTTATAGAGCTAATACAATTCTAATTTTGTGAAACAGATTATTTCAGTCGGTGACAAATTATAAATATGCACTGTCTGTCGTCCTTATGCAAGTCAGTTTGCAAATATGAAAGCAACTTTATTCCTAATGTTTAACAATAATGCAGTTTCTAAGAACAAGTTATTTACTAGGTTTTAAGTACATGAGCCATAAATATATCAGTTTGTATAACTTTAACTATATATCTATCTTGTTATGGTTATTATATTAACACCCATAAGTATATGACAGCGGACTTTAAAATTACTAATAATGGCTACATTAAATTTCATATTCTCCAAATAAAATCCAAATTACTTTTTTATTTTTATAGGTATCAAAAGCTTTATAAATCAAATCCTTGTAAATTTCACAGTAAATAGATGTCTAGTTTTGAGAATGTGCTTATGCACTGAGTACAAAAATAAATTAGCCCCTTTACATAAATGAGATTATATCCTGTTCTTAAGTTAGTGTATAATTTCTCGATAAAAAGCTTATTTAGAAAAGAAATGAAGGAATCTCCTATTAAACGTTAGTGAACTTCCTCATCCATTATTAAATGTATTTATCTTGTTTATGTATTATCCTAAAATGAAAGTAGGGAGATAAATAGGAACATGTATAATTCATTAAAATTTGCATAAATAAATACTTTATTAAAGTATTTGAAATCCATCAGTACGATACGTCATGAATTATTTACTTTTGGTTTCATGTAACTCTTTACAAATAACAAGTAGCAAACTAAACTGGAGAAAAAACGAGAAAGTGAATTCGATTAAATTTATTCGTTTCCTTTCACAGGTAGAAAATATTTTCTATTAAAACATTCCCGTCTGCAACATTGACTTCCTCTGTTTGAATATGTTGTGACTATTTGCTTGAATTTATATCAGGTGGAATAATCTGATAAAGTATGAGGAGTGGATTTCTTTGTTCTCCATTAGAAAGCTTCCGTTCTTGCTAAAAGGACATTAACTCTCGATTTATTTGGGTGCTATTGTTATTTGCTGCTACGACATTCCTATACACTTGTTCAATATTTTACGCGTGAAGCAAAAAACTAATTAATATCAATGAAATCAATGTTGTGGATAGATTTATTAAAAGAAGAAGCAATAATTTTACATAAAGTTTTTATACAAATCAATATAATCTTAAACTTATTTTGAATACTTTTAACTATCATTATTCATTTCTATTCTCAAAGAATTTCAAACTTTAGGTCGGTAGGTTATGGCGTACACTTTTGGAGTTCTATGCTAAGATGCTTGTAGCTCACATTGAAGAAGGTAATTGGAGAGGATTTATAGTCAATCGACTAACATTATTTAAGAAAAGTCGTTTGAAATCTTTTAATAAATTGGTGAACACTAAGAGATATGCCTTTATATGAGCAGAAAATTCGGATTTATAAAATTTGTGATAGAGAATAGTTCAAGGATTTTTGATGTTACACAAATTTCATTTTTCATTAAGATTAAAATCTGTTAGACAGACGTAGAAACTCGCAGCAAGCAAGAATTTTAATATTATAGATAGTTTAAGTATCCAAAAGAATGATAATGCTCTTATTATTAATTTTTTTCGTAATTGGTTCCTCAGATGTTCGTATATAGGACATTCTAGAAAAATATGATCTATGGTTCCAGATTCACCGCATTCAAACTTTATGCTTTGAAAAATATAGTACTTTTTAAAAAAATATATCATAAAAATGTGTATATATGAAAAATTTTTATTCAAGTTAAAAAAAAAATTCAAGAAGGTTATTTTTTTTAAGTTCTTGTACACTAAATTGTAAGAACAATAATTTAATTAAAATGAAAACTACATAAGAAATAATTATAAATCATTTATCGCTGTGTAGGGAAATAAATCTATACAAATTGCAAAATCTGAAATAGACTAAGAAGAATTAAAATTCTTATTGAACTTTTATAAATTTTAGATGTTTAATCTCGAATACTTAACCCCTACAAAAAACTATGAAATATCTTCGTAAGGAAAGATTTTTGTGATTTCTTAAAAACAAAAAAGAAAAAAATTTTAAGTTGAGAGAAAATTGCATTGTTTTATTTGTACTAAAACAGATAGAAATTGACTGATTGCCTTCCAAAAAATATCTTTCAGAGATGGTAAAGTTAACACAGAGTCGAAAAACCAATTACTACCATTTAATTCAGAATAAATCAAATTTTTAAGTAAAATCGTATTTCTGAAGTAATTTTAGCGAAGTTACGTAATTTAAAACTGAAAATTAACAAAAGTTTTTAAAGAACTTCCAGGAAATGTTTAAATTTAATATTTTAAAATTAGAAAGAAATGATTCTCATAGCTTCGCAATTATGTTTCCATAAAAATTAAGTCATCAAACTTAATAAAACTAAAAGATTTTTAAGTTTGTGATAAATTGTTTTAATAAATGAATTTGGTATGAAAAAAATTATAAGTTCAATTTCCTCAGTTATTTTCATTATAAATAAACAGAAGGTGTGTGTGTGTGTGTGTGTGTGTGTGTGTGTGTGTGTGTGTGTGTGTGTGTGTGTGTGTGTGTGTGTGTGTGTGTGTGTGTGTGTGTGTGTGTGTGTGTGTGTGTGTGTGTGTGTGTGTGTGTGTGTGTGTGTGTGTGTGTGTGTGTGTGTGTGTGTGTGTGTGTGTGTGTGTTTGTTTTAGATTTATTTATAAAGATAACGACTGCTTAAAGATCTTCATGAAAAATCATTAAAAGTAAGAGATTTAATATTTCATTTAATTTTAAATAATTGTAAATAAAGCAACATTCTTTTAATTTAAAAGTTATAGAAAACCTGGAATTATCACCGAATATAATATTCAATTCATAAAGATATAACGCTAATAAATAAAACATTAATAATCATGCTAAAATATATGAAAAATAAATATTAAACTTCTATGAGAAGTATAAGACAAAATCTTCATAGATTGAATTTAGACAAAGTTCAAAATAACTTAAGTAAAATACAATTTTAAAGCGTAAAATGTTAAAGTAAGACGTGTGGAATAAAATGTTGCATTCTTACTTTCAGAATGCACATTTGTCAGAATAGACAAATGAGAATTTATTGAATTTCTTCCCTTAGTTCCCAGGAAAATGCTTACTATCTATGAAAAGTCCTCTGGAATAACAAAAACACAGACACTGGTCAAAGCCCTACAACATTATCACCAATTATATCATCCACTGTGCGGTTTCAAATGTACATTAAAGATTTTTAGGGACTTAGTGTCTGAGGTAAATAGTGGAACCATACTTATAAAGTGGAAAATCCGCTTTCAATCTTAACAGTTTTGCACTCTGGTAGATAGGTGCTGTGTTTCAGCTTTCTGCATGTCTAATTATTAAGGTTGCTTGGAAGTTTTCTTGTTTTTCTAACGGTACAGAATACACCCACTATTCATGAAATGTCCACCCGGAAGAGGAAGCTCGTCGGATGTTTCAAAAGCATTATCAACACATTTAACTGTTGGCTAAGTGATGTCATGTAGGACATAAATGTTATCTACCATGTTTGATTAAAATGTTCATAAATATTGTCATGTAAGAAAATTCAAAACCAAATTTTCCCTTTGCAATTGGAAAATAAATTTTAAAGAAAACTATTAAATTATTACATTTTTATGTTAATTTAAATTCATCCACTAAATAAGACAAAGGAAATTAAACAAAATTCTCTTTACGTTTTTAAAATTTTTCTTATGTTTTAATACTGTTACAAATTTGTAAATAATGATTATATTTGTCTTAAAATATCTCAGACAGATCAGAAATTCTCACATTTTGGGCAAAAATTGCGGTATTTAGACGTGTTGTAGTTTAAAAGCGGATTTCCTAATGATTTGGCGACTTGGCGACAGTTGGCGAGATTCTTGGCGACTTGGCGACGGTTGGCGAGATTCTTGGCGACTTGGCGAGAAATCGATACTTCTGGAAACATCCATCACCTAAGCTCTAGGACCAATATTTTTCGAGATAGCCTAGAAGCTTCCAGAACCTTGGCGAAATTGGTAGATTTCTCCGCCAAGTCAGGTATAAATACCGCAGCCCGACATGGAAGAATATAGTTTTGTGAAGACAGTCAGTGAGTGAAGACGAATAGTTGTGACTGCTAGTTGTTCTCTGTCTGAGGTATTTGAGACCTGTGATTGGAAGCTGTTTTTTTTATTATATCTGACGAATTGTAGCTGTATAATTGTGACTGTTACAGCGGGAATTTCGTTTATTTAGTGAAGTTCTTACGAATAAAAGTCTTGTGTTCATTAAGTGGTTGCTTTATTCAACTCTCAATCGACACGAACCTGTGAAGCTCGGTACAACTGGTGTCAGAATCGGGATTGAAGAGTTGATGCAGCGTGTCACAAGAAAAATGGATATGGATTTAATGAAAAGTCTTCTCGAAAAATTAGCGGAGCAGATGGCCGAGATGAAAGCTGGACAAGAAGAGATGAAAGCTGGACAAGAAGATATGAAAACCGAGATGAAAGCTGGACAAGAAGAGATGAAAGCTAGACAAGAAGAGATGAAAGCTGGACAAGAAGAGATGAAAGCTAGACAAGAAGAGATGAAAGCTGGACAAGAAGAGATTAAAACCGAGATGATGAAAGAGATAAAATCTGGACAGGAGGAACTTAAGAAGGACATTGTAAGTGTTAAAGAAGAATTCTCCAATATCATTCAGGAGAAGATGAATGCAATGGAAGATAAGGTAACTTCAGTTGAAACTAAAGTTCTGGAGATAGAAGAAAACGTTGAAGAAGCATTAGACAAAATGAATAAGAAGATTGAAAGCTTGGAGAAGCAAATATCAAACAAACATGAGGAACCCAACGTGACATTTGTGCCTTCCCTAGCCAATATTAAACTCTCAACATTTGATGGGAAATCATCCTGGCAAGTATACAAGACCCAGTTTATGATGGTAGCGGAAGCTAATGGATGGAATCCCCGAGCCCAAGCTTTTCACCTGGCGGCTTCTTTAAGAGGAGACGCGGCTGACATCCTCGAGACGCTTCCGGAGGAGCAGAGGCACGATTTCCAAGCCCTATCGAGTGCGCTTGAGCTGCGGTTTGGAGATAAGTGCACTAAAGAATATAGCAGACTACAGTTAAAGTCCCGCTATCAAAAAGCGGGTGAAAGTCTTCAAGAATTGGCTGCCGATATTCAGCGACTTTCCCATCTAGCATTTTCGGACTGCCCAGCTGAGACACGTCAAGATCTGGCTCTCCATCACTTCATCGATAGTGTGAGGGATCCGGAGATACAGAAAACACTTAGACTCGCCGATGTCAAAGATATTGGATCTGCCCTAGTCTACGCACATAAGATAGAGGCTGCCCAGCAGGCCGCGCGTAAAGACCGGCACTCAATCAGAGCCGTCTCTACTACTGATACGGACTGTGATCTAAGAAAGCAAATCGAAGATCTGCGGAGAAAATTTCGTAACTTAGAATTGAGTAAAGGTGGCAGAAACACGAAAATCCAATGTTGGACTTGCGGTGCAGTCGGACACGTCCGTAGAGACTGCCCGAAACGAAAAGATGGTGGAAATGATCTTCCACCACAGCAGGGAAACTAATATGTGGCCATCTCGCGGGGCGGAGATGTCCAGAGAGTCAGAAGCCCCATTTCAAATTGTTTCACATTTCTTCCGTAAGTAGCGGCGACAACGGACTTTTCGTTATGGGACATGTCAACGAAGTTCCCTGCAGAATGATAATCGATACTGGAGCCAACGTAACTATCATTAGGACAGATTTGGCTCGCAAACTTGGTGACAAACTCATCTGGACGCCGCCCTGCATTACCCTCCAAACTGTGACAGGTGATAAGATTAAAGTGCATGGAAAAGTCAATCTAAACATTGCATTTGGTAATGCCGTGTACCATCATATGGCATATGTCGCTGATATAAATGACGAATTTATTCTTGGATTGGATTTCCTCAAAGAAAACAATTTCAAGTTAGATTTTAAAAATAATGAACTACACTCATGTTCTGAAGACATAACGATTTTTAAGACGAAATATTCAGATATTAAATCAGTCCATCATATAACTGCAAAGAGTGAAACAACACTACCACCAAGAACTGAGACAATAGTTTCCGGAGCTCTTTCAGAAGATAATAATTTTCATTATGGATTGACTGAATATCCAGATTCCGACAATAGCGTTAAAGGAGTACTAGTGGCTTCTTCCCTCGTCGACCTTTCACGAAATGTAATCCCGGTAAGAGTTGCTAATCTAAGCAATAAGGTAAAACTAATAAAAGAAGGAGAAGTGCTGGCGACTTGCACTCCAGTGACCTGTATTAACCGAAATTGTCAAACCACACTATCTGAGCCTCCTGACACTCTAATTAATGAACTCCTTCAGAATGCAGAGTTAGATGATAAACAAAGGAATGCTGCAAGAAATCTATTATTAGAATTCGGAGATCTCTTTTCCAAGAAATCAGATGATGTTGGGCGAACCAAATTGACGCAGCACCGAATCAATACAGGAAATCATCCACCCATTAAACAACATCCGAGAAGATTGCCATTCGCTAAGCAGGAAGAGGTGGATAATCTTCTGATGGAAATGCAGCAGAATGACATTATTGAGCCATCAGAGAGTCCTTGGGCTTCGCCTATTGTTTTAGTTCGGAAGAAAGATGGTTCTACCCGATTCTGCGTTGACTATCGTCGGTTAAACAACATCACTAAAAAAGATAGTTACCCTCTCCCCAGGATTGACGATACACTTGATGCTTTATCCGGTAAACAATGGTTTTCGACTTTGGATCTCAAGAGTGGTTATTGGCAAGTAGAGATACATCCTGAGGATCGAGAAAAGACTGCATTCACCACAGGACAAGGACTTTGGCAGTTCAAAGTTATGCCATTTGGGCTTTGCAATGCACCTGCAACGTTTGAGCGCCTGATGGAGACAGTATTACGAGGACTTTCCTACGAAGCCTGTTTGGTATATTTGGACGATATCATTATTGTAGGGCGCACATTCGAAGACCATTTAAGAAACATCCGAAAGGTGCTGGAAAAATTAAAAATGGCCAACCTGAAGCTGAATCCTTGCAAATGTAATTTATTCCGACGTGAAGTAAGCTATCTGGGACACATTATCTCTGCTGAAGGTGTAAGAGCAGATCCTGAAAAGATCTCCGCAGTTAAGGAATGGAGTCGTCCAAAAGATGTCCACCAATTAAGAAGTTTTCTTGGACTATGCACGTATTACAGGAAATTTGTTAAGGGTTTTTCAAGTATTGCCAGACCCCTCCACAAGTTGACAGAAAATAAACAGAGATTTTTATGGACAGATGAATGTGAGAAAGCTTTTAAACAACTGAAGGAGGCGTTGACATCTTCACCCATTCTTGCATATCCCCAGCCCGGAAAATTATTCATTTTAGATACGGATGCCAGCAACGAAAATATCGGAGCTGTTTTGTCGCAAGAAATTGATGATAAAGAATATGTCATTGCTTATTGGAGTAAATGTCTATCGAAACCAGAGCGGAATTACTGTACAACCAGGAAGGAATTGCTGGCAATTGTTAAAGCCATAGAACATTTCCACCATTATCTCTATGGAAGAAAGTTCTTGCTCCGGACAGATCACGCATCCTTAACCTGGCTTTTAAATTTTAAAAATCCGGAAGGACAGGTAGCCAGATGGATTCAACGACTCCAGGAGTTTGACTTTGAAATACGTCATCGCAAAGGAACTCTTCATGGAAATGCTGATGCACTATCAAGGAAGCCGTGTAATGAAAGCTGCCGATATTGTTCTAGAGTAGAGAAGAACTATCAGTTAGTAAATCCTTCGGTACGCCAAGTTACTGTTTCACCTCCACCGAAACCAGACCCATGGAGTGATAAAGGAATTAGGGAAGCCCAAAAAGAAGACCCAGATATAAATCCAATTCTTGAATTGAAAGAATCTTCTAGTATGAGACCAAGTTGGCAGGAAATCTCCACCTACAGTCCTGCTACTAAGCAATATTGGGCTCTTTGGGACTCACTCCATATAAGAAATGGTGTCTTATACAGGAAATGGGAGTCCGATGATGGACGTAATTTCAAATGGCAGCTTGTTCTTCCAAAATCAAGAATTTCAGATGTTTTGAAAGAATTGCACAATAGCTCAACTGGAGGCCACTTCGGAGTAATGAAAACTCTACAGAAAGTTCGAGAACGCTTCTATTGGAGCAAAACGAGACAAGATGTAGAGAAATGGTGCCAATCTTGTGATGACTGTGCGGCACGTAAAGGACCGAAGAAACGTAGCCGAGGAAGGTTGCAGCGGTACAACGTAGGAGCACCTTTTGAGCGGATAGCATTGGACATTTTGGGTCCTTTACCACGATCCTCAAATGGCAACAAATACATACTAGTTGTCATGGACTACTTTACTAAGTGGCCTGAAGCGTTTGCAATCCCCGATCAAGAGGCGACTACAGTAGCCGAGGTTCTAGTGCATCAATGGGTTTCCAGATTCGGCACACCCTTACAAATCCATTCTGATCAAGGGACAAATTTCACCTCTGTTGTGTTTAAAGGAATGTGTCAAATTCTCGGAATAGACAAGACGCAGACCACGCCACTACACCCACAATCGGACGGCATGGTAGAGAGATTTAACAGAACCATCTTGAATAATCTCTCACTTATGGTTTCCAGAAATCAGCAAGATTGGGATTTGAAGCTACCGCTGTTTCTGCTTGCATATCGCAGTGCTGTCCATGAGACTACCGGATATACTCCTTCACAGATGCTCTTTGGTCGCGAACTTCGTCTCCCTTGTGATCTTCAGTTTGGTCGTCCACCGGATACATCTTCATCGCCAGAGGAATACCTTCGAGACCTTCAGGCACGTCTTGAAGATGTCCATAACTTCGCTCGAGACCGAATCAACCTGACGACCGAAAGAATGAAGACAAGGTATGACACAAGAGCGACAGGACGTGAATTTCAAGAAGGTGACAAAGTTTGGTTGTGGAACCCGATTCGACGTAAAGGACTTTCTCCAAAGCTGCAAGCCAACTGGGAAGGTCCCTACACAGTTCTAAAAAGACTGAACGACGTCGTGGTTCGTATAAGAAAATCATCTTCTTCAAAACCAAAGGTAGTACATTATGATAGATTAGCTCCTTATCGTAATGTAGAGTAAAAATTAGTAGACCATGGTCTCTTTGTAAATAGTATAGATAATTTTAATCTTTTCTCTTTTCTTGTATTTTTAGTTGCTTGTGTATGTAATGTGCTCTGTATCATCTTGAAATGTAAATTCTCTTATATTAAATTTGGCCTCCTATCAGGGGATTGTACTGCCCGGGACGTGCAGTCCTTGAGAGGGGGCAATGTTACAAATTTATAAATAATGATTTTATTTGTCTTAAAATATCTCAGACAGATCAGAAATTCTCACATTTTGGGCAAAAATTGCGGTATTTAGACGTGTTGTAGTTTAAAAGCGGATTTCCTAATAATTTGGCGACTTGGCGACAGTTGGCGAGATTCTTGGCGACTTGGCGACGGTTGGCGAGATTTTTGGCGACTTGGCGAGAAATCGATACTTCTGGAAACATCCATCACCTAAGCTCTAGGACCAATATTTTTCGAGATAGCCTAGAAGCTTCCAGAACCTTGGCGAAATTGGTAGATTTCTCCGCCAAGTCAGGTATAAATACCGCAGCCCGACATGGAAGAATATAGTTTTGTGAAGACAGTCAGTGAGTGAAGACGAATAGTTGTGACTGCTAGTTGTTCTCTGTCTGAGGTATTTGAGACCTGTGATTGGAAGCTGTTTTTTTATTATATCTGACGAATTGTAGCTGTATAATTGTGACTGTTACAGCGGGAATTTCGTTTATTTAGTGAAGTTCTTACGAATAAAAGTCTTGTGTTCATTAAGTGGTTGCTTTATTCAACTCTCAATCGACACGAACCTGTGAAGCTCGGTACAATACTTTATTTTTATACAGATTATTTACAATTGAGTTTTATATATAATTAGTTATATATAAAACTGAATTGTTTAAAACAAAATATCTTAACACTGAAGTGAGTAAATGTTTTTTTTCGGACCTAAAAGTTTTCTTTGAAATTAAAATAAAGATTTCCGGGAATCTTTCCAGAATTAATTACTATTTTAAGAGAATTTTATGTTATATGTTATTTATTTATTATGTAAATATTTTACAATTTTCTGCAGTAATCAGAATAACTTCAGTATTTAATGATCTAGAAAATTTTGTTTTAGTGTATTTTTATGATATACAATTATTTTATGTGCTAAATTTTAAATTAAATAACTTTCCCTTTTGTATCTAATAATTAATCTCTTGTTGATACATTTGGAAAAATTTATTTCTAAAAAGAAATCAGTTAAACGTTTCTCAATTAACCGACAACTATGCCCTATAATTATTATTTTGATAGTTTTAATCAATTGTATGCCCTATTTCCAAGCATTTGATAAAAATATTTTAAAAAATTTATAAAAATTATTAATGAAATTCAATTATTTTATTGAAATTTAAATTTTTGTGCATCTATAATGTACTTTTCAATGCAGTTTTGTATTTTTCGTAATAAACGAAAAATACGTAAGCGTATTTCCTTAATATTTTCGTAAATGTAATTATTTGAAGAAGCATTCTAAACTTATTGTTAATTTAGGAAACTTATGTTCTTTTTTAAAATGGAACAATGTAATAAATAAATCATGCTTTGAATAATCTTTATTGTTTAATTTAACTGTCATCGATTATCCTTATTTTATCATAAAAATGCTTATACAATAAACTCTTGAACAATTGAATTTTTTTTATTTTTTAAAGATATACGTAATTAAGTCACAGTATTTCGTACAAATTTACATGCAATGAAAACTGTGAAGGATATTTGTCTTATTTTAATCAGCACTTAAAATAAAATAAATGCAAAATCTTTGTATTTTGAATACCGTGCCTCAAAGAAGAAAACAGTAAACATCATTTATTTCTTGCCTTGTGTAATATCCCTAGAGACGTCATTATGGAGTTATTTGCTCTATTTTAGGAATCTCTTACCAGGAATTGAACCTTAGAGTCAATAAAGATCCACTTTTCTTTTTTCGTTTCCCTCAATCTCTAATTAAATTATGTCATAGGTTTATTTCTTTACCTAGGACTTTTAGTTGGCATGTAAACATAAAAACATTTGATTAAATATGTGTTTTCTTAGTTTTCTTATTTTTTTGCAATGATTTTATATTTGCTCATACTAAGTAGTATCACTTTGTTTTATTATTTAGTGTCGGGAATAATAAAATATAAATATTGTGCTTAACAAAAACCTTTATAAAATAAGCATCAATGATATAAAGTTTATTTTAAATTCAGTATTAAATTATTTTTTAAATAAAATCAATTATCATGTAAATGAATATTCAACTTAAAAAAGCGACAAAAGTAAAATTTACTTATAAGCAATGAAGAAAGATATTAGGCCCTTTAGAAACTTTCTATAATGATAAAACGTTTTAGCGAATGAAATCTGCTCAATGACCACTAGAATTTTGTATTAACTTTTTCAGAATAAAAATGAAACCGATTTGTATAGTGTGTCTTAGTGAAAATCTGCTTTAATTCCTCTTAAGTGATTTTTTTGTACCTTAAAGGTATTAGAATATAAGTTTAATAACGACTAATCATTTCGGTATGTGATAAGTACATGTATGTTTTTGGAAAATTCGATGATAAATAGGCGTCTATCCATGTTCGTAAATTCATTTAATAATCGTAGATTACTTATAAAATGTTCAAGATTATTTACTTACTTACATAAAATTTTGCGGTTGTTTAACCTGGGGAACAGGGATAAGATGATTATTTTTCAATAATCATATCAGATTATTGAAAAAGATTTAAAATTGCAAATTTTAAATAAGATAATGTACATTTATCGGTTTGGTGATATATATTTACAAATGGATATTTGCTTACTTATAAGCTGCAATTTTTCAGTTTTATACGCTAAAATAATTGCAAAACATCAGAATTTAATCATTCCGACGTCATTGTATTCTTGATTAGAACCTGTTATAATACCATGATAATCTGTAGGAAACAACAAAAACGCATGAGGTCATCTCAAAAGAAATATAACGTTCAAAATTAGAATGAATAACAATTTGCCATGCTACTGTCAGAATCGTTTAGTTTTAAAAAATTACTGATGTAGCAAAAACATTCGTCATAGAATACTAATTTTAACAATTTTGACATTCAAGAAGCTCCACCTTACCTTCACAATAGTCTTTGTCCTCAACGGCTAAGTGTTAACTTCCTTAATTTTAAAAAAACGTAAGAAATAATTCACGCTCGTATTAAATCGTGTGAAATTAATATTCGTTTATTTTCCGAGAGCAGTTAGTCGTATTATAGTTACAATATGTTTTCAGAAGCGTCTATCCAGTCATACAGCTTATGCCAGAATTAGCTATAATCTTATACAATGATTCGAGTATTCCTTTAATCATCATATTTTCTCTATATGTTACAGCTATATTTAATCTGCCATCTGGTCAATACTACAAACCATTAAAATAAAAGAAAATAAAAGAATGCATACGTGAGGAACAAAATTCTCTAAAAATTTCCCTATTCTACTGAGTTTAAAGATAATTGCACTGTGCAAGTGTAAATATTATAAAAGACAAAAACTATTATATTTGACAAATTTTAAAAAGAACTGATAAAAATTAATTTTGATTAAAATTAAATTTTTAATAACAACTTACTTTTTACCTGAAAAGTTGAATACTTTGTTATGTAACTAATATATTTTGTTACATTTCAAACTGCAGTTAATAAATAAAAAGTTAACAACATTTTGTACTTATTTTCATGGTTTCTGGTTATTTAATGATGCCACTATCACCATAAAGCATACAGCATTTTTAAATCTTAGAAACAATCTTGAGACTGTTATTAAAAATATATAGAAAAAATATCTGTTTGTGGGGGACATTAATTTATATGAATGCAGAGAAAAACCAAAAATATACCCACATATTCCTCCTATATTGCAAATCTAATCACTGGAATACTTATTTACTATTGTAACTAGAAATAACTATTTGTGATTGGATAACTCTTTAGGGTGGTTTCTGATCAAAGGAAACAAGTCAAATAATTTTTTTTTGGAAGAAGTTCTCTACTTTTGAGATGGTTTTCTGTGACTGCTTAATTTATTTGCCTCTATTACATATATATACATGCACGTAAAAAAATATGCTGCACTGACTTCCAATGAACCAATGGAGTATATTTTGAATTTTTCCATGTTATTTCTATCACAGCTATTGAATGCGATATCTTATCTTTGAAAAGTAATTGCTATCATACATCAAATTAACGAACAAGGATATTTGTTTGTAGTTATCAAAATAACTTGATGTTAACCCTCCTGTTATTGTTATCAAAAATAATTGTGCTATTATTATTATCACATAATCACAAAATAATTCAACTATACAACAATAATCAGAATATCAATAACCAGAAATTTTAATCGAAAAATAAAGTAAACAATAAAATTACGATGATTAAATTTTTGGCTTGTAAATCTTCTTGTTTAAAACTATAGAAAACTGATGGAACTTTAGTCAATATATATATATATATATATATATATATATATATATATATATATATATATATATATATATATATATATATATATATATATATATATATATATATATATATATATATATATATATATATATATATATATATATATATATATATATATATATAATCGCAAAGAATACCATTTATCATACATATGTATATCTATATGTAGATAAATAGACAGATTGTAAGATACTGATAATAGGATTTTGTTCTCGCACATTACGACGTTAAGAGGACAATATATGCATGTGAATTTCTCAACACAACAAGAAGATGCTGCGATATGCAAATGATTAGCTTCCCAACATATTCGCGCCAAATAAGATACATGAAACGCTATGCTGCAGAAGAAGAATTTAACATTCCAGATTGCCGATATTATAAGAACTTACCTCATAAGAGAATATTAGGCTACTGGCAGCCAGCATAATCTCCTGGTCTCAGCAACAGAAAACATTTGCTTAGCTCGCCATTATGCATCAATTATTATAATCGATGAACTATAGTATAGTGCTGGAGCTGCGTAGACGTCTATAGATACAAATTTCTTATAATATGTGTTTGATTCAATATCCAAATGCTGATGTTGTTGCCAATTATGGTTGTTATGGTCGTAGTTTGTACGAACTTATCAGAATCCACGATTCCAAACTTCTTGAAAGTTTAATCATTTATCTTTTAGTACAATATATTGGTCTAATAGACATCATTTCGTTATTTATATTTGTCTTTTTTATTTTATGATGTAAGAACTATATGCGTGCATGTATGTGTGCATATATATAAATATATATATATATATATATATATATATATATTATTATTATTATTATTATTATATATAACAGCCTATGTTTATTATTCAAGAAAAATACAGCTATAATTTACGTTTATAAAAGAGAAATCATACAATTTTTAGGCATTGTAATATGTATGAAATCCATGAATCGAAATTAAATTTGAATACATTGCCTTTATCTTTCTTTGCATTGTACAACAGACTTAGCTGTAAAAGTCCACGAGATGAAACGGCAGAAGGAAACAATACGATAAGGCGATTACTCACTAGCTAGGAAACTCATTTCGTTGATATCGTTTAGTATCCAGTGGAGAGTTATAATAATCCTTATTTCACACAAAATAAGGATTTTCTTCGTGAACTTATCCCTTGAGAGATTCCCAAATATATCAATTGTATGCATAACACTAATTTCATGCCTCGACATTTCTTCTCGGAATTATTTGTAGAATTACAATACGAGCAAAACTTTGCTACTCCAATCTTAGTATTGGTGATAATAAGATTTGAGAATTATTTAAAAATAAATTATATATTTTAAAATTTTCATTTTTCTTACAAATTTAAAAATTTAATTTTAGCCTCCTTTGTATGATTTAATATTCTAAATATGGTCATTAACTGTCTAGTTTAAATCTCGTGATTTACAGGTGAACTACATAGTGATATTTAGAAACCTCTAGAAAATCATTTAACAGATGTCAGCAGAATTAGGTGGACTCATATTGTCACATGGGATTCGATTTTTAAAAAAATAAATTGAAGGAAAACTAGTTCCTAGTGCCTCTTCTAGAAAATGTATAGAGTTTCTTACCAAACATAACATTCTAATTTTTCACTATCATGTTCATTATAATAATAATGTAAATAGAAGGAAATCTTAAGAAATATTAATTATTCGGAAAGTACTCTTAAAAGATTTCAATCTTTTGTGGCCACTCTATTTTAATATTTAAATTTTTGTATTTGTAGAACTTTTCTTATGTTTCGGTGGTTTAAGATCCAAGAAAAGGAAAAAGACCCAAGAAACATAATTAAGTCATAAAATGGAATTAAAAAATTCAAACTACTAGAACTCAAACACAGCTACTAGAGAAGAACAGCAGAGTACTCCTGCTCACTGTTTAGAAATTGTTACCTGTAATGTGGCCAATTAAACTGAATTTTGCTTGGGTTTCTTAACGCTTACGAAAGTAGACATTACCTGCGTAAGTCACATTTATGGAGTAATGTAGCCCACATTCACTTGATAAAGAACATATCTTCCGATCGAACGAACTAACAAACTAGAGGTCTAACGAACATATCTTCAGCATATGAGTTGAGTTTAATAAGCACATCAGTCTGCAGAAAACTATTCCCTCATTAAACGTCACCGCTTAGTTTAAAAGGTAATCAGTATTATTCTTACAAGGAAAATGTACAGCTTGTTCAAATCACTTGTTATGCGAATAATGAAAAGTATGACAATAGACCACAAATTCGCAGCTGCACAACTGAAACAAAAAGAATGCCTTGATTCCATTACTCTTTTTATGGAGGTTAGTACATTATCTTACCGAACATAATGCACAGTATTTCTTGAAACAACATTTTTCTTTAACATGATCTATTGATATCTTTTGGATTATGGGGGTTCTTTAAAAGCGTAAGACGTACATAGTTCTTAGAACGGCACAATGTGCTCGTTCTATAGATACTATTTTAATTAACAATAAGAATTGAAATACCAACGAAATTGAAGAGAATGTTTCATTCTTCTTTCACATTATTATATTTAAATTTTGTTGAGTTAAATCATTCCCTGAGGATAACATTTATTTAAATAAATATTTTATATTCTACCGATTATGTGTTTATGGTAAACAAATTTTATTAATTTTTAGCTAAAACATTACTTGCTAGCAATCATAGGCTCTGAACACTTCATGTTAATCAATGATCTAGTTGTTAGCGATGTGATAATTCAGTTGTTAGTGTAACGTAGTGGCAAATTTAATTGAATATTTCCAAATTCAATGTAGCAAATATTTTTTTAATATAATACCATTACTTTAGACTGGGCCATATATGTGATCAATTATGGCCTGGTCTAAAGTAATGATATTACATTAAAAAAATATTTGCTACATTATATACATATATATATATATATATATATATATATATATATATATATATATATATATATATATATATATATATATATATATGTATATGTATGTATGTATGTATATATATATAACAGTTAATTAAAAATATAACTTAAAAAATAAATACACTCGATTTAAAATAAAATGGAAAAAAATTAATTCATTCTTATAATTAATAATTATGATATAATTAAATAAAATTGAACTTTTCTCAAATAATATTAACTTATAAAACTTTATTTCGCTTATAACTTTAATTGTAATAAAAATTGCTCAGATTATGGGTTTTAAAAACAGTAGTTTTTATTAAATTTAACAAATATCAATGCCTTTCCCTCACAACAAATAATTACAAATTTCCTTTGAAAGTAGCCGAATGTTCTCGATTAGAATACTCAAATCCATTCGAAGACATTTTATTTGCATAATTTTCAACAATCTTCGTACATATAACTTCAAAGCCATTTGAAATTCAAATATGTCAAAAGTTGTTTACTTGAGTGGTTTGAAAAGCAGAAAAACATGATTTATGTGATTGACGTCTTTGCAGTACCACGGGTTCAAGATTTAAATAAATATGCTTTAAAAGAATGATTATAAATTTTCGTTTAGGATAAACTTCAAGATTCAGTTGAACTCATTTTGACATTTTTCAAAATTGTTTGCTTTTAATTAAGAATCTAAGTGACATTAACTTACAAAATTTCTAACTAAGTTGTACTAAATTCTTATTTTAAAAAAATGATTAAATCTTTCATGGTTGTAGATTAATTTTTAATTTTAACTTTTATTTTTTTAAATTACGTATGATATTTTTGTGTGTGCTGAACTGATAATATATTGGTCCTTTTATTAACAAAGAAGTATTTATTACCATCCAGTCTTTTTGTTTCGATGCACCTTTTAAATTTCTTGTGCATTTAAATACAACTTACACTGCTCAAAACAATTAAAGAATATTGAAGTTAGGAATGAATCTTGAGAGAGATGTTGAAAAATTATAGATGATGATAGTTTAGCAAATTATGCATATGTATGATCAACAGACGTGTTAGACTACATGTGAAAAATATAGCACATACTTGGAAAAAATATACATTTTATGAAGCTTTTTTGTGCAAAAGGGGGGGAAAGGGAAATTTTGCATATAAGAAAAAACGAATGAAAAATGGTTTCCTAGTACTTATAGAAGGAATTGAATTCCTCGGACAACCAGCAGCGTTGAATGGCTTTGAAGTATGGAGTGAATGAAGATATTTATTGTGTGGAAATGGTGGTGACCGGCAATTGAACAGTCTAGATTGTCTCAAGCATACTCTATTGAATTCATGTTTGGAAAATTTTTATTGCGTTTGTATACTAGCCATATAATTCGTATGATTCCCTTTTTGAAAGGAAACCATTCACCAAGTAAGTTTGATTTGATCTGCCATTGTCACTCATCATCATGAAAATATCTCAAATTACTTCAGTGTAAGAACTACAATAGGTATGGAAATCTAATCCTTATATTGTTCACCGGTCAGTGCTCTATTTCGAATAATATAAAGATCAGTACGCCCCTCAAAGAAGATGCTAATATAGACCATCACTCCCCAACCGGCAAATCTCGCATTGTTACACAGCTGTTTCTAGCTCCAGATGAAAATATAGCTAATATCTAGATGAATGAGAAAACAAGATTACGTCATGAACATGAAAGGGAAAGGGAGACAGCTTCTGATGGCAGTAACTATCCTAAGCACCTAAGTTTTAAAACTTCTGTTTCTGCTAACTCTCTAATTTCTATCGCCTCCCCTCTTGACTCTTTGCCAGTAGTGTTCTTCCATACAGAATTACTGATACACACAAATAAATCTTCTCAACATCTTGAATTCTTAAAACAAGCTGCAGTAGAGGTCATCAATAACATCCCCTCTGAAGCTGTACAAATTTATACTGATGGTACTAGAGATGAAGATGGCCACACTGGAAGCAGGGTAATTTTTAAAACTGAGACTAAAAAATTTTTTCTTAAACAACGCAATGCTGATTTCAATTCCGTTTTTTGTGCTGAACTTACAGCCATTGATATGGCTCTGGACTTATCCTTAAAGAAACAGTTAAACGGCGAGATTTGGATTCTAATTGACAGTCGTAGCGTTATTCAGTACCTTGACAACTGGAGGAATATTGTGGACCAGAGGGGAATTTGTGTTTTCAAAAAGCTTAAAGCATTATCTGAGTCCTTTATTATTCATTTTCGATGGATTCCATCACATGCCGATCTTAAATATAACGATATCGCCGATGCCCTTGCTAAGGATGGATCATCGCTGCCTCTTGGTTCTGCTGATCCGCTGACTTTCCAAGAAATCTTCTCTAGGAGTAGGGCTCTTGCCAACTCATCTTGGAAAATTCCGCCATCTTATCCTTGGTATTGTGACTCTGATCCTGGGGGATCTTTGAGTTTCGACGATGAAGGACGTGATCAGACTGCCTTATCAAGATTCAGATCCGACCGTCTTTGGACTCTACGGTTCTCCCAGGGTAAACAAGTTTTTCCCACCTGCACTTCTTGCAATACTAACGAAGCCAGTCCCGAACACCTACTGAACTGCATTGGCTTTTCATAGCATGAACTTTTATACAACCCTGGAGCTGTCCTCGATTCTTTGAAGGCGAAGAATGTCATGGACCTGGTCTGATTCAGACCAGGGGATAAGAAAGAAGAAGACAAGATTACGTCAGAAAAATATTTTTCCGGCAATCATTTCTACATTACTCTTCACATTTTCTGATTTCAATTCTCGTGGGCCCCACAGTATCTTGCTGTTATCGTAAATGACATTGTTCTGTGACATATAGATTTACTGAATGGTACTAGTTCCAAGCAGTTTGATCTGAAACTGTGGTACTAATTTCAGAGCAAAAATATTCTTGAAGAAGAATAGCATTTATATTTCATTGCTTCTGTGCCATTAGCTTTAAATATCAAATCTCATATGATACTTTTATGCGTCTTTGACTTTCTCCTTGTCACCAGCCCACGCTTCAAGTCTCCACAAAAGTTCTATATCTTAGAAGTTACATTTTGTGATACTTCAATGGCTCCGGTTACTTCGACTTGCATTTGACCTTTCTCTTGCTGACAAACAACACTTCAAGCATCTGACCGGTTAAATATCATCTTTGAAACACCGCACTCATCGAAAAAAGCATTTACCAACGTCGATCATTGTTTTACACATTGTCTATCAATAAAATAAAATCCATATTTCACTCGCTACCCTTATGTGCTGATTTTGACATCAAACCTGAAATTTGTATACTCGGAAGTTTGAAAGTGAGAAAAAGTTTTCCTATGCACTCTTTTCGTCCATTTTCTGATAAACAAATTTGCTTATATCAATACTTTATATAAGACAGACAGAATGCAATGGCTTATCTCTTAATTTTTGATTTATAAAAATTGATTTGGCATTTATATAATAGATTGGCACTTAAAACTTAAAAATAATGTTACTTATTTTCCTTATTAATTACGCACTTTAAGCAGTTTTGCTATTTTGGGGCATTTATTAATATATTCAAATACTATAGGAATTAATTTACAAAAAGTCTTCAAGTTTAATTCAAATTTTATATAATCCTTATAAAAAATATGTATTACTATTTAATTTCATCTATAATCTACATTATTTTTAATCAGGAATCCTATTAGTTATACGTAAATTTTTTAAATGAAAATGTATTCATTTAATTTTCTTTAGTATTAAATTGACATATAAATTACAGATCTTATTTTCAGAGATCAATTAAAAACATTTTATTTTTAAATCTTGGTAGGCAGTAATGTATCTCTTGAATAAGTTTTTTAAAATAACTAATATGTATCTCTTAAATAACATATGTAAAATAACTAAATATGATTTTTTTCTTTGATAAACTCACGTGATTTATTTTATTTAGATACTAATATAGTAATCATATTTATTACGTAATTCTATAACTATAAGCTATTTATTAATATAAAAATTTTTAGATTTTTTGGGGGTAATTTTAAAATTTTTGAAATTTGTCCATCAAAAATTTGATAATTATTAAAGTTTTTTCTATTTATACCACAAATAGATGTTAACTAAAATTTAAATGAAGATTTTTCACACTTTTTGTATAGCTTTAAATTTTTTTTATCTAAAAAGATATTTTTCATTAACTGATAGCTCATAGTTTCTAATTCATTTCAAAAATTTGTCAGCTCATTGGATCCCTATGTTTATATAAAAGTCTCTATTTTAAAAATTCTGTCACTTTAATTTAAATATCTTGATTTATTTACAATTGAATCTAATTGATTTAAATGAACATTGTTTGTTTTAAATAAATAATATTTATCCTTAAATTTTTATGAGATTTAGTATGAATAGACGAAAAATATGTTTGTTTGAAAGATGATAAATTTTCATGCTCAAAGTAAATAAGGAAAGTAATAATCTTTGATTTAATTGGAGTTTTAACTGAGAGTGTGTGTGAATTCTGATTTTAAAATAAACACTGTTTTTAAAACTTTCTTAATATATTTAGAATATTCATTGCTTAGATAAAGATAAAAAATAAGCATGTATGCGTTTTTATTAAAATTACTTTAAGCATAATCAAATCAAGTAAATAAAATTAATTAGTATATGCATCAAATTAACTCATATTTTATTTAAATTTGGCATAACTAAAATTACATAAAATGTTGTTGTTTACAAATGACACCTGGACAAGCCAAGCTCGCTATGCTATGCGAATTAAGTCGATTGGGAGCGTCTTTCATTTTTTAATCAGAGCACCATGAAGGTGAAAGTACGACTTTGCTCTATACACATGCCATAGGTACCCGTTTATAAGGTAGGCAACCATTCACAACTCATTCATACAAGGAAAGGACAAAGACAGGATAGAGAGAGAAAGTACATCCATCCCCGAACCGGGATTCGAACCCAGGACCAACTTATCCGTAGTCAGGCACGCTGACCACTAGACAAGTTGGTCGGCAAATAAAATGTAAAAGGATTTATCGTTTAAAATACATTAGTTTTAAAAATATGGTAGAAAGTAATTTTGAAAATATAATCCATTTATTGAGGAAAATAAATTTATCCAGGGGTAGATATTTGAAAAAAAAATTAGTTTTAATTAAAAATTAGTGAACATTTAATACGGTATTAACTGTTTTTTTAGTTCTGCAACACACATTTTAAGAATAATAATTTTTTGTTAGAGTTTCAATAAGCTTACAAATTATTTAAATATCATATCTATTTTAGATCAAAAAGTTAAACATCTATATATATAAGATCTTTTTTATTACACTACTATTTAAATCAAACAAAAAAAAAACTATCATGATTCATTTTTTAAACGAATATTTTTTTTCTGTTTTCTCATTTTGATTTTTAATAATTACTCAAATTTGCAAAAACGACGACATCTAAAAAAATTACTGGTTTTTTAGAATATTTTAAAATTTATGTTAACATTTTAATCCATATGTAAATAGTTATTAATTTTTTTGAAACTTAAAATTTATAAGTTTGTATCCGATTAATATTTGAAAAAATTATTCTACTTCTGATACATAATTGTAGGGTCTTTATAAAAAGTATTAAAACATGTTTAACTTTCATGCAGCAATTTTAAATTTTGCTAATATTTCTTTTTGATAGATTTTTAATTGAAAATAATATGTTTTTCTGATGTAAAGTTTATTTTATATCATTTAAATATTAAGATTTATGACAATTATACATATATTTTTAAGTTACACATAAATGTTCCAGTTATTTTTAAAACTCCTTTAAAGAAAAAAATTTTACAAAATAAATGAAAAAAAAAATTGTTTCTATTCGTTCTGTGTCCATTTTCCGGACTTCAGATATGAATTCATATTCAATTGTTAAATATGGTTCACAGTCCATCTATTCTCATAATATATTATCATTAATGTTTTAATGATAATATTATCATAAAACCTTAATGATAATATTATCTTTTTTCTTGGTACAAGAAAAATTGACTATACAATGTTATCTTGATGTCTTTGTTGTAAAAGAAAGTTGTTTTCAATTTTCAATAAAAGGTAAATATGACTAGTTTGTGGCCAGTGAAATATAATTTCTGACTTAATAAGAAAATTTTTAATGGAAGAATAAGTTAATAGTAGCCCATCCATGCCAATAGAATTGGATCTCTGCATCAATGTTAAAACGGTTGGAAAAATCCAATTTCTTTTGACAAGTGTGTTGCAGATATATTGTGGTGATTCATGTTTGACTATAATTAAGACAAACTTAGTTGTCAAGTACAAATAGCCAAAGGATAAAGGCTGTTCAATGAAATAAAGTATAGAAGACTCTCTCTCTCTCTCTCTTTCTCTCTCCAATTCCATTTGGCAGTCGGTTTTTTCTTTGACTCACAAATATTAACTTGCTTGTTTATGAGTCGGATTAGATCATACTGAAAATCTTCGATATTATTTTACAGTATGTGAGGATTTTCAACTCTATCTAGGAATTTTCTTATTAAAGCAGATCTAATATAAACAATTCAGTTATTAAAGATATTTAAGTATTAAATTTACAATAAAGATATTAAGTTCCAAACAAACATATTTTGTAAGTAATTAAGTAGAAATCACTGGTACACCAACTCTAATCATTTTCCAAATAATTCATATGGCTTCACATATTGAAGGAACAAAGATAGCAGCTCAAGTGATTGTTAGTGGTCACAGGAAATTTCCCATTTAATTTTCCCATGATGAAAGGTTTTGATACTTAATCTAGCAATATTGGAAACATTTTTAACCATTTTTACTAAATTTATAATGTTATAATGTAATTATGGTTACAAAAGTTGCCTTAATCTATTTCTGTCTTTTAAAATATTTTAACACGCGCCTTGGTTTATTACGAAAAAGATATTCTCTGCATTTTTCTGAATGATGAAATGCTTCCTTTTATTATTTCAGTTTCCTTAAGTTCATAATTGTAACTTATTTACTGAAGTTTTTATAATTCTAGAAATGTTGAACGTATATATTATAGATAGTATGCACAATTTTTTAACAGATATAGATCTAAGTGAATTGCAAATACTGTGAAATTATTACCCATTTCTTAACTATAATACCTACCACGAATAGAGAAAATGTTCATGCTTTTTGTGTTTTTCTAAAAATAAAAAATAATTTTACTGAAAAATTAAGATCTCTTGAACATATTTAATTAGGCGAAACATTCACAAATTATTACATAAATAAATTTATTTTTGTAAAAATTTGGTGTCATTATTTTTATCAAAAGATTAAAAATAAACAAGTTAATTTAATGCTAAATAAATATTTTTAACAATAATATACTTGTCAAATACTCGTGATAATGTTCAAACTAAAACTGTAAATAAGAAATTAGGATATTTTAAGCTCATGAGATATGTTCGTTTTAATTTTCAAAGTTCAAGAAATCAATTGGGTTACAGTCCAGATTAACTAGAATTAAAACTTGAGACAAATATATTTAATAACTTAACTGTAGAAATATGTTTCAAGCCAATTTTATTTCTTAAGAAAAAGTTTAGCACAAAATGAAAGGCAAAAAAACGTTTTCGTCTAGTTATTTACTTATTTCTTCATCGACAAGAAAAATATTTTTCTTCTACTTTAAATTTTTCTTATAAATAATACTTAAGGCACTATTTTCTGAAATGCTTTTATTATAAGTGCTTAATGGATATTTTATTACTATTTAACAAATCAATATCACTTATTATCTCATATACTTAACTTCATGAAAATATTTATTTTCAAAACAAAATTATTCTTTACACATGCGATTTTGTTAGCAATGAAACTTTTTTTATCTCAAATTTAACAATTAATTTGTTTAACAATTAATAAACTTCACGACATTTTGGCGGTCATTGGCAAACGCTATTTAGTAATAATGTGATTAACAACTTTAATTTTCAACAGTAAAAAAAACTTTAAGATTCAAAAGAACTTTTTTCATCGTTATGTTAACTTCAATAATAACTTCAACTTTGAACTCATTAGAAATGTTCATAAATGTAATAGGCACTATTCTTTCAGTTCTAGCATATTTTATCAATTTATTGATATCAAATATTCAATATAGTTCAATAATTTTTCAATAGATTCTTTTAATTTTAATAATAATAGTACTTTTTTATATAATTTCTATCTATATTTTAAATTTCATTTCACTGAATCAATGGAAATCTTTATTTCCAAATTCAGTTGAGGATATTGATTCTTACATTCATTACAATAGGTAAAAATGGAAAAAAATGTTCGGTGCAGTCTTTACAGAACGAGAAATTTGACAGGAATCTTATTTATACACTCGATGACCTAATATAAACCTGACGGGCATCCCATTACATAAAGGGCACTATCGTGACAGTCAATTACTCCTTGGCGATATCCCAGAGTTTTGAAAGTGATAAAAGTGTCTCAAGATACAGGGGAAAAAAGGAATTACAGTCCAAGTCAAAATCATAAATTATGGCATCTCCATTCTTTCTCTATAAATCAACCAGCGGCGTCTTTCCTAACTCACATAAAAATTCTCTTTACTTTTCCTTTTTTTCTATGGGCTACTTATGGTAAAAAAAAAAAGAAAAACCAGAAATATGACTCTGATCATTTCGGTAGAAGTACACAGCTAAAGAAAGTTCCTCAGCCTCGATTATTTTCGAATCCAGGAATAGGGCTTAATCATGTTGTTTTATTCTGCTCCTCCCAATGTAGTTATCGGTAGTTTTATTTAAAATAAAATTTATTTGAAATTAATGTCATTTTTTTACTTTTTAAAACCAGTGAAAGATAATTAATATCAAATGAAAAATATCCTTCCACAGTCTCAAACACTATAAAAAAAATTTTTAACAGATATAATCCATTTAGAAAAAAGAGAAATCAAAAGGAATTGAGGAAGAGAATAGTGAAAATAATTGAGAATATTTTAAGAGTAATTGAGAGAAGAATTTGTGGATGAACACCTGTAAAACAAAAATTGATAACTGATTTTCATGATAAATTTTTTCATGTTAAATCATGTTAATACAATTTATAAATGAAAAGTCACATGAAATTACAAGTTATATCTCTAGATATATCATTCAATTAAAAATATTTTGTGGAAATAGGACTTTTTAATTTCAAGCAAAAAAAGACAATTCCTGTAAGACTGGAAAGAATTTCTCTAGATCGTAGAAACTATCCAATATAATAAAAATAACATCATCAATTGTAATTAATAATGCTGCGTTAAATAACAGTTAATTTAATTTTTTAAATTTCTTAGAAATGAGTAAAATAAAATGATAAAAAAAATATAATTGAAAACAAATATGAAAAAATTTTATATTGTGTTTTTATCTATTTTTTCACAGTTGAGAGGAAATTAAAGAAAACGTTTTTATTTTTCATGATTTATTTCCTTGGAATCATTAACCCCCAAAGCCAGTCAATATATAATTAGGCTGTAAAATGCAAAGTATTTGGAATACCAATTTTTTTCTTAATTGGTAGGAAATTTTCTTATTTTTACATGTTATACTCTCCTCGAATGGCATCAACATATTCTCTGACTGTAAATCTGCTTTGGAGGCCATTAAAGAAGGTAAAACGAGAGTTACCCAAGATATTAACACGCTTCTGTCCACCATAGTTGCAAGGGAGAAAACCTGCACCATCCAATAGGTCCCTGCACATGTTAACATCGAGGAAAATGAACAGGTGGACTCCCTCGCCAAGAAGGCTAAAAAATATCAATCTCCCTCCTACGACTACCACTTGCTTCGATGCAAACGCCGTTGCAAAGCATCCAGGGGGATTACGGAAAAAATGGTGCCTACCGGAGCTTAATCCTGGCCGTGGCATCACTTCTACCATCAGCAGAATGTGGACTGGGCACATGAGGGGTATGAAAATCAGGCCCGACGGATCTAGAACATACACAGAATACAGGCACTGCACAGGAGTTCCACTGGATCCGAGACATCTCTTCAACTGCATCTCTGTTGCCTCGACCCTCTTCAGCATCGACTCCAACTGCTGCCATGACACCCTCTATACCAAAAAAGCTGAAGATGTGGCCAGGGCAGTGCTCCATGTCTTTAGTCCAATATGACTTTCTCTCTCTCTCTCTCTCTCTCTCTCTCTCTTTGCACTTGTCACACGAAAACAACAACAACGCAACAACTTGTTATACACCTGAGCTAACTATTATTATTAAGTTTGTTAGTTTTTCGGTTTAAGAACGATATTTATTTATGTAAAACACCAAATGTAATGAAAATCTGTGATTTTTTTTTAATTGCATACATATATAGTTTTAAAAATGTATACTTCTTTCTGTGAAAAGTGCTCCACCATGAGAAAATGTAAAACATAACTGCAAATTGAAAAAAAAATATTTTGGAATTACAAAGCAATTATACATGGAGAGACCAAAACTTAAATATCCAAGTTTAGGATACATAATAAACACAGCAATGATGTGATGAAATGTATGCATTGCTCTTAAAGTGTTGCAAATCTTAGACTTGAAATCAATATATTTCATGAAAAATGTTGAACAACTCACAAAGCACGTGCCATTAAAAAATTCAAAATTCCACCAAGCTTCTTAAATATCTTTCAAGTGGGCAGATTTTTTATTGTGAAATTACTAAAACTAAGCGAGAGAATACAATAATGACGTGTGTAGTATCAAAAAATATGCCATGAAGAACAATACCGGACAAATGGTCACTTTGACAATAAGCCACACAATATGATTCAACCAAAAGTGAACGGTGACTCATCCAATGGGCAGTTGCATACTCTACAAGAAGCTGTTAGATGCAAAAACATTGCATAAATTAACATTAGTTGTTGTAAGCAAACAGAAAGCGGAAATAAGTAATACATTTTATTAATAAATTTATACGATCCATAAATTTTCATACATAAAACTGAAAAAGAAAACTTTTATATTAAAAATTACACTTTTTACTATAATGAACATTTTAATCAATTTTGAAAATAATAATAGGATATTAGTTTAAACAGTTGTGATTTTATAAAGGATATTTTATTAATCGAATATATATAATACGAATATATGTACAATTAATTTACTAATTACATTTAGTAATAATTTATCAAGTACAATGATTATTAATCAAATTGTTGTGTAGAATAAATTAAGCTATATCAAAAGCACTATCGACTGTACTCTTTGTCTAATAGTTCGATTCAACGAAAATTATTTTAACTATTAATGAAAATAGCTACTGATCAAAGGTGAATATTAAATTAATAATATTCCAAGTAATATTAGTTAAAACTCTATTTAACGAATATTGCAATCATAACTTCAACATGTGATTGCAAAAACTTACTAAGCTATTATCATTAAATATTTTTGCTTAGATTTACTAAGCAAAATTGATCCTAGTAAAAATATTTACTGTACTTTAAACACTATTGTGAAAAATTTTTAATTGAAGTAAATTATTCATGAATTATATCAAATAAAAATATTACTATTATAAGGAAATTGAATTTTTTTATATATTTTTATATTAAATATTGGCTATAAATGTTAACAATTTAAACTTAAAACTATCAATTATTTGATAAAGTTAAGAAACGCGTGTAAACGTAGCAGGTATTTTCCCATAAAAATTAATCTCCATTTTAAAAAATTTGATAGAAATATTTATTATACTTAAAATAGTTACATGACGAACTCATACGATTCATTAGATAAATTGTAGTTTAATATTATAATTATAAATGGTAAATTATTATAAATGTAATTTTTCCTAGAATTACATCATTAAATATATTTATTTTTGATGCTTATTAAGGTAGTTAATCTGTTGAATCAATCAAACTGCATTTTTTATAAAGAAATGTACATTTTGAACAAGCGCATATCATTTGTCTATGCATTCGGTTGGTGTTTAAAACTTGATAATGAAAGAGGTTTTACTTTTTTCTCGCTTTGCTTTGTTTTCTCTCTCTTTCTCTCGTATATCATTTGTCTCATCAAGACAAACCAAACTAAACAAATGAATTTTGCCCGAAATTTTTCTTTATTTCCTTGTAAAAGATAACCAAAATGCCAGAAAGAATAAATAATTATGAAAATTCAATTGAATAAAAGTCATTCGTGATGAATTAGAATTCCTTTTGGGTGATATTTTTTTGACAAATGGTTATTTAGGAAAAGGGAAAATATATTAAATAATTGTGACATCCAAAATACATTTGTAAGAAATTAAATACATTGGGATTATAACTTTTTACAATGAAATTTATTTAAATTTAATTTATAAATAACATTAAATCAATAAGTCAATTACTTAATATCTTCAATTAAATAAATTCCTGAACTCTGAAGACCAAAAGACATTTCAGGGATGAAAAAAATCATTTTAAATTTATTTCAACTCGTAGTTCCATTACATCACGTATAAATGGTAAATAAGAGCATGTAAATAATAGATTTGGCATTGACTTTCTCATAATGTATCTATTGATCACAGTATACTAAAAGTAGATCTAAACAATTCAATATTTCCCAGCAACATTTATATTACAAAATATGACTTTGATATACAGTATCAAAATGACTACAGAGAATTCCGTACACTTGAATACTTCTTATGTATTGTAAATCTGATGAGATGAAACTTTATTCAATTTATCTTCACTGACCCTTGATACTTAGAATACAGATTTCTGGAAAAATGTCTGGAAGTATATTTAACACATTAAAAAAGTATTTTTTTAAATATTTATTGAGAAAATTAGATGAGCAAATGTTCTCATTAAAATAAATTGTTTGAATTACTTAAAGGAAATCAAAGACTGATGCAAAATACATGCGACTGAAAAATTATCCCATGCTTATTACAAGTAAAAAGCTTTAGAATATCCAAGAAACTAATTAAAATTCAATTAGTTCGCTTTTAATTTAATTAGTTAACTTTAATTCAATTGATATTAAAATGAAAATAAGTATAATTATGAATGATAAAAATGTAAATATCCGAAATCAGTCAATGATATCATTAATTAATATATTTTTATTTGATATATTTTAAATTAATAGTCATAAGTTTTCATGATGAAATGTTATTTCTAAAAGCAGGAATTTTGTGTTCAAAGTAAGATATTTTTGATAATACTTCCCTTTTATCTTCTGATATTTTTTAAATTGCGATCATATATTTTTCACATTTCATATTTATAATTGTTGTATTATATTTTTAATAAATAAATATCTTGATTTTAAATTCAGATTAGAATGAATAATTGATGTAAACTGTTATTAATTGTTCATTAAATCTATTTGTATGTAACTGTTATTATATGATTACTGTGGTCAATTACTGGTTTATGACTTTTATTAATCATCAAAAATCCTAAAAGAAAAAATTCTGGCTTGAAATAGTTTGATAAAATGCATTCATAAGTTCATAACAATTCATATTCTTGAAAAGAAATGGCAATAGTATCCATTATCCTTTAGTAACATTCAGGTAATTTAGCATTTAGTTGGAATTTTAAACTAAAATATGTTTATACTTCATATGTATACATTTTATATTTTTTATTATAATTTTAGTTACTTAAAAAGGAATACATATTTTGATAATTTTATGGAAACATATGCACATATGGTGGTACTCTAAACTGTAATCATTAGCAAAAAGCAGCTTTGGTAACTTTGAAAAATCTAGTGATGGGCTCAAAATATGAGAGCACAACTTTTTCCTCTGGTAGGCATCATGTAAAAGACAATTAGATTCATCTAGATGTCTAGACTCCTTCTACCAGAGAACAGACATCACCTTCCAAAAACATTTAACTTATATTAATTCCCTCAGCACCATAATTTTATTTGGGTCAAGAAAAATCAAAAAATTGCATCATTGCAAAAATCTTTTCAGTATTTCTCTAAAATTTTATTTTCGTAGTGAAATTGGGCTTATCAATAAAGATTAAAAAATTAAGTGAAATTGGACTTATAAATAGATTAATATACGATGAAGGACAAGTATACCTATAATGTTTTTATTATATTTAAGATTATAAATAAGAAAGAAATTTCTTATGTATTTAAATTAAATTTGTAAAAATTTATTTTTTGAAAAATTTTGAGAAATATGTGCATATTTATGTGAAATGTAGAATGAATGTACCTATTCACGAGAAAAATTACTTTATCCATCCTTCAAAATTTACAAGAAAACATGTTAATAATCACCTTTGTCTTCATTTAAAAATACCATGTTTCACTCATTCACGTGCATTTCATCAACATTGTTTCCTACAAATTACAACTGCAACAACTAAAATCAGAGTCAATAGCGAGTCAGCAATCGATAGAATTAATTTTTCTTGTTTCAAAATATGTTTAATTTTATTATTTTTTATATATCGATACATTATTTTTGTAAAAGTTTTTTAGTTAGCATTATATCTTTTGAAAAATAACAAAAAATGACCTTACTTGTTTTTAGAAATGCAATGCACTTCTTATAGTTTATTTCAGAAATAAAAATGTTTCTAAATTCCTCAAAGTTTCAGAACGACCTTACCATCAAGGTATTTTTTAAAAAAAATGTGTCATTCTTAGCATAAAATTATTTTGGAAAAACATTTTTCTAAAAAGTTTATCAATAAAGATTACAAGAAACAAATATATTCTATTTAAATTAAACTTTTTTATCACTCGTTGATATTTTGACACTGCATAATGTTCAATGTAATTGACTTAAGACTAATATAAGTTACCTTAATGTCCAAATCGAAAACTGCCTAATGAGTTGACTTTTCATCAATAGAGGACCATGCTCGTGTATTGCAAGGTAAAAAACGTGGATTCAACGTGGATCCAAAATCATTCACTCCGATAGAAGAGAATGCTTGTTTCCCGTGGTTCTACAGTGGCTGGGTTCAAATCGGAATTGTTCACTCAGAAAGGAGCTACTCTATTACTAGGCCATGATAAATCATTAAACATTACTTGGAATATTTAAAGTAAAACAATGACAATTTTTACTAATAAAACGATAAAACAAAAGTATCAAAATAAATTGAACTGCAGAACTGATCATGATGTCGTTTCCATGCTCATTTTTGACCAACATTTTTTCATGAATTGATGGTCATCAGGGAAAGGCATTATTTTTCCACGTTTAGTGACTTTATTTCCTTAAAATGCTGTTAAAACAGCAAATTTATTCTATATCGTTGTACAAAAAAATTGCAAAATAATAATTTTATATCATAACTTAGTTCAAAAGAAAACTTAAAGGTGTACACATTTTAAAAGATACACATAATTTTTCTCTTTTGAAGGCGTCAAAGCTTATTGTTCGAGCACTTAAAAAATGAATCAATTCTTCTCTAATATAATTTTAATATTATTTTCCATTCTCGATTTAAAAGTTTTTTTTATTTTCTTAGAAATAATATTTTTTGTACATAGTGATCTTGAGAAATACCATTTGCTCTAACATCCTTTCACTTTGAGTAAAGTTTACGAGAAAAAAATAAAACAACCTACTTGTAAACGTCAAATCTTGATGCTTCTACGTACCGTATTTTCTAACATGCCAACTTCATCCTCTCCAGGTGTTTCTTTTTTGAAGCTTACTTAAAAATTTACTACTCCCTTAGCTATTTATTCCAGAGAGACAGAAATTCATCTTTTTCATGCCAAAAGAAATGACAGATATAAGAACTATTGATTAAAGTAGCAGGAAGGAATCTAAAATATCGATTTGAAATGCTTACGACATGAATCTTGAGTTAAGCAAAAATAAAACTTTTTGATTACAAAGTTTAAAAGAACTTTTAAATTAGAAAAAAATATTATGATTAAATATTTACGATATAAAATTGCTATTTCATTTTTGCTCTCAAACTATTCTGTCAATGATTAAAAAATATATAAATCTTATGATTTTTAGAAAGTATTTTTATATAAATATTGTAGAAGTATATTAAGAAGAATTTCATAAGTTTGAGAGAAAATTTATTTTTAAACTTCCTATATTTACTAATATATTTCAAGTTTTTATTGAATAGTTTTAAAAATTATTAATTAATAAAACATTTATTTGTACTTGTGAGTTAATTCAATAAATATAATCGTTGTTGTAAGATTATTATATTATCTTTTAAATAATTATAATTCAAAAATAATTTAACTACCGTATAATATCGATTAGTAAAGTATATTTCCATTCTGTATATTTTAAAACTGAAGCGAATTAGTGATTATTAAGAATAAGTAATAGAATATAGTTTTAAATTTCAGCAACTATTTTTAAGATATGTCAGACATTTGAAACTTTAAAGCATGAATCTTGCTGATAAATATGAAATTATTCAAAATTTTTATTACTTTATTTCATATTACTTCCAATCTTGAATCAACTCCTTTAATAATATTAGTCATAGTAGGTCAGTTACGCTACAAACCAACTTTTCCATTGGCAGCTTAAACTATTTCAAATTTACTATATAAGTGCATTAAAACCATCAACTCAAAGGTTGTATATGATGAGTTGGGAAGACTTTTGCCAAACGTTCTTCACTAATTTTTAAAAAATCGTATCTACTTGTAAAAATAGTCACCTGAGTAAAGATTCGAATATCTGTATTTTCATCCTTTGCAATAGAATGTGCTTGAAATATTAATATTGTTGACCTATGCTGGCTTCTCCAATTCTTGGCAATTTCATCAATTCTTCTGTAGGTACAGTATTTTGACTTAAACTTACATATTTTTAATTTATTTCCACAGGAGATAATATTCTCTTCCTTTAACTAAGCATTTCTTAATAAATTCTCCATTGAGAAAAGGATTTTAATCTTCTTGAGAAAATGTGATTTTAATTTTCCTCAGATTAAAAGTGATAAATAATATATAATTTTTACAGCAGTTAACTATTGTTATGGTTAGAAGTATTAACAATGATTTTAAATATATTAGTAAAATTTCAAATAACTTAATTTCTTAAATCACATTTAAAATAACAACAATAAGGGAATTTTATCAAAAAACCCATTGCATTTAAAATGAAAATATGTTTAAATAAATCAAATATGTAATACGGTGGTTCACAATTATAAAGAAATTAAGAATTTCCTATATATAAAGAAAATTATTAAAAGTGATTAAATATCTCTTGCATCAACTTTTCTTTGTAGATATTGATTCATTCTGCTTAAGCAAATATTTCACTGAATCACTAAATAATTTATTTTTATTCTTATCATAAATTGAAAAAAATTGAATATAGCTATCCTAAAAATTAAATTTTTAAACTCAATCATTAATCTTCTTAAATCTTAAACCAATCTTAAATCTTCTAAAATTGAATATTACAATCCATTATTTAAATATTTCTTGCATACTTTGAAGTCTTTAACAAGAAAAAGTAGTTCATCCGTTGATGAAGACCTCATCTCTTTCCGGAATGTGAACTTCTACCTAAAATGTAACTTCGAAATACATTTTAAACATTATGTTTTTTAAATGAGTAATAAATCAATTTTTCTCCTTCAGAAATTCCACAGCAAAAATAATTTTTTTTTCAATGATATCGCCAATTAACGTCTTTTATTCTCAGCAAGTCCTAAAAACAGTAACTAAAACTGTTCGGTCTGACTAAATTAAAGCGTTTTTCATCAAAAAATGTGTCACTTTTCTCCTATTTATATTGTTTTCTATCCATTAAATAGCGTTAATTTGTTTTTAGCAAATTCTGATTTTTTTTGTGTGTGTGTGTTAATATAAGGGCGAATCAAATGAAAGTGAGCCAACCCCTCCTCAGCAAGAATGGTTCGGTCCATCATCTGCGGCGCATGCGCGTAGCACAGAGACAGCCTTCATTTACGAAAGTGGCGCGAAAGTGTGAGGTTAAAGTTCTTTAAGGCGCTCTTACACTGGGTTGAAGACGGTAACGTGACACAATGGACGCTCCAAAAGAGGAACAGCGTGGTGTGGTCAGGTTTTTGACAGCTGAAGGTGTTTCTCAACATGAAATTAGTCGCCGTATGACTGCTGTGTACGGTGAACATTGCATCGCATTGGCCACTGTGAAACGTTGGAGTAAACGGTTTATAGAAGGACGTGAAAGCTGCAAAGACGATCCAAGACCGGGCCAAAGCCACCTTGCAATCATCCCCGACACAATTGCACAGGTTGATGAGCTGGTTAGACAAGAATGGAGGATAAGCATCGATGAACTGGCAGAGTGTGTGAAAATCAGTCACGGTTCGGTTCACACCATAATTCATGATCATCTCGGTTATCGGCTTTTGTGATCAATGGATGCCCAAGATTTTGAACGACCGCCAGAAGACGGAGAGGTTCGGCGCTGCTTTGACTCATCTCATCCGGTATCACAATGAGGGTGACGACTTCTTGTCTGCAATTGTGACTGGAGACGAATCATGGTGCCACCACTACGAACCTGAAACACGCCGGCAAAGCTTACAGTGGAAACATTTGAATTCACCATCCCCGAAGAAAGCAAAGGCTGTTATTTCCTCGGGAAAGGTGCTATTGACTTTTTTTTCGATCGTCAGGGGCCATTACTGATTGAATTTTCTAAACGTGGCGAGACTATCAATAGTTCGCGATATTGTGCAACGCTGGATCGGCTGCGTGTCGCAATCAAGAACAAACGACATGGAAGATTGACGAATGGTGTGATCTTGCTACACGACAATGCTCGTCCCCACGTCGCTGATGTGGTTAAGACACCACTGGCAAAGTTCAAGTAGGACATTCTGCAACATCCTCCATATAGCCCAGATTTGTCGCCATGCGACTTTCACATTTTCGGGAAACTGAAAAAACATCTGAAGGGTACCAGATTCGTGTCGGACGCCGCCGTGAAGCAGTCGGTTACAGACTTTTTGAATCGACAGCCCAAGGAGTTTTATGAGACGGGTATCACGCGGCTCATTTGTCAATGGGATAAATGTCTCAATGTTCATGGAGACTACTTTTAAATAAAGTACACTGTTTGTCATATATTCGCATTGGCTCACTTTCATTTGACTCGCCCTAATATATTTTCAATAGCACCTTTGGTATTTTTCTTTTTTTTTTTTAATTCACAAGTGTTTTGAATAGATACCAAATGAATTTCTTATTTTTCTATGCCAAACTAATGCAGCACTTAAAAAAATTTATATGCTGATAAAATAAAAATTTCTAGTCAAAAATAATTTAAAATTGTATATTTTTGCAAAAAAAACATTTAAATCAGTTCAAATTTAGATAAATTGGAAATTTCATAAAAAAAGTAATAAGTAGTGTCCTTTTATTATGTTTATAAATAATATGAGAATTATTTTAAAATTAACTAATCTTTATTTATAAATCATATTTCTCATTAATTAATTAATAAGAATTATTATTTATAAGAAAGATATTAGAGATAAGATATTCTTTTCAAACATATTATTGCAATCAATTGCTTGAATAAAATCTGATAATTGCTCAAACTTTAAACATTACATTGATTTCTTAGATAAATACAAGTCTCCTTATATTTATGAATGACATTGTTATTATTTTTAACATATTCTGTGAATACACTTACTGTTTTTGGAGAATTGATTTCAATTTCGACAATATTTATCTTAATAGTGTTGAGAAACGTTTTGGCCACTCTTCCTTTTATGATTTATGTTAGTCCTTATCGAATAAAATAGATTTTATACATCATGCATGATATTTTATTCTATTTTTGGACCGAAAATATGGCTTTTCCCCTTTTTCTTGAAAATTACGATTTTTCTATTTCCTTTTTATTTATATTTTTATACTTGCTTTTAATGTCTAAAAATTTTTAGTGTAATATTAATTAAAAATAAAATCACTCCGAAAAATTTCAAATGTACTTCTATACGACTAAATGAATACTGCACTTTGTGACAACGCATATATTGTATATGGAATTAGAAAGCATTGCGTACTTTCATGTTTCTGATAATCGAATGTTTCCATCTCCGCTCAGCAATCACTTTTCATTTGACATCTCCAGTCAACCAAAATTCCAAACTTTTCAACTTCAAAAATCAAAGAATTAAAAAATTCTAAAAAAATTCGATGGGCAGCATGTTTGGGAAGTCTATCTTAAGATGATAGAACCGATTTTCGGTTTTCACTTCTGGGTGCATTGGCTAGAACGAAAAGAAAAATTTGCCAGTTACTGTCACTAAATATAAGGATAAGCTTATCAAAAACTACATTGGAAAAATGGTTGATTGAATTATGTTAACTACATGAATTGATTTGTCTTGCAGTGAAGAAAAATAACTGCAGTGATCGATTTCAATTTTAAGAGTGAGATAATATTTGAACTTATAACCTCAGCATTTCTCATGCAGAAAATTTTAAACTTACTTTTGAAAATAATATCAAACAACATATAGGCAAGTTTTAAAAATATTAGTTTGATAATTTGTGTACAACTTCAGATAGTTATATTTGAAACATGGAAATGGAATGTTTATATATATATATATATATATATATATATATATATATATATATATATATATATATATATATATATATATATATATATATACATATATATATATATATATATATATATATATATGTATATATACTGCATCGAAATTTTAGAAGTTTACCTAGACTATTAACAGAACAACCGTTTTTGTATCTAATCCCTGACAATACATCAGAAAATGTTATATAATGACAGTTCTGTACTTATCTAATGATACAGACGGAATTTAATTTTGGATGCGTCACTGAATAAAAAGTTATTCAGGATGAATTCAGTATCGTTGGCATCCTCACAATTTAACTGACTGATTAAAGCAAAAAGCACGTTAAAATCCGTAAATAAACCTATTTACTTGGGCACCGCATTATTTTTGTAACTGGTGATGAAACGTGCATACCATTTATTGACGTTTCAATGCATCAAAAAAGTGAAATATTGCTCTTTGAAAATGATCTTGCCATGAAAAAGGTAATGTATGCCTTTTTCTCCGGAAAACAAGACTGTTCAACATTAAGTATCTTCCAGAAATTCTTCAAGAAGTGAATGTAAAGGCACTTATATTCAAACCATGAGAATACCTCAAGATTGACAGTTCAGTTTTTTGAGAAAAAATACTTCATAATGCTAAAATGTCTACCTTATTTATGTGTTCCAGACATTTTTAATTTTTATTAATCTAAAAAAGGAATTTGTATACATCGTTTTCTTTTCTAAGTTAACATTGATAATAATAAATGCATTTTTGCATTGATTCCAGAAGGTACATATTTTGGAAACATTTAATATTTGTAAAAATTTGCTTACAGAAATATACCATAAAACTAATTAAGTCTGTGTCAAATACACATAAAATTTAAAACTTCAGATACAAAAAGTATCTTAAGAATTTCAGAATGACCCTCGAATTAACTATATTCCTGACGATAAATTATGCTTTTAATTCATTTTATGATTTGATTAAGGCTACATAAAATAATTGTATAATATTCAACAATCATATGAACTTCAATATTCAAATGTAATAAAAAAATACATCAACCGAAACAAATAGGAATCCCCTAAGAGAAAAAAGCACTATTTTGTCAAATGTATTATGAGAAATATGGTTTTACACAGTGTACTTGTTTCCATGGAAATTACAAGAGCCAATATATATGTAAGAAAATTATTTAAGTAAAAAATAATCAAAGAAGTGAAACATAAAGGAAACCAAATGTTTCGAAAAAAAGTGCTTCCAGTAATTTATTATTATTTAAGAATATTTATTGATTTATTTAAACATTTTTTAATTTCTTAATTCGATAACTTATTGTTTTGCTTTTCTGTCAATAAATAATATACGAAAAAATTATTTTCAAATCTTCATTTCATTATTTTTTCAATTATTGGTATATTTAGTCACTTTTTATACAGTTCGCGTTTTATCTACATTGTACATCTACATTGTTGTGTTTATTTTAAATCATTCATTAATTCTATGTCATCCTGGAACCAGGGGGTACGCGTACCTTCCTGGGACTTGAGCAGCCACCAGGCGCGTCGGCAGGTGGTGGATCTCCGAATGTCCTGTAGGAATGACAGGATAGCCTTGAATATAGAATCAGAGGCCGCGAACCAGCTCCCATAAACCCTGGTGTTATGCGATCCGTGCCTAAGGCTAATTGGCACCACGGTATTGGTGTCTTAACGGAGCCTCTAGTTGCCTGGCAAACTTCTAGAGTAATTTGCCTTGCCCATTAGCTCAGGCAATGCTGGGTGAACTGTCATATTACCTGAGCTTATTAACTGTTATTTTATGGCTGAAAAGACAATAAAAATAATAAACCTTTCTGCATTTGCAGGTGAAACCTCTGAAGCAGACCTTGCTGAAAAAGACAAGGGAACCCAGAGGCAATCTAGTGAAGGGGCAGCAATGAATCCTTCACGGGAGGTTGAAATGACCTCAAAACCTTCTTCTGGTGAAAGTCAGGAAGCTATCGCTAGCATGACAGACTCTCTGACTAGAATCAAGCTTAAAAAGAGACTTTCTGGTGCCCAGAAAAGTAAGCTGGTAAAGGAACGCAAAATCGATGATGGGACTTGGGTTGAAAAACCCAAGAGGCGAGAAGCGTCCCGCCAACCGGACGAACCAGGGCAAGGCCGGAAAGGCTGCCAAGAGATAAGGATCTGGGGGATTTACTTACAGGGCAGCTCTCACGGCGATCAAGATAGCTGTGCTCTTAGAGGGTCATCCGGAAAAACGGTTAACAGAGGGACAGGTCTTCGACCCGGAACTCTTGTTAACCAAGAAAATAGGAAGGAATGAGGAGAGTTTTGCCCCAAACTTCCAATCCTGTAAACTTGAGAATGGGGCACTTATTATCAACTGTGCAGATGTGGAGAGTTCAAAGTGGCTGGAACAGAATGTCAGTGACATAAGTCCTTGGCAGGAGCAAAAACTCTTGGTGGGTGAGGCAAGGAATCTTGTCAAAACCACCAAGATAATTGCAAAACTGCCGAAAATTTGTACTAAACTGCTAAAGAGGAGCCTAAAGAGCTCCTGAGAAAAATTGAGGCTCAGAACTATGGAGTCACTCCAATGGAGTGGAACGTTCTTAACATTAAGAACGACCCATCTGGGCAAACCATCGATCTTAGTGTGCCTGAACTAGATGCTGCCACACTTGGTGTAAGGGGATATAAGTTTTATATTGGACTTCACCAAGTGCAGGCTAAAGTACTTGACAAACCTGCTCCTGCTGATGGGGGTGAAGGTAGTTCAAGCCAACCTCCACCATAGTAGAAGTGGTACCACTAACCTCAGTAAGAAGTTTCTTGCTGGGGATATGCAACTGGCCCTGATTCAGAAACCTTGGCTGGTTAGGGGGAGAATCAGTGACCTCAAAGGAACTAAAGGTAAACTTATCTGTTGTGCCAATAGCAACGCTAGAACTTGTATACTCTTACATAAAAACATTTAGGTTTTACCCCTCTCTGAATTTATTCTTAGGGACCTGACAGCTGTGAAAGTCAGACTCAACATAGAGGGAGGGGACAGAGAAATTGTTTTTGGCTCTGTGCACCTGCCCTATGAAGAGAAGGCTCAACCTGACCATTCTCTGCACAAGCTCATGAACTTTTGCAGAGACAACAACTTACAGGTAGTCCTAGGACTAGACTGTAATGCTCACCATGTTGTCTGGGGAAGTACGGACACAATAAAAGAGGTGATTGCCTTTTAGAATTCATTCTAAACTACGGGTTAGATATTCTAAATGAGGGCAACGAACCAACTTTCATTAATTCCAATCGATCTGAAGTAATTGACATTACTATAGCGACAACGCTAATTAGTAAAAATATCAAAAATTGGAAAGTAGATGGCAGACCTTCTGGCTCAGATCATCAAAACATCCATTTTGAAATTCACTCTAATGTGTGTCTGGATCGCATATTCAGAGACCCAGTTAGGACGGACTGGAAAAAATTCCAGGAGGAACTGACTGGGTTGATTGAGCTCGGGAACAGACCTATTACAGAGAACTACGATCTAGAAGTTACAGCAGACCTTCTGCAGAATAGTATTCGAGATTCTTATCATAACAATTGCCCTATTCGCACTAGGAGAGCTAAACTCAAATGTCCTTGGTGGAATGACTCTCTAGCAACCGAAAGAGCAAATGTTAGAAAACTTTTTAATAAAGCCAAGAAAAATGGTGAATGGGAGAACTATAAAACGGCCCTCACTAATTATAACAAACTTGTTAGAAAAAGCAAAATTAACTCCTTGAGGAAGATCTGTGAAGAGATAGATTCTATTTCTGAAGGAGCTAGACTCCAAAAACTTCTTAAAGTGGTTGCACCTATTTTGGTTGACACCCTAAAGACGAGGAGGGTAATTTTGCTGCTTCCGAGAAAGAGGTTATGGAAATTATGACCAAAACCCACTTTCCAGGAGCTAGAGATATTTATAGCCACGAAGGGGAGCACTGCATTGGCTCTTTGCAAAAAGTCAATAGCGATCAATGGACCATCGCTAAAAATATCGTAAACTACAACATTGTTAAATGGGCAATCTTTGTTTTTAAACCTCTAAAAAGCCCAGGGCCTGATGGAATTATGCCCATCATGATCCACAAGACAGAGGAGGTTGTCATACCAGTGCTAAGTAGAATTTACAGAACAAGCTTAGCACTGGGTTACATACCAAAGATATGGCAAAAGACTAGGATTGTTTTCATTCCTAAACCTGGCAAGGACACCTATGAGCAGGCCAAGTCTTACAGACCAATCAGTCTTTCTTCATTCTTTCTTAAAATTATGGAGAAAATTATTGATCGGCATATTAGAGATTACTTGGGTAGTAATAGTCCCTTGCATGCTCTTCAATTTGCCTATCAACCCGGAAAATCTACTGAAACCGCTCTACATCAGCTAGTTTCCAAGATTGAAACCCCTTTGGATCAAAAATATATTGCCTTGGTAACTTTCCTCGACATCCAGGGTGCCTTTGATAACACTTCCCACCCATCCATCCTCAATGCACTTAGAGGGGCAGGGATTACTCAGACCCTGTGTACTTGGATTGAGGCCTTAATTTCGGATAGATGTATACAAATAAACATTATCGGTGAATCATTTGAAAAAAAGACTACTAGAGGTTTTCCTCAAGGAGGTGTTCGGTTACCATTACTTTGGAATCTAGTTGTTAATAGCCTTATAAAACATCTAAATGATAGGGGCTATTATACGCAAGGATATGCTGATGACATTGTCATCCTTATCCTTGCCAAAGATTTCGGCATAACTTGCCATCTCATGCAGGACGCTCTAAGTTATGCTGGTCATTGGTGCATGGATAGGGACCTGATGGTTAATCCTCAGAAAACCTACCTTGTACCTTTTACACGCAAAAAGAAACGGAAAGGTTTTTTCATGCCAAGACTTTTTGATGTTGAAATCAATGTGGCTTCAGAGGTGAAGTATCTGGGCATTTATTTAGACCAGAAACTCACCTGGAATAAGCACATTGATGATAAAATTAACCGAGCAAAGAAAAGCATTATGATTTGCAGGCGAATGCTTGGTAAAAACTGAGATTTACATCCAAAACTGATGTTATGGATGTACACAGCTTTTGTCAGGCCCATTCTCACATATGCCTGTGTGATCTGGTGGTGTAAGGTGGAGCAAAAGACTGTGATTGACAGACTTGGATATCTACAAGGACTGGCCTGTCTCTGCATCACGGGAGTGATGTCCACCACGCCAACCAGAGCATTGGAGGTTATGTTGGATCCGACTCCCTTAGACATCTTCATCTGCAGCACTGCCAGAATGACTGCATATAGAATGAAGCTGCAAAACCACTGGTACAAACAGCCTGTTGCCAAAGGGCACAGGGACATTAACAGGAAAATTCAAGATCCTACTTTCCTGTTGCCCTCAGACATCATGGAAAAATTATACATGTTTGATAGGACATTTGAAATAGTTTTTCCTACTAGAGACGAATGAGATAACAACATGTTTGAAACTAAAACAGGAGATCTAATCTGGTACACAGATGGATCCCTGAAAAACAGCCCCTCAGGACTAGGAGTATGTGGCGTGTCACCAAAAATCAGCCTGTCTGTAAGCCTTGAGCGATACGTTACGGTCTTCCATGCAGAAGTTTTGGCCATTATCCACTTTCTGCGACTAAATATGAGGAAAGGCTACTACGGGAAGCGGATTCTCATTTTTAGTGACAGTCAAGCCACTTTAAAAGCGCTTGATTCTTTCGAAATCAAATCTAAAATGATTTTGGAATGTAGAAACCTTCTTACAGAACTGGCAACTAGAAACAAGGTGATCCTTGTATGGGTGCCAGGGCACAAAGGTATCTAAGGTAATGAAAGGGCTGGTGAGCTTGCTAAAAAAGGATCGTCTTTTGTTCCTATTGGTGCAGAACCTTTTTGTGGAATCAATTTGAAGACCGCAAAAACCAATGTTCTTAGATGGGAGAGACGGAAGATACATGAAGCTTGGCTCAACACTCCTGGTCAAACCCATGCTAAAAGTATGATCTGTGGATCATCACGAGTATTGCCTCTGAAATTCTTAGATGCTCTAGGCAGAAGATACGTTTAATCGTTGGCTTCATAACTGGGCACTATTATTTCAGAAAACACCTCCATAAAATGGGACTGTTTCAGCAAGACCCTATCTGCAGGAAATGTCGTACGCAAGAGGAAACGGCCAAGCACATCATTTAATAATGCGAGGCTCGTGTCCTCCCTAGATTAACTTCTTTAGGCATTATCCATACTAGAGAGTTACACCTAGACTCCATTATAGGGTTATCGGACTTAATTAATAAAGTGGGTGACCCGAGTAACTGGAACTAGGAAACATTGAATTTGGAGTTAATGGTACAAAATGCTGATTAAAGCAGAGGTGCCAATGACATACAAACTCATCCTTAAGAAGAAGAATTCATAACTTAAGAAAAAATATCATAACTTGAAATTATTTACTTACCTATCATAATATTTAATATTGATTTCTATCATTCGTAAATCTTAAATTATCATGAAAAAGGCTATTTCTTGTTGAATAACCATGATATAATTCAGTGTAATCGAATCACTTCTCCGTTCCGTGTTAGCTCATTTTCGTTTTCATTAATATACATACATCACACAATTGTCTTTTAAAAAGTTATATATATATATATATATATATATATATATATATATATATATATATATATATATATATATATATATATATATATATATATATAGAACTTAAGAATTAAATATAATAAAAATACGGATTTTATTATAGAGTTCTAAAAAATTCACATCGTACTAAAATAGAAGTTTCACGTATTAAAATTATTTTTGAATTCATGTTTATCGTTATATCTGTGTATGTGTCGATATATATAGATATCTATATATATAGACACATACACAGATATAACGATAAACGAGAATTCAAAAATAATTTTAATGCGTGAAACTTCTATTTTAGTACGATGTGAATTTTTTAGAATATATATATATAGACACATACACAGATATTACGATAAACGTGAATTCAAAAATAATTTTAATACGTAAAACTTCTATTTTAGTACGATGTGAATTTTTTAGAACTTCATAATAAAGTCAATATTTTTATTATTTTAGTTTCACAATTTAATTTCAAACAATCATAGATATTCAGTTAAATCTAAAACTTATTTATGCTGGCAATGCTCAACGTATAATTTTATATTCACGTTTTATTCCTTTTTTTCTCTTCGTGAAATAAAATGAATCCATTGTTATCTAGATTAAACGTCATTATTACTATCAAGGTAAAAATTAATGATAATAAACAAAGTGCCAAATATATTTACAGAAATTATTATTAGCTCACTTTTATATTTCAATTACTATTCAATCGAGATTACTTTCAAGTAAACAACCCAGTCTTTTTTTCGTCGTGACTGCATTGATTATACTATGTACGTAATCGTTAATTTATCTTTAAATTTATATAATGAATGATAAACTGATAACTATATACCAATTCTCTACTGATTCATAATATGAACTGGCTTAAGAAGCATTTTTTTAATATTGAACTGGATGTTAGAAACACATTTGATTCAGTTATAACGCTTTCTTCGTGAAAAAAATATGGCTGCGTCTAAATATACATTAATTGTGTTCAAGCACTAAGACATTATTAATCACATTCTATTGAAAGAGTATAGAATGTGATCGGTTCAAAGGCGGAACCCGTATGTCTTCAATATTATCAGAAGAACCGAAAAGTTTAATTAGTTGAACTACCAATCATTACAACATTAGATGTAAGTATAATAAACATAAATTGATTCTTGTCTCAAATTATAAGGTTTCAGCGTAAAGTTACATGAAAGTAATATTAATTTTCTAAAATGCTTAGGTTATTAACTATGCAAATATATTACACATTGATTTAAATATAAAAAAATGCAAAAAATATCACGAATCCTTTAAAAATATTCTTTTTTTTAATATACTGAGAAGCTCTAACTCTTTTTGTAAGTTTAATTACACACCTACATGTTCTTAAATAAAATATTTTTAATGCGTTGTCATCTAGTAAAAAGGAAAATTTAATGAGACTACAATTTACACAATGAGACAGAAATATAAAACACTCCATAATTTATTTATTTGCCTCTTATATACAGTAAACCTTCATATTTATCCAGACCCTACTAAAAACTAGTAAAGTACTACTAACCGGACATTGCTAGATCTGGACAATCATTTACACATGTACAATAAAACATACAACCCAAAACCAAAATTTATTGAGATAAAAAACCACGTAAATTTTGTGACATAACACGTTGACGACAACGGCAATGAAGCAATATCTGGATATTACGAACATTTGAAATATATCTGTCATTAATTGTTCAAAAAATAACCATTAAAGTGTAAAATAAAAAAAGGGCAACAAAAGATCAGTGGTTTCTTACAATCAATGAGCGTGTGTGTCAAAATAGGTTAGTGAATATGAGCTTGGACGATCATGTTTAAAGTAGTTTTTCATCTGATGTTCAGTATAAGTAAAATATATGTACATACTATACTTAACTGTCTCTTATGTAGCTATATATTTCATTCCTTAAAATTCAAAATGCAATTTTCACTGTATACAGTACTTTGTTCATGTACGCTGGTTTAATTTAAACTTTGTTGACTTGTTTGAGGTGACTTTGTTTAATCCATACTTTCATTGATTCGGATGACCTGCTTTTACTATTAGTCCGGTTTATAATAAGTTTCTACTATAAGTAGTTTTCGTTATTATTCTTGCAATATGTTAAAGCTGATTTGGTTTCATGTTTATCTATGTTAACAAAGATTTCCATCATTTTAAACAGGAAGTAAGTATTATTTCCTTCCTCTTTAAAATGACATGTTTACTCTAAAGAAAAACTTTCTAATACAATTTGAGAGGAGAAAAGCAGAACTAAATTGTTTCTTAAACTTTTATTGATCCGATGTTTTTCTAAGAAAGAATATTTCGAAATATTTGGAGGAAGCGTAAATTATACTTAAAATAAATTAGATGAATTTATATTCTGTAGAAGAGCTCAGAAACTATTTTCGTCAATATATTGATTATCATTTTAACATAATACATTTAATTTTACTTTTTAGCAGACTAAATAATTTACAAAGGAACTATAAGGAAACAAATTAAAGAAATTAGAGCTTTAAATTTATCCTTTTTTATAATAACTTTCATAAATTAGTAGAAAATCTTATTAAAAATTGATGAATAAGTAACATAAAATTTCTCAATGCTCACACACATTCATTTTATGGCAGATTCTCTTTCAACATATAAATAATAAATGTTGTAACATATATTGCATACTTATTCATGCAACTATCATCAAAATTTATATGTTGAAAACTTTTCTAGTTTTGTTTGGATTAAAGATAACAATATCTATAATATACAAGCTTTTTGTGTAAGATAAACCTTCAACTGCCTGCAATTGTTGAGAAATTTTACACAGTGATTGTACTCTCAGTTATGTTTATAATGAATTGACAAATTTCATTCAGAAGATACTATATTAAGGCTATATAGCGACTCATGTTGCTTCGATTTTCAACCATTTTTATTAAAAAGAGAGGAATGTCAAAATGCTTATTGGGATTTCTAAATAAGGGATAGAATATATTTTGCTGGAATTCATAACAGTAAATAAGAACAAAATAATGTCACTGAAGCTTACACAGAACTTTTAAAAATGACAAAATTGATTAGAGGATTCAATTCAATAATTTAATATTTGAAAAATGCAAAATCTAATAGTCCAAACTGACTCAATATTAAAGAAAGAGCAGACTACTTAGGAAATATGTTTCAATCGATGTTAGAAAATTTTACGATTGCGAAATAAATGAATTTGCATAAGCAACGTTTAAAGTGAAAAAAATTTAAACCTTTATAAATTTGTTAATAAAAAATCTAAATATTCTTCATTTTAAGGGTAGAACTCTTGTATATTTAAACTGTGACCAATATTCAGTTTATTTTTTTAATTTTTTCTGTAAATTTGTATCGATATAATTTAAAAAATTAATATGGTAGACACAAATGTCAAACATATGTACCTTTAATAAAAGTTCTTTTTTATCTTTTCATGAAAATTTTTTATAATCTACTAATTTTTCCTTGCTAATTATTTTATTAAGAAATTATAAATGTATATTTCTTCTATTTTTAATTCAGATAGCAAAATAAAGAATATTCATTCATGAATCTGTTTGGTTAATGCAGTCCAAATGGAAAACAAACGAGCCAAGACTAAGTGTCCAAAAAACTATTTGTGATTTATCATTAGAACCAAACAAAAAGTTAAAATATTATGAAATAAATTTTGAAATTTTACTTTAATCAAAAGACTGCCTAAAGCATCACAGCTATTTTAAAAGCAAATTTAAACTAAAAATGTGCAAATCACAAATTTAGTCTATTAATTATAAATGAATGTAAAAAAACCTTGCTAAAAATACTGCCATTTTTAGTAATTACATTAATGCCCATGTTATGAACTCAATAAATATTATTAAATCAATATACTATAACACCGTAAAATAAACAAAAATATTATTTGAAATTAAACTTATTATAGAGAGTTAAGTGTTAGTTGTGTGTTAAGTGTTAGTGTTAGAGAGGTAAGTGTTAGTGATAGTTGAGCTAAGTGAAGTTAAATTTTTTAAAAAAAAAATTTACGGAACATTAAGAAATTATTTTTGAAATGAACTTTGAACTGAAAAATATAGCGCATTCTTAAACGACGTTTCAAAGAACACGAAATAAGAAAAATGCATTTACTTTCCCTAATATCTTCTTTCGTAAATAGCCTTTATAAAAATAATTTCGAAGATATAACAAGCGTGAAGAATTTACGAATATTTTATATCAATATTCATAACAATATGTGAAATATATTTTATAAATATTTATTATTGAAGTCAATAAGTTGAATATTACTTGGGTATGTAGTTCATATCATGATGTGGACGATTAAATTTAAAAAAATCTCTTGTCATAGCAGCATCGTTACATCGATAAATATATCGTACATGTATAGATGCTGCTGTGACACAAAATTTAAATATGACAAAGTACATGTTGAATTATTTTTTAACGAATTCAGATATTTATTGTTTTTTAAGGAATGAAGACTTAAAACAACAGTTACTTCAATTTCAATGTAAAAAAAATGGAACAGTACTTAGAAGGGCTAATTTTTTTCCTTTCCGCAAAATATAAGAGAGGGAAATGGAAAGCTTTGGCAATTATTTTCCTAATTAGAAGTCAATAAAATCTGATACCTTCATTCCGGACATTAAACAAATGATAAAAATAAAATCGAATCACACAAATCTCCAGAAGGTTACCAGACAATTCAACCTGAAAGGTAGTATTTTCACTAAAAGACTATTAAAATAATCACACGACAATAATAAATATATTGAATATTCAGTATATAATAAAAATTGATTCCGAAATGTGCGTAGCTTTGAATTATAACGAAACATTTTACGCGATTAAAAGTAATTGGAAACAGCCAATCAACTTAATGTGAATTAAGGGGGTAGGTTCTCGAAGAAAAATTCCTGTACCCCGATAATGATAAAACTTGCTCTATTTAAGGAAAATTTTAAAAATAACTTTTAAGCCAAATTATTTGAAAAAATTTTCCCTAGTTAAATACAAATTTTTACATAATTTAACCAGGACATTTTTTATTTGACAGTTTATTTCGTTTTTAAAAAATATATAAATAACTAAACTAATACATATGTTTCACTTTTGCATGGTTAAAATTTTCAAACATTTTATATTATAAAATTTTAAGAAATTATTACATAGAAAAAATCCTTGGTTAAAACATGTAAAATAACATATTTCTTAAATATGCTTTTAAAATGTTTAATTTAGTACTTTTTCAGAAAATATGTTCCTTATTAACTAAAAAGCTTCATTTTGAGAAAAACAAGATTTAACATGAAAATTATATTCATGATAATTGTAATTAACACGATAATTAATAAATACACTCCAGCTCCGTAACTGGGATTGTCTCTGCTAGAGAACCTCTTCCATTCTACAATTTTTGTCTTTTTACCTTAGCATCTACAGATTTCTATTTTATAGCATAGTTACTCTTTTAAATGTGAGCTCAATCAGCTGACACCATAGCTCTACAAGTATATAACTATGGCTGGATTTCTAATAGTGATAAAACCTTGTATTTCGATATACTTCCATTGTTAAAGGAAATAGCTTCATATACACAAATTTTCTAGTTGTATAAAAAAAATTTTCAGAATCCTTGACTACAAGAGGTTATTGAAACTTGCATAACTATTTTTCGTGCATTTTACATGAAGACATCAAACAAGCAAGTATCAGATCTGGCCATCTTCGGACTCTACGGTTCTCACAGGGCAAACAAGTCTTTCCCACCTGCACTTCGTGCAATAGTAACGAAGCCAGTCCCAAACACCTACTGAACTGCATTGGCTTTTCAAAGCGTGAACTTTTATACAGCCCTGGAGCGGTTCTCGATTCTTTGAAGGCAAAGGATGTCATGGAACTGGTTTGATTCAGACCAGGGGATAAGGAGAAACAAGCAGGCTCCAGAAATTTCCATCAAACCACTATTACCATAGTGATTGGCTTGGCAATTTCCTTCATGGTTCATTTGATCATTGCAGTCGTAAAATCTTATCAGTACTTCTGCATGTAAAACTTTACCGCTATCAACACTTGCAGCAATAACAGTCATTCAGAGAAGTGAGATCAAGTTCCATCGATACCTGCCGGAATATCACATGCCTCAATAACAACACTTCTGCAACAATTCTAATAGCAGAATTTAATCTATTACACCCTTCATTAAACTTATGTGATGAAGGAGGCAAGAACATAATGCCACAAAATACTTCTGCTGCAGTCTTTCCATTTCCATAGCATTTTATGCATACAAGTCTGGTGTTTATATTATACACATTAATATCCTTGCTATTATAATGTTTAGTGACACATTTTGTGTTTGAAAATGTAGCATAATTAAAGTTTTTGCAAAATATGTAAAATTCTGATGCAAGACTTTGCACATGTTTTGAGAATCTGAGAGAAATGCAACAAATAAGGATTGTTGCAAAGTATAAGGTAAGGTAAATGAGGTATTGAAAGATCAATTATTTCATTTATATAATTAGTTCCATTCAAAAAGTCTACATACTTTAACACAAAAAGGTCACTAACTTTTGAATCCGAAACACTTTCGTAGTCAACAGATGTGTCCCCGAACAATTTCCTTTATTTAAAGATGTAGTTATTAAATCGAGGCTTATTATTAAACTATATTTTTTATAATAAATTTAAAATCTAAATTCAATAAATTAAAAAAAACTACAATTTCTAAAAATATTGCTTCATAAAACAACCGTAGGGTTTAGTTTTAGATTTCGTGTGCGTGGCACACAGCGAAGGCATTTGTTTACATAATTTAAAAATTAAAATGAAATACTTCTAGTGGGATTACAATCAAAATTTTAGGATCATTAGAAGCAGAAATTTCTATATATATATATTTTTAAACAATAAAAGTGAAAAATCTGTTTTTTAGTCCATTTTCTTGTACCTACCCTTTAATATGATCTTTAAAGTAATACACGAAAATAGGAAAATAAATGTACATTTTCATCATCAAATCATTTCATAATACATAAATCCCTTTCATAAATAGAAATTTTTTTAAATGCATTAAAGAAACTTCGAGCATAAAAAAATATATTCTCTTCCCCATTAGAGTTAACATAGTACAGGAAGACACTAATACAAGGTGAATGAGACCCTTAATCAAATTCAGTTATATACTATAAACTAATTTCATATTATTTATAGATTACTAAATAAAATTCTATTTATGAAAATATTCTGTTGTTTTATCTCATCATATGTTTAAATTTTTGCTTCGAATGAAATATAAAATCTAGTATACATTTTCACATCAAGTTTACGATGGTCCCGTGGAGAATCAACCATGACATACTCAATTAAAATTTAAAATTACTGATTTCACATCTACTTAGAATATACATATAATAGATATCATTAGCGTTTACCGATTCAAATTTTTACAAGAAAATTAACTTCATTATTTTTAAAAGCAAAAATATTTTTTGTTCATATGCATTTTTTCTGTGTGTTGCAATATCAAGATACTGAGAAAAATCATAGCTAGTCTTCATCTTCAGTATGTTTCGATAACGTCTGAATGATTAATCCTTTGATTAATTTATATTTTCAGCTCATAGTTTAAGAATGGATGCTTACAATGATTTGAACCTTCTTTAAGCAGCAATTTGTTTTGGTTTTTAATACTCGTATGCAAGATAATTTTAGAGCTCACATATTGTTGAGCAATAAAATATTATTTAGCAATGATCATTTCATGTAAAGAAAACGCCAATGTGTGAGCAATTAATTTTGATACCAAAAATATTTACTATCTACAATCGTTTTGTATAAACATATTCTATGATTAGAATTCAAAAAAGATTACCTGTTTTGAAATTATATTTCATGGGAAGCATTTAATATAAAATATCATTAAAACATATTTAATTCATTATATTAAAACCCAAATATTTTTATAGGCAATAAATTTCGATGATATATAATTATAAAAATTATTCTATAAAACTGAAAAATTAATACAAAAACATCTTGAAGCCTGAGCTTTCCCTCATAAGGGTTTGCAAATCTAAAACCGCAATTAGATATCACGGTAAGCAGTTTGGAATGTCGGTCAAATAAATTTTTAAATGTACTGGTTCGCACCTAAAAAACAGGTTAACTTCATTGACTAAAATGATCTTAAAGATAAATTTTAGATGCAATAACATTTATTTTGCAGTAACATTTAATATTAATTTGAAAAAAATTGCTGAGAAAGCTAAGAAATTGAAAACATGTTATTTAAGTAATGTAAGTTTCATATTAATTAAACTCTTAAAAATTTCTGCAGAAATTAAATTTTCTATATTTAAAAAAATAACTTGTGGCCAGTAAAAAATTTTTAATGCAAAATATCTCAATTTTTTTTATTTCAAGATACTGTAGTGTTATTCTCCAAGAATTTAAAATCCGATCCAAATTTAAAACTTTTTTAAATTTAAGTGCTTTTTAAACACCAGCAAAAATTGACGTACTGGAAAACTTCTCTTCGCCAAAGAGTTAATAATCAGATATTAAATATTTCACTACTTTTTGTTCTATCTTAGCTTTGAATTACCAAATATCACTTACAGCAAGAATATACAAATTTATTCAGCCTAAAGTTAAAATAAAAACTTTTAAAATAGACAGATATATAGAAAGAAATAAAAAAAAATTTCAAAAACAGATTTTTTTCAAATAATTTTAAAAATATTTCATTAACAAAATGATTTCTAAATATTAGAATTGCTTAGAAATAAAATCATTTTCAGCATTACTGAGATAGTTGCAGTAATTTTGTACTTTTTAATATATATATATATATATATATATATATATATATATATATATATATATATATATATATATATATATATATATATATATATATATATAGAATTTCTAAATAAATCCAATAGTTTATATCTTGAAATTTAGGAAAATTGGTTTAATCACATGTATTAATCTCTTTAACATTATTAAAGTGATAAGCAAGTTTTCAGAAATTTTCTGTTACAAAATTACCATATTAATTAGATTCACTGTAACTAACCTTTAACTTGCAAAAATGTAGTTATAAAAAGCTAATTAAATAAAAGATTAAGTCTATTATTGGAACATTCAAATTACTGAGATAAAGAATCAAAGTGCTGTTTTCCAAATTTTAAACAGGCACTTGAGTGACATTTGCTATTACTTATCCTAATGAATATGTTGCACAAAAATTGCATTTCAATAAAAATTTAATTTAAATAAAAAATGATATTAATTTTTGCTCATAATACCAATCATCAAAAAGCATTAATTCAACAAAAAATCCTCAAATACTTTCAAGAAATATTAGATCTACATCACAAGTTTTTGTTACAAGTGTTCAAAAATTAAAATGTTCATCAAAGTATCTAAATTTTTAAAAAGCTTGTTAAGCTATCATTTGGCATAAACAAGAATGTTAAAATCAAACATTTAAAACTACATTTAAAAAAATAATTTAATATAATTTAAAATAGTAGAAACAAACCTTAGAAAAACTAAATAATGTATTTATAAAATACAATAAAAACTATTCTTAGTTTTGTATTTTGTACTATATTTGGAGTTATATATAGGATAATATTATTTAATTATTTACATTACTTTATATTAATAAGAACGTAAATTTTAACGATAAATAACTTATTCTCATTCATCTGAGACAAAAAACTGCGTAATTAAGTTAATATTTTGTAAAAAAATTTAAGCAGATGTAGAATGAAATTATTACAGATGAAGAATTAAACATGAGCTAATGCTGTAGTCTATTTTAAAACCATATAAATATTTATATAATAAAAGTTCTATTTGTGTACTTGCAATAGAAAAGAAACAACACACTAAACAATTTTTCTTTAATTCTAATTACCAATTTCTTTATATTTCAAAAAGTTAAAATGAACAAAATTGACACAATTTAATTTTATATTGAGATAATGGCTGGTGGCCGGAGTTACATTTACAATGGGTTAAAATTGTACATGCAATTTGATTTTAAACAAAAATATATAAATTAAAAAACAAAAATAAATAAATCTTTGATATTGTTCCTAAAAAACTATAAAAGCTTTGATTTCTGACTAATCTAAAATATAAGTTAACAGCTTCATGGCAATTTAGTTATCTTTTAAGTCAAAAGGAATACATAGGAATGATCAGTTAATGGAATTTCCATGCTTTCAAATGAAAGATGTTCATCCTAAATCCACAACAACTCTACAGACAGGACAAGTGTGATTGATCTACATGGAAAAAAATTAAATAGTAAGAAATTTTTGACAACATATTAAGAAGTAAAAGAGAAACAAGGAAATAAAATAAACATTTAAAAAATTCAATTATAAATAAATATGATATATTTTTTATCAATTATTTTTCTAACAATTATAAGCTATATTTTGCATTTTATAATTGTTCATGACAATACTTAAATGTAATAATTGAGGTGTTACTTATTACAATTATACATTCAAATGATTTAATTTAGAAATTATATCAAAAATGAATATCTGTGAAAATTAACTTTTCATTGAAAACTAATTAACTAAACATAAGTGATTCTTAATGTCTATATTTTATTCGATAGCACATAAAAGACTTTTTTCCCCATTAAAAAAGCATTTTAACAGTAAATTCTTGGAATTTGAGGATTTTAATTTGCATTTATATTTTATTAAAGGCTCTTCTCAAATGTTTCAATAGCATTAAAATAGTTAAATAAAATTAAAACATATTTTACCTCATTTCTGACTTTAAAAATTTAATTTCTCTAGTCTATTAACTACAAGCACAAAATAAAACTGAATGAAAAGTTAATTAAACATTTTTATTTTTAAATTTTCAGTTTCATTCTATTCGAAACATTTTCTCTTTCATTCCATGAGACCTTTCCATTTAAAATTGATTAGATAAGTAGTTTTATAATTCTTATTTTTATGTTTTGCTTTAAATTCTAATTTAACAAATAACTGAAATATATATTATTTAATATTTTACACATTAATAGTGATTTTAATGTGATTTAAAGAATTTCCACATCTTGTAAGTTTTTGTATCTGTTCTCTCAATTTCAGATATATAATATAGTAAATAATGCACAGAAGTGGAGTCATTTCTTTGATCCATTTTTTCCTGATTATTCAGGCAGGCATTCCAATCAAAAGTTATTCTGGTTTATGGTCGTTATGCACACACATGTCATGTTCTAAAAAAGCTATAGACATTTTCAACAAAAACACATTTTTGATAGGGAAAAAAACAAAAACAAAATTTAAGAACTAATAAAGATTATGTATCAAAATGTGATGTTTTTGTAAGTAGAAATGGAAATACAAAGACACTTATTTAGATTTTGACATCATTGTAACAGAAGTCAATGACAAAAAGAAACTGGTGCATGTAACTTATTCTGAACCCAATATTAGAAATCCAAATAAACATTTAAATTATGCATTTCCACAAGATCGATAAAGTATGTAAATATTTTTGCTGAAAACATATTTCCTGTCTAAAAATACAAATAAAGTATCCAGCATATGGCACATCTACTTGGCAGAAAAAAAGAAATGATTTTGAATTACAAAAGAATAAATTTACAGACCTTAATAAGAACAAGCATTTCATTACCTATGTTTCAATAAATGATTCTATTAACTTTAAAGATATTCTGTTTTGTAAAAGCATTACTAAATGTGGAAGAGCTGAAAATTTAATTTTCTAAACACAACTATAACATAAAATGATTTCGAATGGACTAAGTGCACCAACTGATAGAGGCCAACCTATATCTGCTAAATATGGAAAGACTACAGGCAAAACTCATTACAAAGCCAAAGAATATCTGTGGACCCACTTCACAATTCATTGAGACTAAATAATATTCATAAAAAAAAATCTATGTTAATGTGAAAAAATTTTCCCCATTGCATATAAGTACCAAAAAATTATATATAAATGTTTATGAAGAGTACAAAACATGTGAAAAAAATATATATACTATACCATAATTACAGTAAATCATCTTACCTTTAGCCATGGATCAATACATGGAGTATGAAATTCATGAAAGCAAGGAAGAATGCGCAGAGTATCTCCATTTTCATAATCACTAAGACATACTTGGCACTCTTTATTTAGTTCTGCTCTCTTATGTGGTACTTGTGCCAAATTATTTGTTGAATCTGTGATACCAGCTGTAAAAAATTTTCTAGTTGGGAGTCTATTAATTTCACCTCGTTGTAAGCCTCGAGGAACATCACCATTTAGTTCCGCTATACCAATATTTGTCTAGAAGAAAATAATAAAAAATGCACAAATATTAGTATTTCCTTCTGAAGTTTGTGAATGCTAATTTATCCCAATTGTATAGTACATAAATATACACAAACTTACATACAATTTTTAATAAACTTTCATATATATAATCCTTAATGCGCTTTACAAGAATCCTGTCTTACAGTTTAAGAAAAATTAGACTGAGAGTCTTAATTCTAATCCTGATGTGAATCACATGTTCCACAATTGAAATAATAGTTTGACAGTTGAAATTGATGTTTATTATTTTTAAGGGATTATAAAAAATCATAATAACAATTAAAATTATAAGTTAAAATGATGAAAAAGCTTATAATGAATTTGTTTTTAAATAGTTATTAGAATATTAATAAAACTATGCTGACAAAAATATTTTTAATTTGCATTAATGTAAAAAATACATCTAGGAAGTGTTACATTTTTAATTGTGTACATATATATTAATTGAAAAATTTCTTTGCTATAAAATATTTGAATTTACATTAAATGCTTTTTAAGTTAATGAATGCTTTCATATAAATCAAAGATACTAGTTTTTAAGAAAAAAAGAAAATTCTTTAAAAACTAGTCACATAATAGACAGCATTGTAATGAAAAATTGTGGAATAAAAATCGCATTGAAGTAGAATTGTATAACTAACAATATCTTTTTTTTACTTAATAATTTACATTTAAATACTATTTTCTTTTGAAAGGAAAGTAACCTTGCATCAAGCTTACTTTTAGAATATAGAAATTTAGTTCAATACTTTTTCAAAAAATCTTCTTACTACTTAGAGAAATAACTTAATGCATTTAATATATTTGTAAAATGTAAATTATATACCTTAAAATGATATAATCAAAGTTTAATCAAAATAAAATTTTAATAGAAATTAGAAAAATAAGAAACAAATATTTATGTAATTTAAAATACTTTTAGCTATAAAAGAAATAGCTTAAAGGAGAATACTGTGTATTGTTCAAGAAAATCAAGTGAATTATGCTGCATAGTTAAAATTATTTTTTCAGCAGAAAATAAATATTTTAAATCAGATTATTAATATTAATTTTTCTGAGAAAGGTTATATTTTAAGTATTTCCTATTTACCTCAACAAATATTCAATAATTATAATTAATTTAATTCTTAGTTAAAATGTAAAAGAAGATTGAAGCTGAACACTCAATATTTTCATAATAAGTCAATCAAACAATTTTTTTTTAAATTCACAAGAATAAGACTTTCAAACTCCATTAAAAGTGTATTAAAAAGTGATTTTTTAATAAACATTACAATGGAATGCTAAGTTTAAGCTATCATATTTAATAACAAGCATCAAAAATGTTAACAATTAATAAAGATTATTTTTTAATATTTTTAAATTAATATGGAAATTTATTAAATCAAACTTATGAAAAATTGCTTTTTGCAATGTAAAATAATTTTAATGGAACAATTAAGCCTAATGGTTGGCTCTCTAATTCTTATTATAAATACTCAATTTAAATAATAAAATATTTAAAATACATTTGTTCACAGCTTATCATTCCAGTATCAGAATAAAATTTCAAACTATCCATTGTAGGGCTATAATTGTTTAGTTATATGCTATTTACACAACAAAGCAATTTCCACTGATGTAATGTACAAATTTATGTTTGAAATATTAAATAAGCATTTTTGTAAAACATCCAAAAATTTATCTATGAATTCAGCTCAAATACAAAATAAAGAAAATGTAAAAACGATTATAAATTTCTCTCAAACAATTTTACAATAAAAAAAATTATTTTTAGCAATAAAGGATAAATTTTGAGGAACTATCAGGCTTGAAATAAATTATACAATAGGAAAACATAAAAACTGATGAAAGAGATGAAGTACCTTCAGCAATCATATTAATGAGAAAATTAAAACTAATAAATAAACATAGTCATACTGTTGGGATAAAATACAATCTTAATAAAACACAGAAATTACATATGCATCCTCAAATGTTGAAAGAAGTATAAAAATTGTTACTCTCATAAATGTTTCCTGTAAAAATGCTTAACTTTTCAAAGCTAACTGAACAGTTAAATTTTAGTATTAATGTAAAATAATTTAAAATGAAATAAGATTCAAATTATTCACACAAAATTACAATTTTAAATAATATTTATTAACAAGACTAATAAAAACAATGACACAATTTTATTATTTTACAGACCAAGTAATGCAAATTTTATTAAAACAATGATTGCACTAGCAAACAATTACAATTGAAAACATAAAAAGTAAACAAAATAAGTCAGTCTTTTCTAAATTTCCTATCCTTTAGTAATTTCAAATAATTTCGCTTTCTTCACTTTAGCTGATCCCAAACAATTAAAATGAAAGATGAATCACTCTTCTGCTCAGATTTTACAGCTAATTTTTTATGAGGCTTAAGCGAAATATTTTTTCTCTGGTATTCCTTCAAACATTCCTTTTTATTTTTCAGCTCTTGTATTTTGTCAGAAGTTAAATTTTTCTTATATTGTGATGAGAAAATTTTTCATCTTCTAAAATGCCATAAATATTTGTCGAGTATTAAAAACAAATGCTCATTGCCTTTTCTTATACTAAAGTTTAAATATTATTTTAGTTGTCATGTTATTAGATATAGTTCCAGGTGCAACATATAAGACTTTTATATTTTTAATATCATATATATATATATATATATATATATATATATATATATATATATATATATATATATATATATATATATATATATAATATATAAATTTGCTGACATTTAGAGAACTTTTTAGTTTACAGGAAACAATTCAGAAAAAATAGAGTGCACTTTAAAATCACATTACTCAACCAGTCCTGCAGTGAGATTCTTATGACTTTAATTCTTCAGTCAAAAAGAATAATATTTGTTTGTCAAAGTTAAATATTTTGTTTAAAGTTATTAGAACTTTTACAATGGAATCAAAAACTTTTAGCTAATAGAAAGACTCAATCACAGGCTTAAAATATGCATACAATTTAATTAGGCTAGTTATTCTTTCATTTATTAATACATGATATACATTGTTTAATACTGAAAAAGTGACTGATAGCAGATTCACTAGTCACTGCATTTTCAAGTCCTCTAAGATGTATAAATTTCTTGGTAAGGCTCCATCTGACACCTTGAGAAAATTCATGTTATAAGCTGATGAACTTTCAAATAAGTAAATATAGTAGTTAAAAATTCTATTTCCCACATGGTGGCAGTACACTCAGCCTTGAAAGCATTGAGCATGATCTATACATTAGAGCTACGAATAATAAAGAAATTTTTGTCAAATTCTGTTAAAAAAATAATCTTGTAGCATATTACAGAACTTCTATTGAGTTCATCTATCAATATTTATAAAACTTTGAAAAGCTTGTTTTACTACTTCAAATATAAATAAAAAATACATGAAATTCTTCATGCATGTAGATGATCTACTACGCTCATAAAAAAAACTTTAAAAAAAGTAATCACTCTGTTGTAGTATCGAAATTAGATATGAATATCCATTTGTTTTGTTGCTTCATAAAATTCAGATTTTAATTAAATAGGAAAACATATTTCATTACAATTTTCTTGCAGAAGATTGCAAATATGCTATTCTAAATGTTGCATAATATGCAAGTTTTCCGTAAAAAAATTACATTGTGATCACACTTTTAAGGTATATGCTATAAAAATTTTTTTCACTGTTTTCATTTGATTTATAAGAATTTTAATTCTCGAGTCTCACAAAATTTCTGTACTTAAGATGCTTCAAATTATATGCAGTTCAATACAGCTAATTTTAATAATTGAAGATTTAGCAGATAACTCTGGTAACTTTTGTGGTCCATATGCGTTTTCAGGTAATTTTTATCAATTACATAACATATGATTATGTTCATTAAACTTTCTTTATTGAAAGTAAAGCAATGTGCTTACAATTTGTTGCATAGATTTTTACAGCACTTTCACACATCAACATATCAGAAATCTGTAAACACAATTTCCATTGTGAATGCAAACATTTAATATTTCTTTGTAGATGATATTTGCATTCCTGTTTTACTAATCATGCATTTTTAAATGTGTTTGCTTGCTATAAACTTTGTTAAAATGTCTATGTAAAGATTTCTTCAACTATCATGGTTTTATTGTCTCAAATGTCATTTTTTGCACACAAAGATAAATTAGATCAGAATATACAATTTAAAGTGAATTCTGAGCCATTAAAAACACCCATTCTTAGGGAGGAATTTAAACTCATGAACAGCTGAAACAAAGGTCAGAGCCATTGTTCTATCAAATTGGACTATTTAAAGTCTATTTGCACTGCACTAATGAAAGTGATTATATCTCATCTAAACTTTTTAACAGTGGCAATATGTGATTTAAACAAGTCAGAATTGATTTATCATAGGTTAAATTAGCTAAGTGCCTTAAAAAAAATTAATTTGATACACTATCTTGTTTCTTGCAACTGTTGCTTGTGTTTGTTAAAAAATTGATGACCAAAATAAATAAATAAATAGAATAAGATGCAAAATTTGGAAAAAACAGCAATGAGACAATTTTTTAATAAAAATATAGATTAACTACAAAATTTTTAGAATCTTAAAAAAGGTATTTACAAAATTTCTTCCCATTTCATTACTTATTTGAGTAATAGTCAACAATGTTACCTCAATTTTTGTCTATAAATATTGTAATAGTGCACTCAAATATAAAAAATTCACATATATAAAAACTTACACACAATATCAATGAATAACAAATAAATCTCAAAACTAAAATCAATGTCTTCTAAATGAGTTTTGAGAAAAAAGCTGCCCAAATGCTAAATTAATATGATTTTAAGTTAAACCAATTTTAAATTGTTTAAAAAATGAATGCTAAATATCGGGCAAGAAACAGTGCAAATAAGGACAAATATATGAAGCACATATTTTCCTTTACCAGCACACAGAAATCAAAAGAAGTGAGGTTACGTTACTGATGGTAACAGCCAATTGTTTTCATCTATAATACAACTGCAAAGTCATGGAAAAGGGATAATGTAACCATAAGATGCTAAAATGATACTGAAACCATGGAAAATTTCTAAGAATATATAAGAAAAAATTCCAATAAAAAATTTACTTTTTAGAAAATTATAAAATTCAAGGATTTTACACCAACTTCAATCTTTTCCAAGTTCAAAAGATGAAAATAAAATTTTTCAAGCATTTTTAGATTTTTAATTTAATTTTTAAGAATGTATAAGCTATGCTTACTTCAAAACTATCTTCGGAAGAAAGAAGATCAGAAAAAGGACCAGAAGGAAGAAATAAACTAGATTCAAATATTCTGGCAATATGGCTACGTGTATCATGATTATTTAATCTTCGACGATTTCTATCCAGTCTTCTACTGTTCTGTATCATGAAAATAAAATAAGAAATATTATTAGCAAAATACTTTTATACAAATGGCAGCTAATACAAATCACTAATATTAAATTTTAATATTTAACTGTAATTAAATTATATTAATGTAAGCAACATGTCTAATATTAATACTAAAAATGAATAAGAATTAACTTTTAATAAATTACTTAAATTCTAATTACTAAAAATATCTATAAAATAGTATTCTATGAGATACGGTTCTTTTATTAAAGAAAATTCTACACATGAAAGTAGAATGAATAAGAGAAAAAATTATGGATTTTCAACTCCTCTTATTATTTTGCAAAATAAAATGTACAGGAGCGCAAATGAAAATTCTAAACTATGAAACAAATAAAAACTGATTTCAGAAAAAATAAAAAGTAAAATTAATTTAGAACATCTAGTTAAGAAACAGAAGTACGAAAGATAAGCATTATCAAGAAAAATACATTATTGTATAGTGATGACATCTGCTTGCATCAACAGTTACAATCTGTATCTTTACATTTCTTACATTCTTAAATTTATTTAATTTTATTACATAGTAAATAAGTTTATTATTTGCTCTGAAAGTTCACTTTCATTGTTTAGAAATAAATTAGTGAAAGAGATAGAAAGTGTTTATGTGGCAGATAGAAAATTTTTTTTAATTTTAAAAAATGAATCAAAATTACTTATAAAAGACTTGCTACAATATAGCAAAAAAGAAATTTTGCTATATTGCACTGGCAGTTTAATAGGACATCAGTGTAGAATCTTCATATTTTCATATCAAATCTTGTTGAAATAAATATATTCAAAGCAATAAAACTAAATAAACTGGATTAATGGTACTAATCCTTGCTTCACAAACAGACAATACAAACTTTAATAAAAAAAGAACGAAAGTATGTATTTTTTCATCTACGAAGGAAATTAATTAATAACAATAAAAACAGAATTTTGTTAACCGACTCAGCATCTGCGACGTATCTGTTACGTCGCAATAAACTGGTCAAAAGCGACTCATGACGGCAGGAATACGTCGAAACTTTCCTGTTCGAAAGCGGCCTGCGACAGCAGAGATACGTCGCAGAGTTTTCACCGAAAGCGGCAGCGACATATATTTTCGCATAGTAGAAACCACTTATTTTTGCTTTCCCCCTAATCAGTGGTTTGATTGATCGGACTTAATCGCTCAAACCACACTCCTTGGAGACTTTTCTTTAAAAACTACAACTCAGCCTGATTTTTACGCCAAATATCTAAAATACTGATTATTTTTTCGCCAAGATTAAACTTTAAAATTTAATAATATATAAATTTGTTGCTTTAGAAATAAAATGCAAGTTTATACATTATTATTTTTAATTTTACTTCCTAAGCTAATTGAATTAGACGATTTTATTACACAAAAATTTTAAATCCGTATGTACTTTTAAATTACTAACGAGCTTGCCTTCTTTTCTAAGTTAAATTTTAATAATTTTCCTGCTTATGCTAATTATTTCTTACATCTTAGTTAATTTAATTCAGTTTTTATTGTTTTTGACGGCATTTTTTATCGACTAGTTATGACTGAAATAAGCAAATAAATTTCGTAAATGGAAATTATTTAATTTCCAGTGAAAGAGCTCATGGCTGTTATAGTAAAATCGATGTGTCGTCCATAATAAATAACATTTACCTTAATGACTAAAATTCATTTAATTTGCGTTTTTATTTTCGTGCATTGGGAAAAAATTTACTAATAAGTTTACTCTCTGGATATTGCTTTTTATTTCGTTATTACTGTAATTTCTTTTTACATACACTTCAAATGTTGATAATAAAACAGAAGCATCATCTTAAGGCAATAGTATAACATGATTGTCTCATAAATTTGTAGCCAATATTATACATGTGTTATTTCTTTTTAATGAAACATTATATTGAAAAATGTATCACTATTTACTGTTGCACCATATAAAGTCATTATTTTAATATATCAATATTAAAAAGATACTATTTCTTTAAAATTTTACTATAGAAATTTTCTTGATTAAAAAATAAACAACATAATTTCTGATATTAGCTTTGTTCTGCTGTGAAAATCATTTTATTCTATATATTTTTCTAGATGACGTAACGATAATACTTAATAAAATGAAATTCCTTACTAGAAATTTATTGCAGACTTAAAACAAAATAGATTTATAAGGAATATAAATAATCAAATTTTTGAACAGTAAACTGTTCAGAAGAAAAATAATGGAATTTTATATTTAAAGATGAGCTAAACTTTTTAATGCAGAAAATATTTTTAGCTCTATTTTAGAAAGTGTGAAATGGAATGATCCTATCGAAATAGTGTATTAGTGAATCGAAATCATATTAATGCTATAATCTAAGCAATTAAATTTTTAACCTACAGAAAATAATTATTTTATTACCAAATTTATTTTTAAAATAAGCAAATTATTAATATGCACGCTAATTTTACTGATAATTATCTTTAAAGAGATCCATATTAGATATAAAAGGAATTTTTAAATATAATAATCTTAACCAGAGAATTACTTGTTGTAAAATCGTGGGACAACTACTTTACTCTTCTTATTTGAATTAAAAATTAATTTTTAAAATTTATCTTTTAAACATAAAATGGTATATTCCACATACGAGTTATTGGGTCATTAAAATCCTATTAATGAAAAATATAAATAAATTCATTTAAAATATAATTGAGATAAGTTTTAGTTAGGAATGACAGTAAAACAAGTCTCTAATCAGTAAAAGAAAGAATAAATACACTAAGAAAATTTATATCTCTTAATCAAAATTCAAATTTTAAATTAAGATACTATATAAAAAAGATATAATTTATAAATGTTTTTCATTCGCGCGAGCACGTAATATTATGTTGCGAATGCAGCATCATTTTCTATAAAAATACTTTCTTATAATGAAAGAAGAAAGAATTATTGGTATATTGTTATGTATCATTTTATGTGAATTGAAAAGTCAATAGAAAGCAATACAGTACTATCAATTTTCTTCATATAAATCTGGTGCTTTTGCTAAATTAAATAATATTCTCTTGTTTTTATTTTTAATTATATGTATTCATGTAATCCTTACTGTGAATAAACTTCATTAAACCTTTCCGAATTTAATGATCAAGACAGTTGAATATTGAAGGCTAAAATTATTTTTTCTAAAATTTTTTATAAGTATTTGACAATACTATTTCAAATGGATTCTTATATACGCGAGAGGAGTTTGTTTCCAGGAAGAAAACTATTCATGTGTGACTTCCTTTATGATTTATGCATGTTTCCTGTTAGTCAGGGAAAGAATGAAAGCGAATGATGTTTACTCATGTACATAAAACTTTCTGATTATTCTAAACAGATGAGAAATTGCTTTCTCGCCATGATTCATTGTCACAAATTGATGATTATGCTCTACTTTTATAATAACTAAGAATTTACATAACAGAGCACATTACATTCAAAAGTATTTTTGGAAATTTAGATCAATAAAAATCATAAGTAAATCAATAAATTCTTTCCAGTTAGTTTTTGAAATTTAAAAATTTAAATCTAAAATCTAATGAATCAAATCCTAAAAACAAAGCATAAAAAAAGATTTTTAAATTATATTGTATATAGTTTCCTATTTAAAGAAAAGATAAATTTTTTTATAAAAAATAAAACTGGAATATTTTTTATGAAGGACAATAAAATAAGTCTCTAATTAATTAAAAAAATAAAAATTTGCAAAGAATCTTAACAATTCTCAATTATAGATAAAGTCTCTTTAATTAGGAAACTTTATATAGTAGAGATATATGATAATTATATAAAGGTTTTGCTATTTGTAATACAATAAAATATTACCAATGGAAGAACTTTTCATAAAAATATTTTTATAATAGAGTAATAATAGCCTCTTAGCATTTTATTATATATTATATTATGTAAAATTAAATATAAGTCAATAGAAACTCGTTATATATTTATAAGTTTCTTTCGATACGGTAATTTTGCCAAATTAAGTTGTAAAGATTCTTTTGTTTTTATTTATAATTATACATAAAGTTCAGTTCATAAACACTAGATTAATATTTAAAAAATAACTCGAGTAATGCACTTGTGAAACCAAATATTCCAATTATATTGAAATAAATTAAATGTAACAGTTTAAGCTTCTTATTAGTTAAAATTTCTTTTACAGAACAATGTTAATGCAAGTTTATCTAATGTATTTTGCATTGAATAGTTTTATTTTCATATACAATAATACAGAAATGAAAATTAATCCTTTTTTTGTAAATATTTAATTTTTTGGGCTAAAAAACTTTTCCAAATATTTAAATATAAAGTGAAAGTAATTTTTCAGATATAGTATAAACCAAGAACATTACACACATTTATTCACAATGTTATGCAAATTTTCTAATGTTATGTTTAATTGTTTAAACTCAAAACATTTATAGATGAATAAATTAAAAAGCTTTAGTTAATGTTTTTGAAAATAACATTATAAAAATTGAAAAATAATTAAGCCCTTTATTTTTCATATAAACACCACACTAATTACTACATAGATGTATTCATATAAAGTAAAAATTTGTTTGTGTTAAGAAAAATATAATGTGAGAAAATGTATTTTTACTAACATTATTTTATCTTACTTTAATAAAAATTTGAAAAGCTTCTGTGTCTCATTCAAAAAGAGAAAATTCCATTATACAGAAAATAATAAATATACAAGAAAATGTGACAAGCAACTTTCTTAATTAAACTGTGTAAGAAATCTAAAACATCATAATTTGTGGATACAGTTTTCTTTGAATTTCATATTATTTACCAAGTCAATCTAAAAACACTGAGGAATATCTTCAATCATTTTCAATTACACAAAAAACAGTTATTTATTAATAATTTTTGCTTTTTAAGTTTTACACAAAAAAAGATATACGTTTTTGTTTTAACCACTTTTATTGGGATGTACATTCTTTCTGGCAAATACATACAACCCTAGATAGGGTAGTTAGTGGTAAATGACATCCCCTCCCTCTAAATTGAGTGATGTGACAGTTTTCAGGGGGTAGGAAATGTTCCCAATGAGAATGGAAAACAGTCGACGATTTCTGTATAGTTTAGGAAAGTGGCTGTGGAACGAAAAAGTAGTACATCTGGTTTTAAAGAGGAAACATTTTTCGCAGATTCTTGAAATTTTCTGAGCCGCTGAGTCGGTTAAATAAAATCAAATATGTTAAATTGATAAAAATAGAATTAAAAACACCCAAAAACTAATGTAATTGGATTTGGCATCAAGGCTTTCAAATTATGTAGTATTTATACAGTTTGAAGGAAAAGACTGATAATATTTTAATGTAAATTTTGTACATAAAAAAAATTTGGTTAGTGACTTTTGGTAAATTTGGTCAATATAAGCTTAAGAGTTCTGTACAATCCAATCTGGAAGTATTTTCAGAGTAGATAGTATCAATAAAACATAAATCTTATTCTTTGCTGAGCTATAGGTTGTTAGACTTAAGGATGTTGAACTCTTAATAGTAACAAAGAATTTGGGTTTTTTTTTTTTTTTTTTTGTTATTATCCACTTATATGCATACACACACAATTCACACAGAATTTTCATCATAAATTCAAAAGCTAAAATTTCAGATGCAATCAATTTCAAAAAGAAAGAAATTTATAGTTTACCACTCCTCCATCACTTTCAAAAATCAAAATAGCTGTCAAAAATTTCAACCTTTCGAAAATTCTTACGAATTAATAGGAGTGCTATTGAGACACCTGATTTTTATGCTTGATGGAACTTTATTAATGCTAATCATACATGTAATTTGACAGAATTTTACACAAATATATTAAATTAAAAGGAAAATGCAGAAATTAATGCAGACCTAATCATATGAATAAAATTTTCATTCAAGACATGAGTTTGAAAAAATACCAGGACACTTTTTTGTTATATTTCGATGATATAAAAACTTTTTTACATAATTGGAAGTAGGAACTATACATTTAATGGTTTATAAAAAGCAATTTTAAAAATGTATATTTAAAAATCTCCTGTATAATTAAAAATACTTTTATTATTAAGATTTAAAAATAGATAAAATTAAAATGAAAAATATTATAAATAAAAATGTGACAATGACACTTCTATGAAAACTATATTAAATAACAGTCTTTTAAATTTTTTAAAGTTAAGTGTTTAACCATGAATCATTAAATTCTACTTATTTAATGTAGCACTTTTTATTTATTATTCACAGATGTAATTTGCATTAATAGCAGTACGTATTTCAGTTTACTCCATTAGTCAAAAGCTATGGAGAAGCATAAAAACTTTTTAAATAAGTTCCAACAGATTTAGTGCCATCTTATTTTCTGCTTTTGTTGAAATATCTGAAGCCAAATTATTTATGATGAAACAAAATTATTTATAATGAAACAAAATTATTTATAACAGTACTAACTAAACAAAAAATATGTAGAATTTAAGAAATAGATATCATTTAAAGTAACAATCTTAATTAATATTGTTTTGATCAGTAAATGATTAAAAACACACACACACATGTTCAACTACAAAATATCATTTATAATATTAGCAGTTAATAAGTTTTAGAGCAAAAAGCAATGTTTCTTAAATCAGTTTCAAATGTAAGGCAATGCAACTGCTTTGTTCAATGGAACATTTAAGTTAAATAAGAATAAACATTAAATTTATTTAAAACGTGCAGTGTGAATAGAGGAAATAAAATATTCTGATAAAAATTTTACAAAATGGTACTTCAGCTTTTTCCTCAAATTTGTATAGTGTATCCGATTCATACCTGCCAACTGTGGAGGGGAAAAAATCAGTAGATTCTACTGAATTTGAGGGGGAAAAAATCAAGAGACACTAAGCAACATTTTTGCTGGAAGCAGAATGTTGAAAATGGTAGTACCACAAAAAGACAATTTTACTCTTTATATTATACATTCTGAGAATGATTTATTAAGTGTTTAACCATGAATCCTTAAATTCTAATTGATAACAAGCATAATTTGTGTGTTCATCTTAATATTTTAATAAAATATTCATCAACTTCATAAAAGAAATATGAAAAAAGAGTATACGACATATAAAAAATAAACATCAACGTTTATTTCCCAATATTTATTTTATAGGGCAACTTTTACTACACTAGTGCAATTTATAAATGTTTAACTTATAAAATTATATAAAAACATAAAATATATTACTAAATAAATTTAATTCAGTGACAAATACTTCTAGGAATATAGACATTATATTATGTTTTATATGGACAAAGTATTTGATATTTCAAATTTGAATAACTTATGGTGATTTATTTGTTTCCTACGTTGCTGACTTTTAGCATTTTTTAGAAATTAATTGGTTAACTACTGTTCAAAATATTTTTCATATTGAGAATATTTAAGCTATTTGCTTCAGCATGCTCTAAGAAATTAAGTCATAATAACAAATGGATTTTTTATATGTCAACATAGTAATACAATGTATGCTTTTCCATTATTTTACTTTTATATGAAAGAGCCACATTATTCTGATGTCAATTCTAATTTCTTTTTATGAACTTTCAGTTTGAAAAATACTACACTTTTATTTAAGTTTCTATAAAGAAATAGTTAACACATAATGAAACTGCAAGAATTGAAACAGCAAGCAGAATTTCATTTTAAATAAATGACCAATCATAAATTTTGAAATTGTTTGCATGCATATTTTAATGAGCAAGTGTTATAAAATTATTTTTTTAAAAAAAGCTTCATCATATAAATTGTATAAAAAGAAATAATACATTGGAATAAAAATAAAAAGCTGCTTACATAAAATAAACTTTCAAAGAAATTTGGTGAAGCAAATCTATTTGGTATACGGTTTCTCCTAAAACCTCTTCGATGAGAAGGTGAGAAAACACTGGGAAGAAGAGGTGGAGGTGATGACTCCCATCTGCGACCACTTTCATTATTGTCTTCAAATTCAGTATCTGTTTCAAATATTGGTGCTTGCAACTCAAGATGTGGTAAAGTGGAATCTGGTATGACTGGGACATAATCAGGGTCAGCTTCAGCATCAAATTGAGCCTAAAATTATTAAAAAAATTTTTTATTAATTATGCTCGAAAAAAGCATAATCATACACAAATTAAGAAGTTACAGGGTAGTTATACTAAATAATTGAAAAAGCCTATCCATTTTTCAAGGAAAAAATAAAAGAAAACTTCATTTGATGAGAAAAAATTATCTAGCTGAGGAAATACAAAACTAAATATAAATCAAACCTATAAAGTAATTAAATATACATGTTAATTTCTTTTTAAAGATATTTTTCCTATATATTATAAAAATTTGCTTTGGTAATTTTAATAGTGCATTACTATAAGGTAAGAATAAAGTTCTTGCTGTTAATATGACCAGAAAAAAATTTATTTAAGAAATTATAGCCTAGTGATATTATAGTCTAGAAATCTTGAAATCAACCAGCACCTTACAGCATGCTCCCAGCTGTGCAATTTTCCTTGCAGTAAAATTCTGTGGTTGGGAACAAAAAGAAGTCCATCAGCATTGGGCAAAAATTTGCTTTATTAGCCAGAATTTCCAGACCTGATTTTGAAACCATTACCTTTAAGTACTTGATATTCTTGGCAATTTAATGCAATTGCTCATAAGGTTACTTTGAAGTTGTAAAATAACACTAAATGAGCTTCTCTGACATGTTATTGTACGAGTTACAACTGATGAAAACATGCTATCAACCAGTTTTTATAATGACTGGTAATGATCTAAAATAGATTGATAAACTTTTAACCACATGGTAGACTAATCTGCACAACTATTCTAACTTCATTCAATAACAAAAACTTAAAAAAACTTTAAACAAAAACAACAAAAACTTTAAAAACTACAAAATAATTATTTTGTAGTTTTTAAAAACTGCTTCTCCTTACATAAAACTATTTCTTGAAAAATTTTAAAATGACATTCGGAATAAATGATTATTTTTATAAGAAGAAAATTTTTCATGAATATTAGATGATTCAAAACATCGATATTTTTTCTTAAACTTACAAACAAAAGAAACTTTTATAGCCAGTATTTTTAAAACATAAACATGATAAATGGTTATGGAAACAATTGAAGAATTTTATATCTTTTCTTATTGCTTCAAGACTTATTTGGTTCATCATATCACACGAATGCCTTTAAAACATAAAAGCATATACTATTTTAGAGGGTAAATATTAATGGTCTAGCTAAGAAACTAGAACACTTCTCTTGAGCAAAAAATTAAAACAAAATGCAACTAAATGCAAAAGAAAACTTATTGTAACTGGCTAAAATAGTGACAGCAGATTTAGTAAATAACTTACAACTTTGAAAAAAGCCATGAAAATTTCAAATAGTTGTATAATAAATGGAATGTATATTTGTCTTATCCTCTTGCAAATTAAAGAATTTTCAAAAGAAGTGAGCATTAATAAGCCAGAAAAATATTTAAGCACTAACTTTCAGACAAACAAGAGTCTGAAGAACATTTCTAATTCTCCTGATCATCAATGAGTTGGTAAATTAAATAAGTTGATCATATCAAACAATTTAATTTCATTGTAAATTAACTTCTTAAATATTCTGATTTGATCTTAGTTCAAAGAATCTACTACATAAACTTATTTGCAATCTTCAGTACAAAAGCAATTAGAATGTTTCAGTATTAAAACATTTGAAATCTTGTTTTTTGGATGTGATGAACATAACAAGTTACTGACATTAATAGTAAGGACAGTCAGATTTTGTTATTTTTACACATATATATTAAAATTAAGCATTAGTTTGTATGACTTGCTGTAGCTAGATAAGTAATTATTTTTGAATACATTGAAAAAAATAATTACTGTATTTTCCTGTATAGTACCCGTTTTCCTGTATAGTATGTATGCAGTAGTAGATTCAGAAATATCTTTCCAAACTAAAGAAGAAAAAAACATCGCATAATCTGCAGCAATCTTTTTGGCAAATAGTCACATATATATACTGATGGTAATGGGGGTGTCACGTGAAATAAGAAAAAAGTTTCTGCACAATATATTTTATTTTTAATCACAGTGTGATTAAAAATAAAATTAATTGTGCAAAAAAATATATTAACTATGAAAAAGATTTGTTTGAATCTACCTTATCACAAAGTGCAATCACCTGAGAGGAAAGCACGAGATCAATCAAGAAGATAATTCCAAAATGCTAGAGAAACTTTGCGATTTTAATCTTTTAATAACTTTTAAAACAAGGTTAGGCATATTTTTAAAATAAAATTTGCTTTATTATTAATTAAGTGCATGCATGCTTTTTATCTTACCATAATATGTTTATCACCATTTTTTTTATTTGTCTTCTAGCCTTCAGTTTGAAATCCGTTGTGCAATTTAAAAGTTTTTGCTTCCACACGATGATATACGAATATGAATGTTTTCAGACCAAAGTAACTTCGGTCAAGACAAAATTCAAAATGATAATACCAACAGTTTTCACAACTATTGTATGTTTACGACACTTCAAATTCATTTTTGAACACAATCGGACAAAGTTAATTATAAATGAAATAATTTAATCTTGTCATGGTGTCATCTGTTATTTACTTAATGAAAAATAAACAGCATTTTATTATATTATCTACAGTGTTGCATAGTATGGATAATGAAATTTGAAACTTTTTTACACATAATATGCAGATTATATACAGAAAAACATGGTAACTTGTTTACAAAAATAAGAGACATTCTATGGAAAAAGACATTTTTCTAGAATTAAGCATTGCTTTTATAAAACTTTTGTTTAAAGTTTAATAAATGATTTCAGAAAGATTAGTTGTTTGGATTAAAATCAATTACTTTACCTGCAACATTCTTGCAAATCTTTCATCATCTTCCACCTGTCGAACTTGTTCCACGGGATCAGGAGACAATGAAACAATCACTGGTGAATTCGTTAGATGTCTACCAGACCCCCTATTATGCCTCCTCCCTGTAAATGAATGAACTATTTCATTTATATACCTTACTTGTAATGACCAATACTGCATATTAATATATTTAAAATTTTGATGATTACATTACAGTCATTTTCAATACCCTCTAATTTATGAATACTGATGATTTTACAAACAATTGGCTGGTCCCTAACTAGGTACCATAGACACATAATTTTAGTTCACATTTGAAGACTATAAATTCTTGAGAAATCTTTTATCAACTCACTTTTACCCAAACTTATTAGCATTTATAATCATCTAATGTTTTATTCATTTTTTTATTTTTATAGTTTAAGAAATTTGGATCATTAAATATTATTAGAGAATCTTTGAATTGTGAAATTGCAACAAAATATTAATTTGTACAATGAATAAAAAGTATTGTTAATTCTAAAGTTAAAAATGCTTAAAATCTAAATTTTAGGAAAATATTTTTTATAAATCCTATTGTAATTAACATTTGCAAACTTTGAACTATAAGGCGACAGCCTGAAGTGTAATTCAACCCAGATTTTTTTAAGCAATCTGTGAGAAAAATTCTCCTGCCTTATCTAACTTCTGAATTTGCATGCATTTAAGTTTAACCAACAGTTTCTAGTGAAAATATCATAAGATACTTTTGGCCTATATCTCATCTTAAAATCACCTTATGAAAATGACATTCTAACCAAATTGCACATCAATGTTTGCTTTGAAGGATGTTGCGAAAAACAGTAACTAAATCATAAATAAAAAATACATGAACCATTTACTAAATCATTACATAAACCTCTTACAAACAAAAGACAAAAAATTTATCTAATGACTTCAATGAGGATAAGTCATTTATCCACGAACTTCAAAGAAACTTACTGTTCTCCAAAATTCTGCTTTAGAACTATTTGAATCTGGTTTCAGATGAAATTTGTTCATATAAAAGAATTTTTATATGATTAAATCATTGATAAAATAATAAATGAGAATGTAACAGACTTTCAGATATCAAACAAGCAACTATTTAGTGCTGTAACCAGTACATTATGTACAAAACCAAAAAATTATGTACAAAATCAGTAAATAAAGGGCTAAGATTAAGGTTTTTTTCCCAGAAAAACAAGTGAAATGCATTCCTACACTGAAAAAAATGTAGTTTTGAAATAGAAGTATTTAAACTGATTTTCCTTTCGTAAAAAGTTATTTTAATTATGAATTTTATTTTGCACAATTTTTCTACATAATTTTTTTTTTTTTTTTTTTTTTACATAAGTTTTAATAGTACTTTATAGAAAGAAACAGTATTTTAAAAATTAGCTAACAGCTAAGATATTTTTTCATTTTACAAACTTATGATTTTAAGAGCTATTTTATAAGTCCTTGTATATGTTAGTATAAATAAGCATATAAACAAATGGTTACCTAATAGACATATAAGAAATAAAAAATCATAAATATCAAGAAGCAATATCCATAATCCCTGATAAATATCCATAATCCCTGATAAATTTGTGTTTTGGAATAGTTCAAAATTCTACTAAATATAATCCCTGATAAATTTGAGTGTGAAAAGAATTAAAATTCTATTGAATATCAAATTTTTATATAATTTAAATTATAGAAGTTTTTAAAAAACAAGACGTTTTGCAAAAAATTATATAAAAAAATTAATATTTCATAATACTTAAAAAAGTAATTTTCTACAGAATGATATGTGTGTTTCAACTAAGAGGAATGTATAATAAGAGCTGAAACAAATTTAAAATTACTGGAGCTTTAAATTTTTTAGGGTAATTAAGGATTAAATGGTATTCACAGATTTAAAGAATGCAAGGAATTATATTTAAAAAAATGTATGTATGTTTAGTGAAAACATACACACATATTCATTAAAATACAAAATATAATAATACAAATGATTATGATATAATATAATACAATGATACTATTTTAATTTAATCTAATATGCTATCTTTCCTATTATCCTTTATCATATTACTGAAATTAATAAAAATATAAGAGTCATAATCCATATTTTTATAGTGGTTTTTTAATCCTCACATACTGTATTTTTGGGTATATTTTGCCATATATTATATGAACTATATTTAAATAAAACATTTTAAAAGTAACCTGGTTTTGTAAAAAATCATATTTAATCTAGGTTTTTTATAGTAATGTGAAATGATATCTCAATTATTTCCATAAATTATTGATTCAGAAACTATTTTTACATATGTTAAATAAAACTTAATGGTTTGATTAAAAATTATCAAAAAATTTTAGAATTTTTTAAACACGAAATTTTTTAGCAATTTGTAATCCTAATACTTATGCTAAGAATTTTTATTTTTAATCCACTCATTTTTTAGTTAAAATATAAATGCATATATTAGTTTTATATTAAATACATTCTTGTTTCACTAAGCATTTATTCAATATTGCTTTCTTTTGCAATAGTTAAATTCTAACACTTCATATTACTTTATGATATAACATTAAATAAATGCTCTTATTAGGAGAAAATATTCAGTGGTAAATTGAAAGTCTAAAATTTATCATAAATCAACATAAAAACCTTCCTCCCAAAAAATAACACTACTTAGTTTAGTAGTAAATAAATATCTTTTTGTAACACTGAATACACAGCTATACTAACATATGCCAAACACTAGGTGTTAACCATTTGGCAGTCAGTTCTGCTTCAACAATGGTTAATAATGAAAACCTAATTACATTTTGCAAGAAACCCTCTTGTTGAGTACATGTTTCATGTAACTCTAAGAATTAAAAAATTATAAATTTTGTTATTTATTTTAAAAAAATTAACATTTTAAATAACAAAGTATATAATCAAAGTTAAATATATAATGCAATAAAAGAGCTAGATGAAATACATCTTGTTTTTTTATTAAAATCAAAAGGGGATAAAAAAATGAAAAGAAAGGGCAAGGATAGACTAGTTTATTTAGTTTACTTTAAAGAAAAATTTTAAATGTTGAAAATGTCGAATTCCTACATTAGATGATTGATCAAATTGAGAAAGACACAATAGAAGCAAACCATAATAAATTTTTGTGTAAGTTAAGAAGAAGTTAACTAAAATCTTTACATATTTTAGTTCTTGCATCTTTACATATTCATTATTTAAAAAAAATTTCAAATATAAAATTTTTTAATGATAGTTAAAAAGTCTTATAGTTTATATAGAATTATATAGTTAATAATAGAAAAGTTATCACAGGAGAGTTTAAATTTTCTTTGTTTCAACTCAACCCTTTATTCTGATGTCCAATTACCAAGGAACCTTGGCAAAACATGTACATGATTAATGATTGAAATTTAATCACTTGACAATCAGAGATCATAAAAAAATATATATCATTTCTCTTAAAATTGAATTTTGAAAGTCAAATTCAATAAAAAAAATACATAAAACTTTTTTGAAAGAACACATTAATTGGCACTAGTAAACAACTATTTTAACAAGTTTTTATACATTAACTACCAATAAGTATTAGACACCTATGATAAAAAAAATACAATATATTCATATCCAATAGTCAGTAGAACTCCTATGTGATCCAATTATAGCATAAACTTTTTAGGACAAGTTTTCCACTAATATTTGAATAATGCAGAGTTATCTTTCTTATTAAAAGTAAATTATTTAAAGAATTTTTTTTAATTCCTTCTCATGATCAAAAAATTTTTAACATTTAGTCAAAAAAACATTAAAAAAGTTACATAAATCATGAAACAAATATAATAAGTAATTACCCCAGAAAATATTCCAGTGCATTTAAAGTTTTTTTTTTTAAAAAAAAAAAGACACAAACCTAATGCTCTAGAAGTTCCTCTCCTTTGGTCCCCATTTCTAGTACTCGGGCCAGTGCTAAAAACAACACTTATTTCATCTTCACTACTTCCAATATGAATAGATTGATCATCATTTTCACCATTCATTACAGCAGCACTAATTCTTAGTCCTCCAAAAGATTCAGCACTTGTTTCAGTATCAGAATAAGAATTTGCAGTGAAAAACTCCACCTCGCTGCTATCTTCAGCATCAAATAAATCCGGATAGGTAGTAGCAAGGTTTAAGTTTGTCCTTCTGTTATATGAGCCTGTTAAAGAGCGCCCTTTAGCTGACTTTGCTGCTTCAGCTCTTGTCATTCGCGGGTGAGGATTAGGTAAAGAACTTGGATGTGGTGAGCCTGATCTCCTGGCATACCTTTCATTTGCTCCAACACGACTTCGGTTCCTTACAGTAACACCATTATTTCTGATAGGATGGTAGCTGACAGATGCCATGTCAGAGGTAGCAGCATTGCTTCTATTATTCTTACGATTTCTACTATGCCTTGAAGAACCTTTTGAATTATAAAAAGGAGGAGGTGTAGAACATGTAGCACCTGCAAAACAACCATCTCTAGAAAAACATGCTGATCGAAAAGATTCACCTGGTGGATGACATTTAAATTGATTTTTAGAAGTTGTATCAGTACTAAGTGTAAGGGAATGATTTGCAGTATTTTCAGATGATCCTGATGTTTTTTTATAATTTTTAATTTCTATTTCAGCTTCATCACTATCTGAGGAAGAAAATATAAGAAGTGGTTTTCCTTGATTAATGATTGGATAATCATCATCAGTGTCATCACTGTCTAAAATTTTTTTAACTTTACGTCCAACTACCTTTTTAGGTCTTTGAGATAATTCAGGTGATTGCCTACCACCTTTTAAAGATCCTTTAGTAATCACAGTTCTTGAATCTTCATCACTAGCACTGTCTACATAATGAACAATATTATCACTGTGAACAGGTGAAAGTTGACAAGGATACAATCTTGGTGGTTCACTTGGAGGGATAAACTCAGAAGCTGAACCAGTTTCGTTTTCTAATGATCTCGAATGTTCTCCAAATTTTTTCCGTACTTCATCCCAAGAATACAGTTTATTAGGATCAGATTCTGAGTCATCACTTTTATCCCTCTCTAGTTTATATCCTCGGTCTGTTTGGCATTGAAATGGTTTAAAATCACTAGGAGGTACATAATTTATATCGTCACGTACTTTTGATTGTTTATTGTGGATTCTTTTTAAAGAACGATGTTTAGAAAATGAGAGATCAGACTTTTCTGAATTATTAATGTCATCTTCATAAGTTTTATCTGGGAATAAGTTTCTTCTTGCTGAATTAAGTGAAGCATTTTGAGGAAAATTGCTAATTTGAATGCCATTATAAAGTTTCTTTTTATGATGGTAGTCATGAGGTTTCCGAGATCTACTACTTAAACATGTACGTTTTGGGTTAGCAAAGGGTTCAGCATTTTTATCACCATTTTGTCTTTTCTTATTATAAGGAGCAAAACTTCTGCAAGAATAAAATATATTTCACTGAAATAAAATATTTGTATTATTAAAATCAAAACTTATTAACTAATTCTAAGACTTTTAGAACTGCTTCTAATTTTGTTTCTAAGTTTTCAAACTCACAATTTAAAAAGAAAGATTGTCACATTAAGTCCAACTGACACAAGATTTAAGCAATTAATACAATTTTTGAGAGTAGTTTTATTAATAAGCTCCAAAATTGATAATTTGCAGATATTCTACAGCACTAAAAGATTGTCAAACAAAATTTTATGCAACTGAAATTAATTTTTTTATATTACATATACATATATAGCAACATTTCCAAACAATACAAGTTTTAATAAGCACAATACAACCATTTACAATGAAATTTTTTGCTTGGGAAAAAAACAAGTCTTCAATATTAATAATTATATACTAAGGTAAATACAAGCAAATGCAAATAATGTTTGAATGTTTAGCAATTAATATTAAGTAATATTTTTTTGCTAAACATTCAAATGTCAGAATAAAACAAGTCTTCAATATTTCGATATTAATAATTATATACTAAGGTAAATAAAAACAAATGCAAATAATGTTTGAATGTTTAACAATTAATATTAAGTAATATTTTTAACAAAACAAAAACTTCAAGAATCTAAATGTCATGAAGGGTGATTAACTGCACTTCCAATACTTGTTTAAAGTATATAATATGTGCTTAAATAACCTTTCATTGATCTTCATTAACCTAAATTAAATGCTTAATTATTTGAAATTAGAATAAACTAAATGAAAAATGAGAAAAGATGGAATATAAAAGAAACTGACTCCTTATAATAAAACACCTTAAAAATATTTGCAAAGTTCTTTCATAAATTTTTTTATATCTTTCATTATATTTCTTTAAAGGAAGAAAAAGAAATATATCAGACAATATAAACATTTTTTTCTAGCAATTTCATTTGGATGCAGTATAAATCTCATGATTGATACTACTCTCAAGGAACTATATAGAGAGAAGATTCCATAAATTCAAACTTAATCTGAACAATTTTTCTATGCAACTATAAGCCTTTATAGTTTACCCAAAATTTCAGACAAGTTGGTAACTATATATATATATATATTATAAATTTTGTGAAAATCTTATTGCCACAGGAATCATATTAGAGATAATCAATAAAACAATTAAAGTAATATAACAAAATAAAATATAAATTGATATGTAACACACTAGGTAGTAAACATATTTCCTACCCATATCTTTTATGTTTCTTACAGCACAATATAAATCATGACAAATAATGCTTAATGCCAGTGACTTATCAAAGTTTATTTTCTATGAAATAAAAGCACTTTGTATGCCACTGAATACAGTTATCTTACATGAATAATGTATCCTATAAAAAAAATATTTACAAAATTAATTGATGCTCCATTTTCTCAATGTGTTTTCATTGATAACAAAAGTTTTCCTGCATTACTTTGACATCATTACAATTATGCTAGAATTTTTAAATGCAAAATAGTTAATAAATTTCAAGCCTTTGAAACTTTGTTTCTCTTAAAATTTATTGTATTAAAAGGTTAGATTTCATTCATTTAATAAGAAATTTTCCTTTTATTCTTTTATTTCATCAATTAGCAACAATCACCATTTCAAAATAAAATTATGATTCTCACAAGAAGATGTATTGAGATACTGAATTGTCACAGTTAGTAATATTAACAAAAAAGTGGAGACTGCTTTTTTAGAATTCTATCAACATTTTTCTCAAAATTTTAATCAAGACCACGATAGAAAAAAAAATGCCCGACTTTCGTAGCTTTAACTACATAAAAAATGAGACAGTGACTAATATTAAAAATATAGGTTAAAATTGCATTCTATAAAAGTTAATATACTTAATATTTTAACAATGCACTCTAGCTTCATTTTGTCAATCTATAATCCTGACCATCAATTTAACCAGGAGTTTAAAATATATTAGAAATGATGTACTTTATTAAAATGTAATTATTAAATTTGTTGATAATACCCAATAATTTATAACAGTAAGCTCTTAGTATTTATATTTCAGTTTAAATATAATTTAATATGTCTAAAACTATTATCCTATTTAAATTAAAAAATCAATACTATGATGATGCAGTAAATACAAACTATTAAATAATGAAATATACTATTAAAATTATATATAAGTTTTTGCCATTATCTCTTAAACACATCTTTGTTGATATAGATAATTTCAGTGCCAAGTTTAGAAATCAGACTATTTTAAAAGCACAGTTATTTTTGTAAACTATAAAAAATAGACATCATACCAACTAAATGAACTGCAAGCTTCTGAACAGATATTCAAAAGTAATCAGAATTTGAATTCAGAATATATGTATATACATATGCATGGTGGGAGAGCAATTATGGTCCATGAGTTCACAATTATTGTTTGTTCAAGACAGAATTCAAATTTCCTTTTGAAGTTATTTAAATAATTCAAGCCTGATATCTAATTCAAATTTTAATGAAGGTTAATTACACATGTTCACAATAAATTCCGCAAATATCCTGTCTAGAAAGCTTCAACATCGTGCTTCCGCTCTAATAACAGCAATGATATATCTCATCCGAGTATATATATTTTTCTACTTCTCAAGTTTCTTTTTATAGAAAGAGAGCTACAAGTGGCATAGCAGCGCCACCTAACATTGTGACGTTCGTACAATATATATATATAATATATTCATATTTTAAATAATCATGATCTAGATAAAATTAGAAATTAAATATCTTAAATATAGTAATTTAATATTTCTATAAAAGTATAAACACAAAATAATCTGCACTAAAGTTATGTAAAATTTATATAAATTAATTAAAAAATTAATATACACAAATGTTGGATAGTTAATTTATTAAATAGGAGGTAAATATGAAATACCAAAAATTTCAATTGATATTAAATATAGGATTTGATTTACATCATAGCAGAAACATTAAATTTTCATTTATATAAGTAAAAATTTACCCAGATGTTGATGCTTTAGAAACATCATTACGAGCTTCTAAACTTGATGAAGAACTAGATTGGTCATCAACTAGCAATTTCTTCTTACGACAATTTCCTATTTTATTTTCACTCCGATGAATGAGCAACCTTTCAGCAAGTGGCATCTTTTCACTAAAATCTTCATCAGAACTATCATTATTTTCAATCCTATAATCCATGCTTAGGTGAAAACAGTCTTTAACTAAAAGATGAATTCCTATACATAAATATAAAAAAAATTAAAAATCCTAAAAAAATAATAGCATAAAAATTGATGGTATTTTAGTAAATTTTACACATTGTCCTAAATTTAAATATGTACTATATATAAAAATTACATATAGTACATATTTAAATGTTAAAATTTATGTTAAATATTAAATGTTAAAATTTAAATGTTAAAACTACATATTAAAATTGTTAATTCTTTCTTATGTACTTATTTGAAATAATAAGTACATAAGAAAGAATTAACAGTACAAAATGCTGATAAAAGCAGAGGTGCTCAATGACATACAAACCCAACTCGAAGAAGAAGAAGACATAAGAAAGAACACTAAAAAGACAATCACTTTATCATTATAAATAAAGAAAATGATTTTTAATAATCTAATAAATACTATGCAAATTAATCTACTCTATTTTTTAAATACAGTTGAGCAATATTAAACATCAATATCTATGCACTTTTCCACAAATAAATTTTATACATTCATTTCAATAGTTTAACTATTTTTTTTATTTAAGATTGCTTGGACAATAATGAATATAAAAAATGAAACTAAAGAAAATACTTTAAACATTTCAATAATCAATGTTTTTTAAATACACTTAAGTGTATACTTGCCTGTAAAATTTTCAGTATTAGAATTTTAAATATAAGTAAGGGATGCACAACCTATGGCCCGCGGGTGAAAATTGGCCCGCGTAGCCTTTAAAGTTGGCCCGCGAATGTTGTTAATAAAATAAGACTAATTTAAAAAGAAATGAGACTCTTTCAAATAAACAAAAGAAAAAATCTGATAGAAAACGAATTTACATCAGAATAAATATCTTACATTTGTGAGCAAACTTTTTCTTTAATGAATTTAAACAAATCAAAAATAAGAAATAGGATAGCAGATGAAAACCTTTCTTCTGTTATAGTATTGCCACAACGAATCTTAAGCTCCACCTTAAAATCAATAACTTCAAATATTCAGTCATAGCCATCACATTAAATTTTAATAATTTTTTTCAAAACATTAAATTGTGTTCTTTGTATAATTACCAAAAAGTTTTCTCCCGTTATTCAATTTAAAGTTTTTTTCTGGAAATAAAGTATTTTAAGCATATCTATAATGTTTGTGTTTTATTACTTTATTGTATAATGTTTGCATGAGTAAATAAGTAAATTAACAATTATACAAATCATGCGTATTGCCACAAAAAAACAGTGTTTTCACGTTTATAACATGTTTTAACATTTACGTACTGCTTTGGCCCTTGACATGATCTTTTTTCAGATTTTGGCCCTTCATTCTGAAAAGGTTGTGCACCCCTGATATAAGTGATTTATAAAGCATTACAAACAAAATTCCACTTTTAAGCCAAAGATACATAAGATAAATACTTAAAGAATGAGGGCTATAAATAATTTATAAGTAGAAAAATATTTTTTCCATTAAAAAAAAAAACATGGAAAGCTAAAACAAATAAATACACTTTCATCAATTAACTCATATAAACTTTTGATTAAATTTTGTTTTCAAAGACACTTATTTTTCAATTAATAATTATATATATGCTCTTTAAAAGTTTTGACACTTGATAAATGTAACACTCTTTTAAATGATTTCACGAAATTCCACTACTGACATTTCAGTGTTTTTAATCAAAACACAACGATAATATGACATTTTTTATTTTCAACTCTACTAACACCAGAAGATATGCTTTTAGAACCTTACAGTCTCAAGGGAAAAAAGAATTTTCAGATTTCCATATGTAATATCACAAACAATCTAACCACAGTAATATTCAGGTAGCATAGTAAGGAAGATAAACATTTCATTATAGATAAGATGATTTCTGTTTTTTTTTAACTGAATTATTTTCACATAATTGATAAATAAAAAATTTAAGACTAAAAATTAAAAAATTATTTTTTTCAGTTACAATCTCAACTTTTAGAATTTACGAAAATTGGAAACCTGTCCTCAAAACGAAACAGTTGCACCCCTGTCAATGCCTTATTTATATGATTCTACTCCATAAATGATATAAAAACACATACTTCAATTTTTTAATGAAACTATATATATATATATATATATATATATATATATATATATATATATATATATATATATATATTATTTCAATAACTATATTCATTAAAATTGAAAATAGAATTTTTTGGCACAAGATATTTTTACATTCTATTTGAATCATTTCTACAAATATTAATAAAAATTATAAATTAAAATAGTAATCTGATGTATTAACAATAAAAATTTATATTTAGTGAAAATTGCAAGTTATGAGAATTTTATAAATAGTTGTTTAAAAAGATTAATAATTTAATATTTTTATTACATATAAAAGTATCTCATACACTTTATGAGGACCTATCCTTCATTAAATATAATATATAGAACTTTTAAAAAAACTACAAATTTTCCTTATTCACTTCAGTTTTTCAATAATTAAAAAGTACTTTTTCTAGTGATTTTTTATAAACAAATATTGTAAATATTTATATATAACATATGCATAGTTAATAATCAAATATTTAAAATATTTTCTGTAAATATAGTTAAATTTTCAAAATATCATATTTCATTAATAGGAAATTATAAAGGACACATTAACATAAATCTGCACTTAACTAAATTTGAACAAGAGTAAATGTTAATAAGGACAGAATCACTAAATAATTAGGATAATGAATGCTAGAGTTAAATTAAAAAACAGTATAAAATTAATTTCAGCTTTTGAAACCAAAAATCAATAAATGCCTATTAAAAAGTAATAATTAAACTGGTCAGCTAAAATAAATCTGAAAAGTAACTATAACACGACTCCCAATTATTTGAACTCTATTTACCCAAATTACTTTCAGAAAAATAAGTTAGACTGAAGAAGAGAAGGAAAATGAGAATGAGAGAGAGATATATCAAATGAGGAATTCAGAAACATTCTTTTGAAAATTTCTGGATGTCCAGCAACAAAGGCTGAAGATATAGGAATAGATAACAAGTCAGACATTGCATTTCTAATTGCAAATGAAAGTTAAATTATTGAAAGTGCCAAGATGGAAGTTTAAACATTAAATGAAAAACTTGAAACAGGACAGCAATAAGATATTTCTTAAATGATAAAATGTTTGATTAGAACCTGAATTTCTATACAATGAATAATTTATGAAATAAAAATAATCATTTAAAATATACCTAAATTAAAAACATATTAGATCAACTATAACATAAAAACACTCAGTTAAAGAGTTTTAATTTTGCATAAAATTAATATATATTGTTTTAATAATATTAATATCCAGCAATAAATAAATTTATCTTATAAATATTTAACAGAAAATAAAAATCAATTAATAATGAAAAATATTTAAGAAAATATATATTTTTAACTATTCTTTAAAGATTTTTCACTTATATTCACAGATAAAATAATGAATGAATCCAGAATATACAACATATAGAGAAATTGTTTACAAAATACTAAATCCTTGAAATAACAATTATCAGTAAAGTTACTATTGCTAAAAATGCCTTTAAATATTCAAAAAAAATATTAAATACCTTTTCAAAATAATTCACTAATCCATTCCCTAAGTAAATCAAAGTAGAAAGGTATAATCGGTAAATAGTCGTTATAGTCACAAAATATTTACATCGAACAAAATTACATATAAATATGCAATATTAATATAGATAAGTCTACAGATATCGTGAACTTAATAAGAACAAGACTCAAGTGTCCCAAGACTTTTAAAAGCCGATTTTTTTTTTATCCCATGAGTAAGAAAAAAAATAATTTTAGCTTCTTGCTCATCACATAGGAATGTAAAGGATGAGCCACGTAATCTGAAAATGGATGAGAAATATATATGTATTTATATCTTTATTGTAACGGTTCTGTAAAATCAAAATATAATCCAAACTTTAAATATTTTTAATTTTCTATTATCTGACCTATGATTTAACATTAGATATTGGTTTTGAAATCAAAGAGAATTGACATACAATATTTATAAAATACTTATTGAATTGGTGTGAAAACAATGTTATATAATTTAATACATTTACTCACTGAATTAAGAATTAGATACCTCAACCAAAAATATTTCAGTAAGAACATTCAATGAAACTTTTTTACTAGTAAAGTATAAAATCCGCAATGCAGCATTTTTATTTACGAAAATGCACACCTGCATTATTTTATAGCAAATAGAAATGTGAATAAATCCATTTCAAGGGGCATTAATAGATATTTCATGAAATTCCTAATCAACTAAGATATTTAAAACGGTTATTTATAAATAATAAAGAATATGGTATAAATAACCATTGGAGAAACAAGGGGGAGGTAGAGATGTGGAGGAGGTTTTTTTACTACAGCCATTTTTAAAACAAAAATCTAAATATAGTTAATCAATTTATATTTAATTTTTAAATTAATTTTGGAATTTCTAAAAATGCTATTTAATAAAGATTATTTTCTAAAACATTTTTATTCGGAGTTAATAAAAAATAATGATCTACTATATACAGTGGTTTATTAATAAAAACTAAATTCTTTAATAATAAAGAAGCATTTCCTATTCTAGTATTTTATCATGAAATCAAGCTTTAAAATTCAATGAAATCAATTTCACAAAAAGTAAATAAATAAAAGAGCGATTAATCGTGTTAATTTATCGATTAAAATTTTTGCATGCCCCCTCCTACTCTCCCCTCCACTCTTTAACCGAATTCTCTGTTGATTCAGAAAAGTCGTCTGTCTATTGAGTTTGTGTTGTATCGTTGTGAGAGTCGATTATGATGCGATAGCTTGGGGCTTTGATTTACTAATGATATTGTGTTCATTAAACTTGTGATTTCTGCCTCAGATTTGGATTAATTGTTCTTCACCTTTTAAATTGTAAGTTAAAAATATTCTAAATTTAAATAACTTGTCTCCAATTTTTTTTATCGCTATTCACTTCTGCCTATACCAAATAGCAAAAATGTTCACTTTCATCTCGTGGATTATTGCATTGCTTACAAAATTAATATTTCATTTTTTTGTTTGGGAATTTATATGAAAGTTAACAGCAGAGATCTGTCTTCAAATTTAGTTACGGATAAATTTTTTGTTCAAAGTTAATATGCTAAAGTTTTTAGATTTTTTTTTACGATAGTTAATTTAAAAATCTATTGCATACTTAGAGGTTTTTTCTTTTTTTTTTTTTAATTTTTTTGAAACATAATTTAATAATGTATAAGTGGTCAGGATTTTAATTCTTTGATGTTTGTACAAAGTATTTTTAATTAATGATTCTTACTCTTATAGATTTTGATAAGTATCCTATTTCAATCTATGAAAAATTATGCATTTAAATAGAAAAAAAAACATTTTGTGATCAAAAAGTTTTAAAATGATCATTTTAATAAATGATTCATTGCAATTGGCAAAATGTTTTGATTTTATAAGGATTTTATCAGAATTGTGCCCATCTTCATTATATTCTAATTTTATTTAATGGAAATGATTATAGAAAATTTTAGTTTTATTCTTACAAAGAAATTTTAATTTCTTTAGTTAATTTTGAAATATTTCTAATGATAAAATATTCTTATATAAAAAGAGATAGACTGATTGCAAACTAAATTACAGAATCTTTTAACGATAAAATATGTTAATATTATATAAGAAAATTAGCTATAAATTTTCATGGTATAAAAAATAAAGCAATAAGTACTCTAATTTTTGTGGAGAACTTTACCTTAAACATTTTTATTTAGTGGAGCATTTGACAGATGAAATTTTAAATTTACTTGGATTAATGCTTTTAATAATTTAAATGTAAAATAAATTCACTTTCAATGAAGCAGTTTTCAAAATTTATAATTTGCATTTATTCAAAAATTAATCTATTATGTAATTATGATGTAAATCCTGTTTAAAACACCTATAGTGATTTGTGTAAAAAGCAGTCATCTTTAGAATAAATGGAAAATGTGTCTATAATAGCATACTTTAGAGGTGTAAATAGTTAGTGACTCCCTTTAAATAATTTAGACATGAAAATTATCCATAATATAAAAATTGGAATTCAAGAATTTATAAGCCACACTTATATTTAAGTTTACCTAAAAGGTAAACTTAAATATAAGTGTCAATATATGTCATTTATTCATAAAAAGTAACATTTAGAATTTTCCACGAAGAGTAAAAGGGTAAATTTATGGACAGTCTGAAAAATGTTATCTTCTGTAATCATTTTATTGTTCACCTGTAATAACATAAGAATGCCACTTCATTATTTTTGTTATGAGGTGCAGATGACAATTTCAAATGTCTTAATTATTTAATATAATTTGAGGAAAAAATTTCAACAACAAGATGTATTACTTAAAATATACAAAACTAGAATCAATCTAATGACACACTGCAATGTAATGGGAAACAAAAGTTGTTTTACATTGTCTTAATTTGCAGATGTGGTTACAAAATAATTTTCAGCAATAAAATATTAATTATAATAATTTTCCTTTTTTTATAAACTCAATGCAAATGAATGTTGATTAGGAGTATGGAAATTTTTTGTGGTTTTAAAAATCTAAAGTAATTTATATAGCAACTACTTGAAAAATCTTTTAGGAAATATTTATAACTTTGGTAAAGGCAGTGACTAAAGGAATATTTCTTGCGCAAAAAATAAAAAAAAATTTTATAATACCCATCCATTTATAATCCTATCCTTTATCAAAAATGTTCACTTTAAGAGATTCATGCAGGCCAAATTAAATAATTCCTTAAATCTTTTATTTTTAATAATTAAGATATTTTTGTTTCTCAGAATATATTGTGCATTTTCATATTTTATTCTATTTTATAAATGTGTAAGCAATGAATAGCTAGTGTTATTAAAAGTGTAGTTTCTGAACCATAAAACATAAATTACTTAATGCATGAGTGTTTGATACAATTTTAACAAAATACATATACCTTAATATGATTGCAGTTTTTCATAAGAGATACATAAAACAAATTTCAGTCCCTTAATAATTTTAGAAGTAAATTTTTGTAAACTATCTCTTAAATTATTTAACTTCAAAGTAAATTGTTTACTTCAAAATTATATTTTGAATATTTGTGGTGTCATGTCAAGCAGTTCTTAATCAATTTGACACTCCCAGGCTCAATATTCTTTCATTAAAAGAAGTGGTAAATAAAATGTGATTAATTGCCATAGAGGTTATCTTTTTCAATTAACAAATTCAGAATTTCATTTAAAACTATGAATTCTCCAAGAAATCAATTGAAATCGAAACCAAAAACATGCTTGTTTTTCCTATTACAGGAAGAATTTCAAATAAATATTAAAATTATAAAGTAGGCAATAGTAGTTTTAAGAACTAATTCAAAATTTTATTTGATATTACTTTAAAACATAAATGGTGTTCAAAATAATTAAAAGAAAAATATGAAAGACTTTACCCATATAATGGTTGCTGTCAAGCATTTTAAGTCTGCATTTTGTATTTGTATCCAAGAAAATTATTATATATGTTAATATAATAAAACTTCATTGAAACAATGTTGTGCTCTTTAACATTTCAAATATTTTTTTAATGTTTGCTTGTAAAAGACTTGAAAATTTTTACAAACTGATTTTTAACTTTTTGTTTATAAAATTCAAAAGAAAAATTCTGGATGTTAATTGATCATCATATAAATACTTTTTACTTTAGTTTACCATTGAGTTCAAAAATTTTGTTTTTAAAGAATTCAGAGATATATTTATAACAAATAATACCTAGGTAGTTATAAGAGTAAATGTTATTCATATTGCTTTTAAACTTTTATTTTATAAGGGAATTAAACAGCACAAAAATTAAATAAAATTTTGTTAAAACATTAGTATATTGAATCTTCTGCTAATGCATCTTCCAATAAATACTATTTTACTCAACATTTATGCAAACAAAAATTCTGTCTCATAAAATTTTATATTTAATAAAAAATTTATATTTGGCCAAATGATGTACATTTTTTATATAATATAATTGGAAAATATCCCCATATTTAATATTGATCATAACAAATAGAACCAATAATTTTTTATAACTGTTTAATTATAATTTTGGTGTGTGTAACTTTAAGCTGCTTAAAAGCATTTTGAAAATCATGTAAATTTTGTAATAATTTTATACTTTGAATTTTTTCTGTGACAGAGTAACTAAATTTATTAAAATGTTTCTTTGATGCTAAGTTGGTTTTTGATGAGAAAAAGTTTAACATCATTAAAACCTTATGATGGTATTTTAAAAATGTAATTTTGCCTAATACTTTATAAACAGTAAAAGAACAAAATATTTATTTAATTTATACACAGCATAAATTTGGTATTTCCACAATTATGCATTAAATTGTGGCAATTCTATAAATTAAGAAAAAAGTTACATAAATATGAATTTATAATAAATAATAAATTTGTTCACATGAAAATTATCAAAAATAGAAATGGTTAAATTCTTTTGATTCAATTTAAAGTAAAACTGCCATATGGGAAATGTATACCTTGGCATTTTATCACTATTTTAAATTGTTCCTCCAAGCTCCAACTCATGTTATCAGTTATTGAAATGTGTAACTTTTTAATATTAACAACAAATAATTATAATTTTCTCAACTGGAAACAATCTGGTGATTTAAACTCAATGAATACATAATATTGGGTGTCTGGTTTATAAATTTGTAAAGTACCTTTAATGGTTTGAATAAAATCTCTTGAACTTGTTAAATAGTTTCTGTAATAAAACTTAATTCCATCTCTTTTGAACCATCAGATCACGTTGTTTCATGTGGTTACCTATCAATATCATTTTTTTTCATACTGTTGTAAGGATGTGCAGTTTTGAAGATTGCTAACTTCAGTCGGAAGGAAATATTGAAAATTTTATTGAATTGATTTTACTATCAAATAATATTTTCAGTAACAAAAAAAATTTTCAATATCAAATCAATCAAAACAATCAATAAAATTTTCCCTCAAAAAAATTCTGCTCTTCTGTTATTGGTCATTATTAGTATATTGTTGAATATGAAGCATCAAGCAATTAAACACTATAATCAATCTTTTAAACATTTGTTTGATGCAACATGTTATTTGGATTTTGCTCTTAGAAAACTCGTTCAATATTGTGAATAAAATTTTTAAACTCTATGATAAATAAAATTATAATGCTCAATTTTTATACCATTATTGCATTTTGAAACTTACATTTCACATTTAATTGTCTATTGCTTTTCATACAAATATGTGCATTTTTCCTTCTTGATGAAATTTGAATGTTGAATTGTGCATGTGAAAGCAATGACTGCCACATTTCAATGCCCTTTTTTATACCAAATTCTTTTTTTTTTTTTTTTGCATTTAATTACAAGATTCTGCAAATTGTATGATATGGAATATTTATACCATAATCAAAATGCAGTTTAAATAAAATTCTTTGAATGATATTTTCTTTGATTTTCCTTCTAAATGTAAAATTTAAGTCTGTTCCTTGCATTTAATTTAATATTTATCATGTCTTAAAAAATTAATTATTAGCACAAACCCAGTTGCTATACATTGAAAACTTGCATTTTGTTTAAATGTAAATTGTGCAAATGTAGTAAACACTTTTTAAAAGGATATATATTAAAATAGACGGGGATTTTAAGGTAAATTATCATGAACGGAGAGGGTAGAATAATATTCATGGTTAAAGAGTACATATCTCCATTTTTCTCTATAATTTCAGAAAATGTGAGATTTGGCTAATATTTGCTGAAAATAAGACTTGATAAATTAATTTATTTTTGATGTGATCTGAGATGATTATTAACATGCCATTTGTTTAAATACAGCAAATGTTTTTAACTTTGAATAGAAGAAACATTAGTTGGTATATGCGCATTGACAAATGTTTCTGAATGTGGAAGATACTTTCCTGTAGCTAGCAATGAGTTGCTCTCTGCCCTTTGGATGAAAACTGTCGGTTGGGAGTTTTCGTAATTTCGAAGTTGGGACACAGCAGAAAAACCCTAATATTTGACATGCAACCTTCAAAGGCTTCATTTTCGTTTGGAGGACGTTTGAGACCACGACTTCTTTTTAGCGGTTCCCTACCACCTTTAATAATCATGATGGATCTTTGGTTAAATCGGGATTCGAAATATCAACCGATGCCTTAACTAAGGCTATTGCAACCAATAATGGTCAGTTGTAACTATTTCATAAATAACTCAAGCAACATTAATTTTATATTACAATCATTTTTCAGACATTGTTTTTTTTTTTTTTTTTATTTATTTATTTGGTAATAATAAACTTCATGGATACTGTCTCTTACATTTAGAAAATTACTAGCAATGTTCCATAAATTAAATTTCATTTAAAAGGAAGAAAATTGTAAAAGCGTATGACTTCCCAGATTATTTCAAAAGCATAAATAATGCAGACAATTTTCAATGAAAACTTGTTTTCACATATATTTAATAGAGCAAATGCAATCAATTCAAAATATTTTAAAGTAAAACAAATCGTGCGATAATGAATTGCTTAATACCGAAAGTGAGAATTTTAGGTTTAAAAAATATTAAATTTTCAAAAAATAGCTCTACTAATCCTTAGACTAGTGAATAATGTTTAAAAACGAATATTGCTTTACAGAAAGGATTAAACTGTTCTGCACTGACTCCTCGAGAAAAATATTACTAGGCAAGCTGGTCATAAAAGTTTCTTCATATTAATTATGGTGGTTTTTTACTTTTTTGTCTCACTGGCAGAACTGTATACGATGTATTATCAAAATACCCAAATATTGTACATTTGCAGTAAGAAAATAAGATGGCCCATAAAAAGCGTATCTAATTTTTCACGCAAAAAATATTTTGTAATTCATTTTCTGTTCTTATCTTAGACTTCCCAAATATTAGCATTTATAAATGAATATACTCATTTCACTAAACTATTGATTATGTATAGTCCTATCACAATTTGATATGATCCTTGTTGAATTAAGCTTCATGTTGAAAAAGTGGTCTTAGAGGTTTACAAACTAGTACTATTATTTGTCGCCCTGTTTTTCTACTAAGAAAAAAAATTATGATATTTTGTTTTAAATTTATGTAAGTTGTGTGTGCAAAGAGTATGCAGGATAAAATTAAAACTTTATCCTGCTTACTTTTTGCAACGCAAATTTCTTTAATACATTCGTTTTATGTTTATTCATTTTTCTTCCGAGTGCTGAAATGGATTTGTTAGTCTCAACACCGACGTTGTAAATATTAAATGATTTTTACCTGCTTTGAATTCGAGAATCTTCCCATTACTCACAAGCCGAGTTGGTAATCGAAAAGTTTGCAATCTTGATTTCGGTTCAACAGCTCGTGTGTTCAAATCTGACATTGGGTTTGAATGTTTGTTGTGGTTCAGTATCCATTTAAACTGTAGATGCTGGTCTAATCAGCCCTCGTGTACAAGAAATGACGGTGTTTCATATCCTCCATGTTTAGCGATTACTAGACAAGGTCTGTGAGATTATTATTAACCCTCAAAAAGTTCAAAAACATTAAAGTATTTGTAAGTAAGTCATCGCGAGAAAGTTGAAGACAGTCAAAATGTGTTCCGGGTAAGCATTCTCTGAAGCGCACTTGTTGCATGTTGGAAAAATCTTCTGACCCCTATAGAAACGAAGCCCCCTCAAGTGGCCACTAACAAATCTGGTCAGAATAGTCTGACCTCTTCGATCGCAAGGGAAGCCTAGAAAACCACCAGGGCTAGTTCTTGTGTAACATTCTATTATTGGAGGGATTTGCTATTTAATTTTGTTAAAACTCTTCCTGATTGCAGAGATTTCGTAAAATATCTTGATAAGAGCAGTTGTCGGAACTTCTGAACCTCCCTTAGCTAGTTTATCTGCAACTTTCTTTCCATAAATACCAACATGCGAAGGAATCCATTGCAGATGTACTGTGCGAAAAAAGGAAATCTGTTTAAGCATGTCTAATATGGTGCTAATACAATGCTAGTTCTGTCACTCACATCATTCCAATACTTTAGATGCTGGATTGCTTTCTTGCTGTGCCATAGAATCTAAACCTCAGGATAAAGTTTTAGAACTATTTTAATGGTGAAATGACTACTGAGTGACTAACAAATTTCACAAGTGACATTACTTATGAGAACTGGGATGAATATTCTCAGAATTTTAACTATATTTTATAACTTACTTTCAAATTTGGACTAAAAATAAACTTTAATGAATTGGCCAAAATATCAAGGACTTCTTTCTTACAGACTTATAAATACGAAGACAAAAGATGCGTTTACTGAAGATTAAATTTTTCTCTATTAATATTTTGAAATGGCCAAATTCTAGAAGTGCTCGAGCGTTTTTTCAAAATTCAGAAGTTATTTTTAACAAACACTTAGTTTTAAATCTCAGATTTTTTTTTTATCTCAAGGTGATACGCCTACTCTTTTCTATGCTCTCTTTTTCATTATTTTCAATATATTTGATTTTTCATAAAAATTTCAATACGTATTTATACAAATAAATTATTTGCGTTTGTTTCGACTTTATTATACTAAAATAAAGTAAAGTCTAACAATATTAAAATTCCATCGTATTTATGAGATTATTAGAATGTTTCATCACAATAAGAATGCCTTCTTTGTTGAAGTTAATGTGTATTGAAAAAGTGTATATAATACCGGTGCTATTTTCCAAAACTTTGGTTAAAAATTCCAGAAAGAACAATTTTTTTCTTGGTAACTTCTTAGAATGATAAATACGAGAGATAAAAGTTGTTTTCATGCTAGATTTCGTTTTTACAATGCGACGATTAATCGCGAACTTAATGAAATGCCGGCATTCAGATCTGAAGTTAGACCTTCTGTTCAGAATAAGATTCCCACCTCGGATATGTATATATATATATATTTGTAGTGATTTGAAATCTACTTTAAGCTGTACATATCTAAGTAACCGTCATGTACAAAGTACAATTGTTAAGCTGCAAACAAACTAAATTTTAATGCTTCTTGCATATAATATTTGATGTCTTTATTTTTGCGTTCTTATGGCATTTTAATTGACACTAGATGGACTATTGTCATCCAAAATTATGAAATTTGTATTAATTTCGATTCTTAATACTATGTGCTGTAAATCTGCTTTTAGTTTGACTAGCAATTTTGGGCCCATACATGCGTAAGAAAAAAATAAAGATTTAATCGAAATATACTAATGTGTTGATTGTTATTTGAAGATGTATGTTTGATAGTTGTATTCCCTCATTTTTCTAAGCGGCTTAGTTTCCATGTTTGTTATTGTACTTAAATTCTTCTTTTACTGGCTTTTTTTTTTAAAGAAAATGTAGGGATATAATCAAGTCATCAGAAATCTAATCTTCATCATTCAGTAGAAGGAATGATTATTTTTCTGTTCATATTAGGCGAGTGTGCTTGGGGTAGTTTGAAAAACTATCCGATTTAAATAATCAGTCAAATTAACTCCGTTAACAAAAAATATACTAAAAATGCAAACCAATGTAATTAAATGCATGAAAAAAATCACTAAAATCCGCCATTCCTCGTTCGCTTGTTAGCATTTTTCTGGTATAAGTAGTAATTCCATAACTGAACTAGAATGATCCTTGATTTACAATTTACTGACTAAAGCTTAAAAATGAATAAGTGGAGAAGATACAGTATTTATACTAAAGTGGAAATTCTTGCCGAAACTTGTTGTGTACAAGCTTCTATATTTTAAGTCGTTATGAATGAAATTGGTTTTTTAATAAAGCTATTTTAAAAACTTAAAATATTTTTAATTGTTTGAAAATATTTATTCGCTTCCTCATTTTGTTTTCTGATTTCTATTCAGTTGAAATACTTTTGCCATATTCTTAATTTTTAAACTTAAATCTATGTAGTATAATCATTAAAATGAATTAAAAGTCTAAAGTAAAAGGATATGGAAAATACAATTACTGCGATTATCTTAGAATTATGCTGATTATATTATTTGTCATCATGATAACACTAACATTAAAAGCTTATATACACGTGTTTACGAATTATTTTGCAATTTAATCAATTCACAAATTTAAATGAACCAAACATTTGTATCTTTGGACTATTTTCTAACTTAACGAAATTTTTAGACAGCCTAGAAATAAACATGTAATTTAGTAATTAAAAAAAATTATGGAAATTTTCATCAAAGTACTGTTTAATTTACTTTAAGGAAACTAAAAAATAATTGGATATAAAATATCTCTCTCTCTCGTTTTATTATAACTTAAATATCGTAGAGTGTCGCTCTCGTGCGATGCGATGTAAATATAAATTTACAAAATTATGAATTTTCTAACTGGGGTCTTTAAAGGCCACAATCACATCCAATATTTATTTGTACAAGTGCTAGCTTTCCAAAGTGTGCGTAACCTGCACTTTTTACGATTTCCTGTTACAATTCTGATTTGGAGAACATTGATTAATCACATCCACACATACGTTTGTCTTTTATAATTTTTGTCTTAAATTTCTTTAATTTTTATTGTGTAATATTTTGTTTAAAACCTGCATTTGACGACGTTCAAATTAGTTTCAGAAATTCTACATAAATAGTAAATGTGAGCATTTTTTTAAATGTTATGGATATTTAAATGACAGTTGTAAATATTTTTGATATCATTTCTAGTTATTAATACTATTTCAAAGGATTTTCGTAGATAATGGGCAATATTTACCTCTCAAAAGGGAAAAATCGTAAAATTTTCAAGTCTATCTTCAAGAAATGTAAATGCTCAGTCATAGCCATTATTGAACAACGGATCTGGCGTACCATTATAACAATGTATAACACAAAATTTTACTAGTCTGCTTAAATTATATACCAAAAATATGTTTCAATTTCTTCTGAAGTGTTAGAAAGTTACCTCTCAGTTACTAATGAAGAAATCATTCAAAACTTGACACTTTGTTCATTATGATAATTATTTATATCTCGATAGTCTTAACAAAACTTGAACTCGAAACAATCTGCATTGTAATACGAATAGAACAATTCAAAAATTATGTAATAAAGGACTACTAAAATGTAGTAAAAAGTAATTGGCTGTTTAGCTACGTGTATAAGTATTTATAATTGTGCATTGGATATAAATTTAATCTTGACTGAAACTTTATATGTTAATTATTCAATAAAATATTATAATTTAAATATCCTTCATACGCCAATAAATCCATGACTTTCATGACTCTTTAGTACGTCATTAGGAAAAGATTCGCTGTGTTCGTAAACACTTTTATATGTGCTAGCCGCACCATGTTACGTCATATGAATTATTTTTTGAATTTGTGATGAAAATTTTTTTAATTAATGTTCTGTGAATCATGCATAAATCTTGAATTCTTTTATTCAACAAAGGTTAAAACACAAAATTAGTTACATGTTTAAATGTTTCATTCGCAAAATAAACAATATAGAGTTTTTAAGTTCTTGTTACAGACTAGTTCGCTTAGAAAAAAAATACTGTGGTTAAAATATGTATTTTCTAATCGAAAATTGCACATTAAATTTAATAAATTTTATGTTTTGCTTGTTGTGACTTATACTCTATTTTCATTTATAAAAATGCATTTTGTAAAAGTTTCATGAAAAAAATGCAATTATTTTTATTCTTATTATGAAATGGCGTAAATTTATAAAAAAGGTTTTTTTAACATAATTTTTTTAAGTGAATATTAGAAAAATATGTGCATTAACATAATTTATTCACTCTACATTTGAAAAAAATATTTTTCTCCGAAAAATTAAAATTTAAAATACTGTGCTTGAGCTTGTAATCTTTTGATTACTTATCCTGTAACAATTTTGATAAATATAAATATTTATTATCATATAAATTTGATATTTTTGCGAAGCTCCTATTTACTCTACCTGAATGCTTTTAAATTATTTCTTAGATTAATAGATTTGAGAAATGAAACTAAAACAAATAATACATTTTTGAATATCTTTGCTAATATTTTATTTTACATTAGCACATGATGGCTGATGTTTACACTGTATATACTATTTTGATCCCTTTTAATTTTCACAGATACGTATGTTTATTATTATTGAAGTATATTAATATACGAATGTAATATTCTGCATTCAGTTTCTAATAGCCTTGAAATGGAAAGGTCGGTTTTGTAAACATAATCACGGTGGAATTCTGCAATACTTTTCCGAACTTTGTGATTTCATAATCATTCAAACTTGGACAATTAAACTTTTCCTTCCTACGCTTACGGGTCATTGAACTTTTGTCGAAGATATTTGTCCGAATATGTGATCGAATCCAGTTCCGTTGTTTATGAAAGAACCCTATTTTCTGACATAAGCCTAAATCAAATTCGATTACATTCGGGCCACGTGTGGTGCGGTAGGCTCGAATCGAGTGTGCCTTCGAGTTCAGTGCTATGTTTGCCCGGCAAACATATTGCTAGAGGCGCTTTTAGCAAATATCCATCCTCTTGGCAGTTTCCCACTAGATCCAAACAAGCATCAATGGAAAAGAGGTACGCACATTCCTTTCCTCCTATGAGCTGACACTGCAGGTTTTTCACCACTGCTGAATTTTTTGTCCCCTATAAAGAGCTGCGCTCGAGAATCGGAACTGGTTTTCTTTTTATTCATTTACAGTAAGTAAAAGCCTGTCGAAAACACTCCGGTTTGTTTCAGTTTTGTTTTCCGCTTACGATAATGTATTGGACGGTGTTGCGCTACTCCCTTTTGACTCTTACGATGCTCTTTCAATTTATTTCTTGAATCTATTTCCTTTGTCTCATAGATATCTATATTTTCCCACAGTTATTAAATTTGATTTGTGATAACATACAAGTAACAAATGCTATGATGTGGCCATAGCTTTTACATATAGGTTGAGTACTTAACAACCTCCAGTAAATTTGAACTTCAATCAATGAAGTCGATATCTAAGTTGGTATTCTTTAATTTCGCATCACATACTTAGAAAATATTAGGCTCTCCAAATATTTAGCGTACACAAACATTTAGTTCTAGTATATCAGATAAACTGCATAAGTATCTCAGATAAAATGTTCATGCATTTTTTCTGAAAAATCAACCATTTGGGTTATATTATCATTAGAAATATATTATCGAGAAAATATGTATGGAATCATTTCTTATTATGCCTCTATTATTAGATTTCTATATGCATGAATCATTTTCCAATGTGAATATGATAAATTGTTTCCTTGATTAGAAAATCATCCTGATAAGGCTGTAGATCCTGTTCTAATAATGTGCAAAAAAAAAAATGACTGTTGAATAACTAAACCAGTATTGAAAGTGACATTTTTTCAATGGTTCACAAAAATATTTCATAACACGATTTAATTGTATTTAAATTTAATTTTAATGTGTGTAGTTGAGTTCAAGGTGTTTTTACTTTTGCTGGATTATTAAAATTTATTTTTATTAAAGCTAAATTAAAATCTACATTGATTCAGGAAACTTTATACGATGTGTTAATGTTAAAATATTTTATAAGTTAAAAATTTTCGGAATTTTCAAATATTATTTATGAATTACTTGATATACCTTTCTGGGCAGGTGCCATTAAGTGCCAAATTTATATTGTATGTCATAACTGATTCCTTTTTAGATTTTAGTTATTAACTAGTTATATGAATTTCTAGTTGCACAAACTATTCTCAAATCATTCTGTTTGTTTTAATAAAAATTTGAAGCTTAATTATTTTATTGAAAAAATGTTTTGCAAATATAACATTGGTACATTATAAGCCTAACAATTTTTGCTATATTATCACATATAATTCATTCTAAAACTTTAAATCTCAGTTATAATATATTACCATTTTTTATTTTTGATTAAATACATCTGCTTTCTTGTTTCAAAAATAAAATTTATCATTAATTTTTAACAGTTGCTCTTTGTAAACTTGGATGTTTCCTGTTTTAAAATTCTCGAATAAATAAAATTATAAAAACGGTACGACTTATATTTTTACACCTATTCTTTCATTAAAGAATATGCTCTTTCAGACATTAATATCAAGTAAGATATTAATGAATCACACACATGTATGCTATTTTTACCAAATTTTTTGTATATTTATGTACACCCGTTTCTTAGCCATTAGTATCGTTTATCTCCGTAATTCGACTCGATGTTCTTGCACAGCTCACTTTTCATTTAAATGTTCTTCGACCCTTTCCCCTCTGACATTTGTTCACTCATGCATACAGTACCGCAGATCATGCCCTTCATTAGCAGATCTCAACTGCGACTTAAAAGTCCCATTTAACTAAATAGCCTTGAAATAAACTTTACAAGACTGGCTGCTTGTCAGACATGTCCGTCCTTGGCAATACTTTTTTTACATCACTGTTTTTAATCACATATTATTTTAACAATGGCGATGGTCAACAACTGGCGTATGGCGGGAAAATGCGGTATATTCATTACGCCATTTGCCACTTGCCTAGCCGCATCATAGGGTCGCCATTACCGTTCCATTATTCCAAAGAAATAATTGTACGAATCTATTGTTGATGCAACTCATGAAAAGAATATGACCGTTAGTGTTAATGCGTAAATGAAAGAGGAAATAATAATTCTGTGTGCTTAGGTGGCAGTCTTGTCATTCGCGATGATTGTGTTTAGAATTTGAACTTAGGATCGATTATACGTTATTAGATAAAAGCGGACTCGTTTGTCATTCTTTTCTATCAATTAGGTAACTAAAAAAATATGAAATCTTATGAAGACGCTCCCCTCTAATATTTCTTAGTTATTGAACGAAGGATTAAATTGTTTATTTTAGTGAAATCCGATTGGTTGGTTGGTTTGTTTGTCGCTCAACGGTCATTTTTTGCACACGAGGGCTAATTAGACCGGGACTTACGGTTTAAGTGGAATCCGAACCACTACAAACATCCATGCCCAAGGTGGGATTCGAACCCACGAACTGTTGAACCGAAGGCAAGAGCGCTAACCATTCGGCTGCCAGCTCGGCTAGTGAAATCCGAATTTGGCGCAGTTAAAACAAATTCTTATATTGTAAAGGAACCCAGAAAATTTTCTAACATCCTTTTCAACTTGTTCATATTTACACAGCTCTAGAATATTATTTCTTATTGGACATGTTAAAGTAATACACTACTGGCCATTAAAATTACTACACCAGGAAAGCGGCACACCACACACGTGAAATTTGCATGACAGGTAGAACTTGCTGTGATATGCAAATTATTAGATTTTCAGCGCATTCATACAAAGCAGGCGACAGTAGCGACATCTACAATGTGTATAAAACCAGAGATTTAAAGCAGTTTTCTCATACTCAATTTCCGTTTCAACGTTGTTTCCTTCTTGGTGTAGCAATTTTAATGGCCAATAGTGTATATTGAGAATCATTAATTTTTTGATATAGTTATTTGCCTATACCATATATAGTGTTTTCCAGTGTCATAAATATTCGACTGCCATCTCTGTTCTTAAACTAGCGATGAAAATTTAATTTCTTTATTTCAAATCAGTCACTATTGGTTGAAATTCATAAACCTTCATTTTAAGTTCTCACATTAGAACTATCGTGGGACTTACCGTGACCTAATAGTTGGTATGTTCGTTTCATAGTGAAAAGTCCCAATCTAGGTTCCGGCCGCTATTGTACAGCAACATTTCATGGGTTCGAATTCATTATGAGCTTAGATATATATAGTGATTTGAAATCCATTTTAAATGTTTCTGTCTAATTAGTTATTGTGTGCAAAAGATTACCATTAAGCGACAAATAAACCAAACTAAATTATTGAACAAAGAAAAAGAGACGAAGCATTTCTATTGCTTATTTCATTCACTCTTATTCTGGTACTGAGAAGTTTTCTGTGTTTTATCAATAACAACACGTTGCTAAGCTGGTACCGTAATGGTTAACGCACTTTTCTTCCGTTCAACAACTCATGGGTTAGAATCCCATCTTGGAATTGGGTGTTTGTAGTAGTTTGAAATTTTCTTTATACCGTAGACCCTAGTCTGATTAGCTTTCGTGTGCAAAAAATGGTTGTTTAATGAAAAACCAAACAATAGCAACACGTGAATATAATCCCCATCAGTTATAAAAAAAATTCCCTGTAGTAAATGTTCAGATGTCTTACAATAGTATTCAGCATATGTCAGTTACAGTTGTCGAATAAACTAAAATTTGAAGATCGAGAAAAAAGTATTTTTTGGTAAATAAAACATTTTTTAAACAGAAGAATATGTGAAATCATGATAAATATTTATGAATTTTTTTCTCACGTGAATTCTCTTTGTGAGAAAGAAACTGTCTTTTTTATAGAAATTAAACTTTTATCATTAATTCTATTAATTTTCGCATGGAAAAATGAGCATTTTTCTATTTTGTTACAAATTGTCAACATTTGAAGGAATATCTTTAAGATTTTTATTCAAATCAGATATTTTCTCAGATATTTAAGATTTTTAATTCAAATGACAAATAATAATTTTTTGTTAATGTTCATTCCCTTTTTTTCTCCCATTTTCTGATCTTATGAGTTATTTGATTTTCAATCAGTTTATTTTCATTATTCTATTTTCAACTATTTTTATCTGAGAAGGAAAAAATTTTAAATTTTTTCTCCTGGGTATATAAAATTGGTTTTTGAGAAAATTTAAGTAGAACAAGAATCAATATCTTTTGTGTATTGCTCATCAATCAATTTGAAGAAAATAAATCAAATGTCCATAATAATCATGGAAATAATTTATGTTTAGCGATTTAAACTTTTTCAAGTTTACATTTTCTGATAAGCAATAAACTTCTATTCTCTTCCTATGAAGTGAAATCTAAAACGTAAAAAGTACCTTAATTTTTTCCTGCAATTTTTTTTTATTTAATTAAAATGGTGAAGTAACTGTCTAAACAGAAAATTTCTTTTGAGTTTGCGTTGTATAAAAGATAGTATATTTCTTTTATCCATCCAAATTGTAAACTTGAAATTGTTCAAAATAAATTATATTGAAATAAATTTTTTAAAGTATTTCATATGTTAACTTAATCGTATACTATTTGTATTATTTTTGAAAATTATTGCTATTAATTTATGTAAATGTGGCGATATTGAGGAAGATTTGGATAAAGTTTTTTTATATTATTTGAATATTTATAAATAGCAAATACAGCGTTACTTTTTTACACATGGATTTTCCTTTAGTAATGTGAATTTTTCTTTAATGGCACATTTCGATTGAATTTTTCTTTTGTTTTGTCTTTATTGTAAACTTTTCATTGATAATAGATAATCACAATTTGATTCGTTAACTATTAGCCTTTGTCATGTACTTAAATTTTTTGTATGGAGTTTATACAAACGAAATTTATTTAGAAGAACTAGCATGAATGCTAAATTATTTCAAAGTTACAGGTTTAATCCTGACTAATATCCAAATATGTTCTTATTGAAAAAAAATTATCTCATTTCTTTGCCCTTTATGTTTGGTTTTCCCATGGTTTTCGTTACTTGATACGAGTTTAAAAAGTATTCATAAACTGCATCAAATCGTCTCTTATATTACATGGTGTAGCTTAGTCGGAAATGTGAAGTATTTTCTCAGTAATATATTCTGTGATTTGTAACACATGAATACTTATTAAAAATGTTTTAAATATAAATTTTTATTCATCTGAAATTTTGCATTAAAAGCATTCTTTTAATCTTAAAGTAATATGTAATATATGCCTGTGTCCATATATATTGAACATATTCTGTAATTTTATGCTCACAAAAATGATATCAGTAAAAATTTAACTGAAAAGGAAAATAAAGAATAAAATGTGCTTAAAAAAATTAACAAATTTTAAAATAGCAAATGTTTTCAACTTTTATTTATTTTATTTTGAGCAGTATTTTTTATGGTCCTCTTGACTTCATTGTCCTGTGATTTACAATTCACTAATGTTTTAAACTTTATATATATATATATATATAGTGAGGTTTTTTTTTTTATGCTCCAAAATATTTTTTTCCTTTGCTTTTATGAAATTCCTTTCCTATTTAAGAATTATATCATTGAATCAATTGTTCATTCCATCTGTTTTGTTACAATTAGATTATTTCTTTTCTCTTTGCATTTACATAGTCTTGAATTTATTTTTGAAGCACTTAAAAGCATTTTATGGAATATTAATTTTATGTCTATAGTAATAATATTATGTAAATATTAAATGTCCTGCTTTTTAATTTTTGTAATTTTTCTCACAATAGTAAATAGTGATGATTTTCAGTAAGATAAAAATTTAAAACTATAACTACTAATACAAATTTAGTTTTATATATATATATATATATATATATATATATATATATATATATATATATATATATATATATATATATATATATACATATATATATATTAGGCTATATTAAAATAATTATTTTAAAAGAAAATTAATTTGTGCTTTATATAGTTTTAATTTTTTTAAGTTTTTATTTGTCATTGTGGGTTTTAAGCCGTAGATCCAGGTCTAATTAGCCCTCGTGTGCAGAAAATGACCGTTGAGCAATAAACCAAAATGTCATTTATTGTAATTTTATGTAATGTTATGTCCGTATTAATAATATTTATATATCAAAGAAAGAATGTTATGGGAATACCATAAAATAACTTAGTTATGAAATAATTTATACGTATACATAACTAATATGAGACTTGATGAACGTCTTCACAACCACTTTTCTTTTAAATTTAATCCGATTATTTTCCTCCAAGGGATTAAAATGGACTCCTGCTAATCGTATGTGAATTGATTGCCTTAGTTTTAATGTTTTTAGATAATAATGTAGGGTGATATATTTTCGTTAATAAAAATGTTTAATTTTGCTTAAAACTTTAAACTGTATCAAACTTATTTATGTACAACCACCATCCTATAAAATTTATGTTATAGAATTTCGACATAAATTTTCTTTTTTAAGTCGTCATTCAAACACCATACTTTTATCAGAACCATTTACTTGTAGAAGTTTGAAGTTATGAATATCATTTTTAAAAGTGTAATTAAGAAAGCGCTGATAAATGTTTTCTTTTTATTGATTAATTTTTATGTCGTAATCAGGTTTAGAGTCGTTGGGTAATTTGCAGCAAAATCCAAATCTTTGTGTTGATGATAAAATTTTTAAGAATATATATATATATATATATATATATATATATATATATATATATATATTATATATATATTTTTTTGTTACGCTGTTAATGATTTCGGATAACTTTTCTTCTGAAACTTGTACACACTCTTATATACCAAATATGTGAAGAAAGATAATTTTCATTTTTAATTTCCTCTTTCGCATTTTGAAAAGGTAAGTTCCTCTTTCGCATTTTGAAAACAACTGGTATTAATTATATTGCATGTTTAACATTACAAATATTGCAATAATTGTGAAGCTGGAGTTCGTGTATTAATCAGATTTATCATGAGCATTTTTTAAAATTTATTTTTGATGTAGTTAGAAATGATTGATAACTTACCCGGTTATTTTAAAAGATTTCTTTGTGCTTCTTTTTAAAATATCACACAAAAATCAAAATACTAATCTTTGCAGTTACAAAAAAAAAATCATAAAAACTTGCCAAAAAGCATCTTGCTTTAAAAGTGGATTCTTTATAAGAGTCCTCTTTTCAGTCTATAGTTTAGAGACTCCTCAAGGGTGAATCATCTATTTTGAATGCAAAGTGAAACCCCGTGTTCCAGGCATCTGTCGCAGGATTCGAGTGCCGCTTTTGCATTGCTCTACATGTTCTTTTTTGGGGGAAGACCTTTGTTATCAGCATTCATCCACCTGCCCAGGTAAGTATGGGAGTAGAAAAACCGTTGTAGGGTTGCTGTTTCCTGTGTTCTGTGTTGGTGCTTGTGAGTTCTTGTTTCCTCGCCAAATTTTTTAGTTAACTAACCTATTTTCTTGTCCTCCTCATGAAACCCGGATTTTAGGGGAAGGGGTGACGAACTCAATGCTTAAACTATTTTTGTGATTGTTGACCATTACTAAAATATTTATTTTGAAATTATATTTAGAATATTTGAATTATTATTGTAATAATTAATTATTCAATCCCATTTAAAAAATACTTAAATTTTAACCCTTTATTAAATTTTTTCCATTTAAAATGTGAACTTTTTGATATAATTACATTTATAAAAATACAAAAAATTGTACTTAATATTGCAACAGATAAAAATAAAATATTACTGAAAATAGAATGGGCTTTTTATACGTAGACAAGTCTTAAGAGTTATTTACTTATTTGGGAAATAAAAGATTTTAAAAAAAATGCCTTTCCGTAATGTTTGTAATTTTAGTTACGTCCTGCCAAAAAAGGTTAATATAATTTGGTTGCAATTATCCAGAATCAAAGTTATCCAATTTTCCAAATCCTATATTTAAAACTGGATTAAAAATATTCCATTGTTTGTTTTAAAACTATCCTTTTGATTATTTAAATTGTTGGAACTAAAGTATCTCGCTGAAATAAGTGTAAAATTGTATATACCTTAAATTTATTTCTGCTAAAATTGTGATCAAACGAAAATGAATATCAATATTTAAAATCTATCAAATAATGGAAATTACAGTGAACGTAAAGTCGAATATTTTATAAATATAATTTTTTATATCATAAAAATTTTAAAACTGTAGAGGAAAATCATAAATACTGTTTCATAAGGGTTCTTTAATTTACTATTTTCCATTCTTTTATCAAATACAAAATGACAATTTTTCGAACAAGAAATGTAATTTTTGTTTATAATTTATTAATAAATTGATCAATTGCAGACTGAAACATCCACTTCGAATTAATTCTCATTAGTTTTTTATTTCTTAAATATTTTTTATGTTTATAATAACAATCGTATTTGCAAGTTTAGTTTTGAAAATTGTTGTATTTTGCCTAAAAGAAAAGAATGATATGTGTATTTAAGATTTTCTAATGGTTTCGTATTTTTTCAGAAATATTCTAATATTAAAAAATGTCATTTAATGCTAGAAACTAAATTTTGATTTGTAACTTATTTTCTAAAAATATTTTTCTTTTTGACTCCTTTTTACTCTTGCATTTAATCAGTTCATACATTCAATACAATAAAAATGAATATTGTATTTGTATCTTGTGTGATAAAAATAAGGACTTATGCGTTTAAAAATCAAGTACATTTATTTATCTAGTTTTTCATTCAATCTAAATAACTCGAATTATAAATAGTCTTTTAATGTTCATACTTAAGTTTTCATTTTCGTGCATCTCAAAGTAATAATAAAAATGTTTAGAAATGAAATGAGACAACTGTAATATTCACTTTATAGTTTTATTTTTAATATATTCTATGAGGGTTTTTTTCTTTTCTTTTTGAGCTAACTGTTTGAAGCCATTATAATTATTTTGAGTGTGCTCACTCTTAGATGGTGTATTATGTTATTTGTTGGCATTCATTGTGACATAACCATTTAGTGTAAACGATTATTTTATAATAACATTTCATATTTATATCATTGGATATTTTGTAAATTCTTCCATGTTCTTCATATACACTATGCTGTGCGACATTGACATGGTATTTCTTCCACTCCATTTTTAAATTTTTTCTTTTTCTTATACACACACACACACACAATTGTATTTTTCTGCTTCATCGAATCTGTTGAAAATGTTTGCTCTGTTTTTGATTATTCTTCATATTGTTCTAACTCGGTGGGTAGAAAAAAGACCTTCGCTTGTGATCTTTTTAAAGAGATTTTTTTCGAATGCTATTTTCCAAACCTATATATATATATATATATGAAAAGAAATAAGGTTATGTATTTGTTGTTTGCATTTGCAATAAATAAAGCAGGAAATCTTCATTACCATCAATGAGAATAAATTTGATTGTAAAAAGATAAAAGAAATAAGTAGGTTCATTTCTTTATAAACAGTAGTAATTTAGGTCAAAATTGTTTAAACGAGTATGTTTGACTTTCATGGAATTGATCGTCGTATCATAGAGTTTACATTTTTTTCTTTACTTATTAAATTAGCATCTATATCCTTATAACAAGCAAGTTCATATCTATGCTACATTTTTCTATGTACATTAGTGACTAATATTGAATTATTTAAAAATTTTGACTGCCAAACATGCAATCAATTAAAAAAAAACATGTCGTTTATTCTTATCGAATGGTATGCTTCGTAACTGAATTATACAATTAAATTTATTTTAATAACGAGAGAAAGTACAAGTTTTATAATTTAAACTCAGTTAAAGGAAAAATTATTTATAGCTGAAATAATTAGTATTAATCAATACTTAATGAATAAATTAAAAATCTAATATCAACATTTTTGTATTCATGATTTGCATACAAGTTTTTTAAGTTTTATTAAATTTACTTTTATCAACAAGGTATATATTTCTTCCCAACAATTTAATCTTCTGAAATATTCATTTCAAATATTTAGAATATTTGAACTACTGAATAACTCAATCATCTTTCATGTACTTGGTAGTAAAAAAAATTTTACTACTAAGTACATGAAAGATTAATTTATTTTTCATGCTATAATTCAATTATTCGTATGAATTTATAATCAATCGAAAAGGCAAAATTTCTGTGATGTCCAAATTGTCATTTTAAGGATAGGTAACCATTTTATATAGTTACGAATTGATATGCATGACTAGATTAACTAATATGAATTGAATATTTGAAATTTATTATAAATTGTAGAAATGACACTAGTTTAAATAGATTATACAAAAGAAAAAGTGAAGTGAAAAACAGAAACGAAGTTTCGAATAATTTTTAATTCTTGTAACTATTTCATGATACGCATTTTGTTTTAGCTGGAAATTATATTAATACTTGTCTTTTTTTGCATATAATTATATCAGTGATTATTTTAAGCTAAAATGTTACCAAGTAACTATTATGCTCGATTTTAAATAATTGCTTGATTTTGAAACTTTCTTGCTCTCTCCTCATTATGTTACTTTTTTACTTTAAAATATTCAGTTCGAGCATTTACACACAGATGCCGTATCCTTGATACTAAGCATATGTTGAAACACTATTTTATTTACTTTTGCGCTCTTTGGAAAGTTTTCCTTACACGTCGTGATTTACATCAGTAAAGAGATAAAATCCTTTTCCTCTTCCCTATTTTAATTTTTATATTTTTTCCCCCTTTAAATGTAATGCAATTGCTTGTTTCAATTGGAGGTGGCAAATAAAAGATTACATAGTGATTTATATTAACTGTGCATTTGTAAAATGATAAACAACTGTTTTTAAAAATGATTTTTCTGTATGTTAAACATCAGACTTAAAAATGTTCTCAGAGAAAATATTTATTAAACTAGAAAATAAGTTTTTGGCAGTGAGTTTAGTTTTAAAAAATCGCATTTTTACAATGTAAATGAATTTTCCAAAGTAGATATAAATAAAATTTTCATTCTTTGTAAATAATTAATGTTTACATTTTAAATACAGTGTAAATTTTTCGTTGTGTTTAACATTTGCAATTCCGACTGATAAATTCTAGTAGGTTAATCACATTTCTTAAATACATTCAATAAATTATTATACATGGATGTAAAGTTAAAGAAGCTATATATATATATATATATATATATATATATATATATATATATATATATATATATATATATATATATATATATATATATATATATATTAAAATATAATTCGGTTTTCTAGCTATGATATTTATAAATTTTGTAAATTTTTTAATCCTTTACTGTTAAACGTTCTATAATTATTTTGTAAATATTTTGTTTTAAACACTTCATTTGATTAATTTAGTATGATTCTAAAGAAATAATCATTATCTGTTTCATCCTTTAATTCATATTGCCTTATTTGTGTAATAGTTTCTAGAGTATTGAAATCTTTTTCTGTCCTTTCCGTCAGCAATTCTATAATTCTCCAAAGCTGTAAATTGGCTGCTGAATATTATTTGAATCTATATTATTTTTTAATGATTTAATTTAATAATATTCCGCTTCTTTTTATTAATCAATTAACAAACTTATTAATCTTTAAACATTTATTTGTCCTACAATAATCCTGTAGCTCAATGGATTGTATTAAATTTAGTGATAATCTCTCAGCATATTGAAGCCTGTTTGAATCTTTTCGGTGTATTAATACACTACTTTGGAATAAAATTCACAAGTATTAATAGAATGCGTTTAATATATAGATCATCAGTCTTCAATTTCAAACTATTTTGAGCGTGACGCAAAAGTCAATTGCACTCAGTTGAATAGCATCCTTTGATGTCGCCTAAATGTACTGAAAGAGTCATTAAAAGAAGCGGTTCTTTTATTTCTAGTCTTCAGTCTGCAATATGCTTTTACTCACGATTTTGCTGCTGTAAACCGGTTATTGATTGATGTTGAATTATGAAAATCGCATCCTGTTTTAGTATGCTCTCACAGGGGACTCAGACTGAAGTTAGTATTTTACTACTAAACAAACAATGCTTTGTAATTTTTTATAAATTGTCAAAAAAATGCCTGTAGTATACAGAATTTTACTAACTAGTAATACTTGTTAACTTAAATGCTTAAGAGTATTTTTCTTTGCAAAAGGATGTTCCACTTACAATAATTGAACTTTTATTATTTAGAAATCATTTTTTACTCAACTGTAATGGGACAAGAAATGATCTTGCAGCTCTTCTGCGAGATAGCTTGGTTTTTTCATATCATTAGGAAAGTTGCGGCTATTTTTTTGCGTTATTGCAATAAATTTGTGCAGTTCCTGTTTGAATGCTATTTGCAAGGCTCGTCCTGAGTCAGATTTTCTTATCTCATTTGTCTCAAAGTGCAAACTTGAAATGCATACACGTAGTACTTGTACACTTGTGGTTAGCTAACGTGTATTTAATTTTTGTAATCTTCCAAATGTATGTGCTAGCATAACTGAATCACCATTTGTTTTCCCATTTATTTCCAATATCAAATTTAATATTAGAATTGTTATATATATTTATTTATTTATAATTTGCATCTGATTGATGTTTTATGTTCTTCAGGAATCTAATTCTGTCGTTTAAACTTTTAATTGTTAGTCGCAATGAATTATTCGTATTCTAAATGGTTCTAAAATTAACCAGTACATCAACTTTTTCTTTAAAAATCTTGGATTTGAGTTTATATGATTATATTTCTGTAAGATTTGTTGTATTGCATATATTACTGCGTTACACATTAAAGAATTTTTTTATTATTCTGCCACATTATAAGTTATTGTGATGCATATTTCTTTAAATGTATAAAGACAACATGTATATATGATTTTTGTCTTTATACATATAAAGAAATATGTATATTTGTATCAAGAACTACGCTAATAATATAACAAATTAAATATTAAAAGTAAATTTGTGTTTTTATTTTCCATTATGTAATTTTATCGAATTAAGAACTGTTTGAAAAATATTAAAATTGTTACAACTGTTTAAATTATTAATGGTGTAAAACGTTTTAGAGTTTAATGAACAAATCATATATATATGAGAAATATTCTATGAATTAAATATTTCACGTCTTAATACATTATATGATTTAAACCCATTTCTTAAAACTGAAGGAACTGAATATTTTTCTGAAGTGTTTACTGTTTGCATTTTGTTCTGTCCTTTGATCCGCGTTCTGTAAAATATTTTTACCAATCAAAATAATTAATAATTTCAGAACTTATAATAGTAAAAAACATCTTACTTTTAAGAAAATATTTTGAATTATTATAAACACATTAAATAAAGCTCTATTATAAAAATTATTTTAAGATATTGAATATTTGAGAAGAATAATAAAAATGTGTGCATTCTTTGTGAACTATATCGGTACTCCTATAATTTTTTACATTGTGTTTATTTTAAATTTTACTTTTTATACTTCGGTTTTTCTTAATACGTTTACAGTGGTAATCTTTATGTAAATTTTAAATATGATTACTATTCCTATTTCTAGTAAAACTAATTTAAAAATTGTATGTATTTTATCAATATTTCATAGTTTCTTGTGTTAAAAGAAAAAAATAATTCACACAAGACATTAAAAAAGAACTTTTGTCAATATATACAGTGATATATTTTTAAAGACAACTTCTCAGAAGCATTTGTGCTGCGAATATGATTAACTACAAATCATTTAAATATAATTTAAGAGATTTTATACTGAGCTTATTTGAAGATTTTCTATTTTGTATATAAAATTGTATGCAGTACCAAGTATATTTCAGTTATAGTATCGGATTCAGATTATTTTAGACTGTAATATTTTATTAATCTTATTAAGATTATGAAAAATTTGACAATAATTCCTTAAAATTTATTGAGATTTTTACTATTGAAATTTCTAATTTATCATGAATTTTGACTGAGAAACTTGAATTTTAAATTATATTAATCTTTTAAACGTGTCATATGTAAATATTAAAATTAATAAAAAGTGAGTGAAAGCTATTATATGCTGAGTAAGTGATTATTATTTTTGAAATGAATTCATTATAATATAATTTTTTAAATCATTCCAATGTAATAATGCAATTTTTCTTCCTTTACCATATTTAAAATTTTCCGGTTTGTTTAGAAATTAATTTTTGTTCTTTAAAGAGATTAATACTAAGTCAATGAATATGCTAATTCATTGGCTAGTTAATCTAAATAAAATTTTAATTTTACACATTCCGTCATTACACTTTAAATTCTTATTCAGTTTTTTTATGGAAAAAAATGTTGATTAACTTCTTGAAAATTTAAGTTATCTCACAAATAACTAAAACGAAGCAAAATTATTTTTGCTGCTACTTTAGAAAGTGCGATAACTCAGCCAAAATAAGAGACTTCTAAAATGTAGTGTATCGATAATGTTTTCACCCCATCTATTTTCAACTATGTATAGTTCAACATCTGTATTCTAGAAACTTTTTTGAGCTTGGCCTCTCGCCACCGAGAAGATTTTTTTCTTTTTATTAAATTTAAGAATATTCTTAGTATTTAAATCTGGTTATTCGTGTCATCGTTGTAAAAATATTTTATTAGTATATATTGAGATACCCCATGGAATCAGTGCGGAAATTATTCTCTTGTGTGGGTCAAAGTATTTTTCCCTGCCAAAAATTAATCGATATCAAACTTAATAAGGTGAGAAGGATTTTCTTTAAATTAAACTTTTTTAACACTTTGTACATCTGAATTGCATTCAATTTATATATGAAACTACAAAATTTTCAAGTATAATATTTTAAAACTAATTTTTATCATAATAGTTCGTCTTTGCAAGTCTTAATAGGTTTTAAAAAGCCTTTGTGCATTAACTAATAGTTAGTTTATTTTAAAGAAGTAATTAAAGAAAAAATTGTTAGATAAAATTAGGGGATAAGATATGTTTTTACTGAGATTTGTATCAGAAATCTATGCATCTCGCGTATGTAGTAGTCGTTAATGGTGTGCATGATAACCTGTGACATATCTACGATCTTTGTATGTCATGGGGTTAATGAAATTTTTTACTGCTTCATCTTGTCAGAATGTCTTGTCATTATAAACGTACTTTTTGATAATTGAAGTATTGAAATCTATAAATTTTAAATATTTAAAATGGTTATCAGAAAAAGATACCGTTTTATACAAAAATCAAATAAATATTATTCACTGAAATGATTAGGGATAGATAAAACTTAAAATAAAGGCAATATTATAAAAAAAATGGGAGAAAAAACATAACCGATGCTATTTTTTATAGCTACCTTCCTACATTCGATGTCTTGATGAGATGTAAATCAGCATCAACAAAAGGATACTTTCATTTTCTCCATAAATTTGACTGTTGAATTTTTATATTTGAGTAGGTGTAAAGTGTTGGACTCACGCCCTCATCCTAGTATTATATTCTTTTGATTTATGAATTTTTTCCCTTTCTAGTACCTATTAGATACAGTTTGCGGAAGAAAAGGGTGAACCAAGTACATTTTTACTGCCAGTTTTATTTTCTTTGGAAGTCATTGCCCTCTCCATTCTACTATAAACTTCTGCCTGGTATGCAAACACTGCCCTATGCCAGCTGGTCTGCCGTAACACGCGATAAATAAATTGGTGCCGTTGCATGTGTACTTCCTGTTAACTTCCAAATTGCCACCCTTATGCTTCTAAGAAACTGTATTGTGTTGGTGAAGTGGGAGATCCTGATCGTGTTATTTTTTTTTTTACCTTGACGTTTTTGCTGTCGTTGGGACAGAAATCTAATGTGACGAATGTCTGCATGAACTACATTTTTGGGACAAAGAAAATCTTGGCAATTTCATTCTATTTCTTAGTTTATGGAACCATTTTAGAGAAATAAAAGTAATTTCTTAAAATCCTGAAGTAAGCATAAACTTATTCGAGAAACCTTTTTTGTATACTACAAAAAATAACCCTTTTGTACTTCTATATTAGATTTTTAAGAATTACTATGAGATAAATGTTATAAAAAAAAAGAATTGTTACCATTTTTTTATTTAGTTTCTTGTACTGTCGAACCTCATTGTTGCATTTTCTATTAGCATTGAAATCTATTCACTGTGATAAATTTTCGTATTTTTTAAAACGAAATTTGATTATAAGCATTGTTAATGAGAATATTGCTCGAGACGGAAAACTGTTTTGATGTCTGATACATTGGATTTCATTTCGACTATCAATTCTAGCTATATATTGAAAGCTACGCAAACATACTTTAATTTGAAAAGATTTATTATAATATATTTCTAATCAATAAATGATTTTTTCAATAGATGATTGGAAAAATGACTTAAAAATAGATATTAAAATGACCTACTTTTCAAGTCAATAATTAATGCAGCATTTTAATCAGAATTTTGCATTTATTAATTTGTGTACCAGTAAAATACAGCTTTCTTCTCTACATTTGTAAATGTATTCATGAAATCTTACATAGAATTTGTCTTAACATTGGTTTTCAGTGTTATTGTAATTAGAGTAAAAAATACAATTAACATGCTCTTATTCACAAACATACAGGTTACGTATTAAATACTGTCCTTGTAATTTATTGGCAATGAGGAAAAAATTATTTATCTGAATAGTAGTTTCTAACGAAATGTATTAGCTTTCTTAACATTAAACACATAAATATTCCACTATATTAAATGTGTATTATGTTAATATCGGTATATATAAACTTTTAATCATGCTGGCTATTTCTATGGCTTTAAAATACTCACTTTTCAAATTTCCTATTCTTGTGGTTTTTTTTTTTTTTTTTTACGGTTTTGTCTAAAATGATTAGTATAGGATTTGTTAAACTTGCTAACAAATTTCGTTATAATAGAATATAATTCCTCAGCAATTTATTTTAACACGCGTTTTCTAATTCCTGGATGATAGAGTCAGTGATTATTTTTCAATTTCATTAGGTTCCCTGCAAGAAAAAAATTTATCATTCTCTCTGATCTAGATTCAAATCGTTTCCTCTGCGGTTATTCCACTTTCCTGTCAAGTTTTTATCCAAATTCAATCGACCATTCGAAATATTATGCAATAATGTCTGTTTACCACTGTCCATTGCACAGCAGTTTTCCATCAGCACAGCAATCGAATTTTCAGAAAGATAACACATTCCTATTTGTCAACAGTTTTAAATTAGGAAGATTTTATGACTTCTCTTGTAGCTAGGGTGATTTGTTTGGAAACAGGGAGCAAAACACAGTTTTAAAAAATTCATTACACTTATAATTCTAGATTGCAATAATTGTATTATAAATTTCGATGTTATCACTACGTTAACATTCATTATTTTTTATGTTATCAAAGAAAAACTACGTTAATTATTTTATAAATTTCGTAACAATGTATTGCTTTGATTTTATTTATTCACATTAGGAGTCTCATTTCTTTTTAATACGGATTGTTATCATTTATTTGTATTTTGTTTTACACAAGTCTATACAATTCAACATTTCAGCAATTGCTTTGCCGTATAAGGTTCAGCAAAATCACGTATTTCTAAGCTTTTCTCCGTTAAAAATAATATATATATATATATATATATATATATATATATATATATATATATATATATATATATATATATATATATATATATATATATAATATTCACCCACAAAATGGTGATGCTGTGTAAACTTTCTTGAATTATCTTTAATCTGATAAACTTAAAATAAATTTTGTATTTGATATTTAAACAATTCTATGAATGATAAATACTGCTTTTAAAAGCTTTGCCATTGTAAATATATTTGTCTTCATTCATATCAGATTTTGTTTAGCTAAACAACTGAATGCATTTGATAAATACTGATGTTGATAACTGAATCCGTTTTCCTCTTTAAATAAGTTAATAATATAGATAACTGCAAAATAACATCGCCTACTATTAGAAAATTATAATTAAAAATATTCTTTATTTAAATAAAGTGCTGATTTTGACTTTTTATTAGTATCGTTGATTTACTTGTTTTAAATATTCTTAAATTTATGCTACATTCGCTAATATAGTTTATTAATATTTTTATTATTGAAAAAGACTAATTAATAAATCACTTTCTTAAATACTTATTTTGACGTTGAATCTCAGACTGCTCTACAGCTGAAAATTTTAAGACATTTGGAATATTCCCGGTGTTTTTATTTTATTACTTTTAAATAGCGAGGATTTTATTTGTCTCTAGCGAAAACTACCATTAAGATCATGGTGGATTCTAAATGAAGTGTTGGACAGCGTGCGACGAATTATTTATCACTGTTTTTCTTAATAACGTGGCAATAAATTATGAAATTTGTCGCTAATGTGATCTTAAGAGAATTTCAATACTGTTTTTTAATTTCTCATTCGAGTATTCTTAACGCACAAATAATGCCTTACGTATATTGCGAAAAAATAGAACGTGTGTGATTTTTCGTAAGTTATTAATCTTAGACAATAATAAATTTATTTTCAAATGTTCGCGATATTAAGGAATTTTTTTAATACAAACGTGTTAGAAAGAATTTAAATATTGCGGTGTGTGTATTGCAGAGAATTAATGGAAGTCCTGGTTTTTAAGAAAAGTCTAGGCAACATTTTTAGATGCTTACGAGACGATTATTTTTTAGTGTTGCAAACACATGTAACGTTTTCTTTATCTTTTAGTTCTTTGAAATAAAACTTAAATTATTTTTTATAAGCAGAGATAACTGAAATTTCATTTTTGAATTTTATCATAGTTTCATGAATTTATATGAAGTTTTTCAGAAAGAAATTTTATAAATTTTGCCTTATAATATAAAAACTAATGTAAAACGTTTTTTTTTGTGTGTGTCTTTTTCAAATGTTAACAAAACTTACTAACCATACATAATTTTCCATTTACAATTACGAATTTTTGAAACTTTTTAAGGTGTTTGCAAATAGCTTACTTCAGTGTAACATGGGTCTGATTATCTTTTCTCCAGTTGACGTGACCCGTCTTCTTGAAAAATGAAGTTTCTCTTCAACTTGAAGCGAGAAAAGTGTCAGCTTGCTTAAGCTAAAAAGCCGCAAAATGTGCGTCAACCTGGATGCGTCAGTCATTGATTCCGCCTACACCTGTTTTTCAGCATCTCTCTTAGAAAAAGCCCTCCGTCATTCCCTGTACTCTCAACAGCATCGAACATCATAGAGTGACTAATGTTTTTAAAAATATTTTTTCAGTTCTGAATGATGCTCTTTCTTGCAATAGATACCTCATCAACGGCAATGACAGTTAATTTTCCTTAATTTTGATAAATCGAGGATAGTTGTCCTTTTTTTTCCCCTGGAATAATTCAGAAAAGGAAATTTAAATTTCATATTATTGGATTTCGCTTGATTTTTTTTTTATTTAATTTTCTATTTTCTAATTTTCTGATAATTTTTTGCCTACATGATTAAAGGTATTGATGAGAAAATTCATATAAAAATGCAAAAAATATATATATATATATATTAAGAAAGATTAAAGAAATTTTTAAATTTTCTTTTTTGCTTAAGAGATTTCACACTACGTGAGAACAATAGCTTACTCCAACAGTTTTAATCAAAATCAAGTAATAACTTGGCTAATCATCTCTTGTTTCGTGTAACATAAACTGTGTTCATTTGTAGAATAAACTGTTGAATATAATATTCTTGTCTTTATCAAATTATCATTTCCTTTCATACTAATTTCGTGCAACGTATTCGATTATGCTAAGGAAGTAGACAAGACATTCTTTGAGCGAATTTTGCATGAGTGTTCTGGTTAGTATAAACAAACTTGAATCAATCCAAACTGAGTTTTATTAATTGGAAAAAAATATTTGCGTGTTCTCCATTCCATCTAAATATTTGAATGTTTTTCTATAGTAAATTTTGCTTAAGATTTATTTGATTTCACTATTAATATCTTAAACCTTGTAACATTGCTATAATGCTTTAGACATTAACAGAATAATTAAATAAATTTTAAGCAAAATGTAATACATGGAAAAAAATTAGACTGTTTAAATGGAATGGGTGAAAACAGAAGCTTCTAAAACATTAACAATTTTAGAGAACAATACTCTTTTACACATTGTTTTCAAAACAATATCAATTTCAAACCTTTTTGTGGTTGGAAATATTTTATCTATGTATTTCTTGTGTGTATGCTTACTCATCACGTGCAAAAACAGATGGTAAATTTTTTTAAATATGTATATTTTTCTTTCCAACATATTTTAAGTGATTTTTTCTATACATAGGATTTTTAAAATATGTATAGTTTTAATATATATGTATGTATAATCAGTTATTTGTGGCTTGTGTCATATCTATTTGTTTTATCATTTTGATTTGTTTTATCATGATAAAATGTATCTCCATACCTAAATTTAAGTAATTTTTTTATAAAAATGTATTCAACATGAGTTAAATGTTAAAAATCCTTCTCGTAGTGTAAAACATTATTTTTGGCTCTTCACTGCTATTTCGTCAAAGGCCAAAAGAATCGGTGAAGGGGGCCTTTATTCGTCTGTCTTGCACTCTGGCCTAAAAATATCTTAAAACCCCTCATTTCGAGAGCTGAGGGAAGTAAATGCTCTAAGACGGCAGGGAACAACTTTTCTAGACAGGTCTTGAACGTCTTGCATTCCATTTTAGTGACACAGCGAAAAACTATTGAGCGATAAGGTTTCTTTTTCATAAATTTGAGATTTTAAAGTTTGATAAAAAAATTTTTTTTTACTATGTTTTGGAAACAAGGGTTTATTTTGTATCGAATAATATTTGATAATCTGAAACAAAAGTAAGAAGGAAGGCCTTAAACAAAAAATTTCATTAATAACTTTAAAATTTGAAATTTTAGATTTTGAAGATACAAAAAAAATATTTAATGACTTAAATTTGGATTTATCATGTATCATTAAAATGTATCATACATCATCGACATATTTGGGCACATAAACATCTTAAATTTTTCTAACTCCTAGCCACTAGGAATTTTACTTTTTGCTGAACTATAAGAGGTGGAATTGATAGCACTCTCATATAGAGGAGCATCTAACGTCTGTGTCATCGTGGCGCCAAAAATGAGGGGCTCTTCGTAATTCAGAAACGGGGACTAAGCAAGAAGACCACAAGAGGTATTATTTCACTTGGAAGACATTGCGACTGCGACCTATTTAATGTGGCTCTGCTGCCTTTAGTGAATACGACTGGTCTTCGGTTGAGTAGTGAACCGAACTCATTGCCTCTCATAATAGGAACAACACACTAACAAACCAGGCCACCGCCTCAATATAAATTGTAACATTTTAAGTAATAGCCTTTGAAATTTTTTTCTAGTAACCTTGCCAGTTATTAGAAAAAAATAAAGTTCTTTAATTTCAGAAAACGAATTTTCCAATTTGAAAGGCTAGTAAAATTTATTAATTTTTACCTTGTTTTCAAAAGTTGTATTTTTATTGTATATTTACACATAATAAATTTGTTGTATATTTTTTGTTTTTAATAACGATTGAATCCGTTTCACAATCATGATTTGCAAAATTGCTAATGGAAAAAATAAATGAATAAATAACTAACTAATAAATGAAAAAAAAACTTTATTTTTTATGTATTCATTTTTTATTATTACATTACATTGTTAACTCATTAATTTTCTGTAAATGTTAATGGTTGACACTTAAAACAGTTCAGAAATTAAAATCGTTATTATTTCAGTAAGTTGTTTTAATGCAAATTTGAGTAGTTTGGCAAAATCATTTTTTTATTTTTAATGATAAGATTAAACTTATATGAATCACTTAAGGTTTTATCATATTTCTTTTTGCTCTAAAATTCTCAAGAATTATTTTGGTTAGTATGTACCGAAGGTAAACATTCTTATCTAAAAATTCATCAGTAATTTGTTATCATTCAAAACTTCAATGTTTTGAAGATAATAAAGAGAAACTGCAATTCTTAGGATTGCTTGTGCAAACTTTCAATTGTTTTTCGTGCCAACTTGTTTACTTAGCTTGATTTGTTGGCTTTTCAAATAAATGTCATTGGAGAGTGCACGAAATTATATCAGAATATTTTTATCGGAATATTTTTATGCTCATCCCATGTTGTATAACGATGTGTTGAAAAACATTTTGTCCTTTTTTCTTTTGAGGTAAACTAAGAATTCTATTGCATTTGATAATTTTGTGTTTATACGTAATTCATAGCTTATTACAAATTAAGAGCTCGAGAGAAAATCTTGTAATTCCTTGAATTGCTTTCTTAATGTTTTGGTATCTATTGAAGAAATATGAGACATGTTTATCAATTTCTTTTCTCAGAACGCAGTAATTCTGAAAGTGTCTTTTAACATTTCAGTTTTTTTTAAACAAAAATTAAGAGGAAAAATATAGATTGTTTGTTAAAAGAAAGCGTGATGATATTCTATTTCACAGTAATAGGTCAAAATTACACACAAGTTTTATCATACTCAACACGAGGTGTTGGATTTGCCAACGAATATAGATATTAATTATTTCTATTTTAACTCAAAACCAAGAAAATTATAATTGAATTCTATTTAAATTTTCTGAGAGTTTTGCCATGGGCTTTATAAATCCAGTCAAAAATTAGTAATAGTGCAATCACTTTTATCATTACGTAACTTTGTTTCTTGAAATATTTATAGTACTTTATGGTAAGTATTTGCTTATTCTTACAGTTTGTTTGTTTTCTTTTATTGAAAAAATAAATGAATTTCTGTTTCAATTTTAAAAAATGCCTGTATAGAAATACGTTTTTTGATAATATTTTGGAAAATATTCTAATATGAATAAATTTTGATAAGTAAAAGTGTAATTCAATCATATTTTTTCTGAATTCTGACTTTACAGCAAAATTGTACTGTTGTTAACTTACATTTGTGCTTCAAAGATAAGTATCAGAATATGCAATTTATTAATAATTTCATAACTTTAAGGAGAGTTAAGATTTTTTTATTATCAATTCAAATCAACTATAATAATTTCAGTTTTAAATGATGTTCTGTTTATCCTTAATGCTTGAATTTTTTAGTTGCTATTAAATAAGCTAATTTATACTAGACATTTTAGTTTTACTCAAAAGGAAGTTAAATTTTTAATGACTCTTACATTATCATTTACTATTGATTTTCATCGATTATGTTGTAGTCAAACATTCATTTAAAAAATTAATGCGTGTCGTTTGAGTCGAAGTGGAGATAACTTAAAGAGTCGCTTGAATGAACATGTAGGTAACATCATACGGAGAGAATTACCTCAAAGGATGTATATGAAAGCTGTGTAATTAGTTTTTGAAAACGTGTCCCAATCATGATTTATTTTATGCTAAATGTGATTTACTTGGTTTTTCCACTAACTAAAGACTGGAATTATGAATGTAATCGGTGTTATAAAATGTGTGATTGTAAGAATAATGCGAAAGACTGGCTTTAGTAAAAATACTTTTTTTTTAATATTTATCAAAACAATTTTTTAAGAAAACCTGTAATTTATGGTTGCTGAAACTTTAATTTACGCGGTTCATGAAAATCTATAATTTACTGTAGCTTAAGCAGTCAGTATCTTTCGTATTACCTTCTATCAATTACGCAGTTTTATAAACATAGAAAAGAAATAGCAGTATATCTGACTTTTGTTGAATAGTTTGTTAATATACAACGATACAGTATAAACGAATAAATTGAAAATTATCATTTTTTTTTTTACTTTGTGATCCGATTTAAAAAAAAAATACGCGAGAAAGTAAAATTTTAATATTGTAATTTGAATGTGAATTTCTCTATTTTTGGGATGTAAATATAATTAATTATTTCTGTACTTCTATGAATTATACATAATTCATTATAGATATGTAGAAGATGATTGAAATAAATATTTAATTTGTGTGTTTATAAAAAAAAATAAGTTAAAATAGATATCAACTGATGTCAGTTCTGAAAATTTGAGGAAATATAAAGACGTATAGTTATTTATTTCTATTTTAATACTAAAATGAAGTAAAAATAGAGAAATGAGATTTAAGTAGATCAAAATTAAATTTTTACCAGTTATTATTCAACTGTTAATGTGATGTTAATTCCTCTTAATGTGATGTCAGTTCCTCTTACTATCATGGTTTCTCTGATTCTTTTAACAGATATTTTATTATTTAGCGAAAATAATTTTCTTTTTAAATAAGCAAATTATATTCATAAAAATTAACTGGGAAAGAGTTAAGTTCCTTTTAAGGAATTCGGCTGTGCTTTTAAAGAAACATTTGGTATCTGCTACGTATGTTAGAGAACAGCTGTAAATATTGTGCTCAGAAAATAAATTAATAATTATGAAATATTTTTTGTTGTCAGCTTCCAATCTTTACATAGTATCATGGAATTTCCTTTGTTTTGAATTAAGAATACATATTTAATAAAATTCAGAAAATAACAAAAGAAATTAGAATTAAGTTTCACTTAATGTGTTGAATTATTAAAAAATATTGATGTTCCCACAAATGTGATCTTAAGAGGTTCATCGACCCCATCTGAAAAAGAAAAGAATTTTTTTAATGCAAGTAATGAAAATTTTTAACACAAAAACTTAATGAATGAAAATCACCTTACATAAGTTATCCTACGTCGCCCCTTACAGTGATAATATGATATGTCAAGATGTCACAGTACTGTGTCAAAATGAAATAGTTAAAAATGTATATATCTGTACTGTTCTCAGCATATTTGTGACATATTTACTTTGACTTACCAAAGATGGAAAAAAAAGTATTTAACCCAGAACTTTTGTATATTTTTTAATTTTCTCTTTTCGTTCCAGTATCTTACCATTTTTTTATTAGTTTATATTAAAATAATTCATGAAATTCATTTCGGTCTCAATCTCTTAACCTTCCATAAGCCTCTTCCTTAAATCTAAAGTTTCATTCTATGCCAATCAAAATCAAGTTATAATGTACCTAGCATTTCTAGCTATCCAATGAACTCAATATATGAAGACCTACGAGCATACGTAGGTACTCCATCAAACTATCAGCTAGTCATTGTCAGTTTTGTATCAGAAAAATAGCAAACTTAATGACAATCCAATTGACTGTTGATGAATTGAAAACGTTAATAAAATGCTGTAACTTCATAAAGGATTGCATATAAGTAGCTAAGAATTTCTTCTTCATACTGTGGGAATTCCATTTTCAATTTATGTAAACAGTATCTACAAGCGAAAGAAGTTCGTCGGATTGAAGTGTATCCTCTTAACATCGTTCCATTCATACTTTGCTATCAGCATGTACATAAATTTGCCCTGCTGTAGTAAACGCATTGCGTCTTAGACGACTAAGAGCAGCTAATCGCGCCCAAAATGGATGGAGTGGTTTATTTTTCAAATGTTATGTTAAATCAATTCAAATATCCTACAAACTTTACTATTTTTCCATGGTGTTAGATGTTTATTTTTTGACTTATAGTATTCATAAAATTTTCTTGATTGCTCATTGCGTCATTCACTTTTCACATCGTCAATGTAGTTTTTATTTGTCTTGACTGTGATGAATTTAATTGCAGAAACCTTAAAAGGAGAGTTGTTTGCCGTGCTTTCCCATTAACGTGGTGAAAGCGTTTTTTACATTGTAACGTTAATTCAATTGAGTTTGCTTAATTTATTTAAAACTTTAGAACGTTATATTGTAATTTTCACGTAAGTGACAAGTTTTTTTATTATTTTTTATTTAAAGGAATAATCAAAACTTGACAGCATCTTCTGAGAATTAAGTAGAATCTTTGCAAATGTATTAGTATGTTTTTAAATATGTATGATAAATTTTTCATTGCACTATTTTTTTATCTGATTTGTTTTCCTTTAAATTATATATTTTGATTTTACTTTCTTTCTAATACTCTATATCAGAATAAAAATTGCTTTCGCACTGAATATAAATTGCTCCATCTTAATATACTGCTTAAATTTCAGATATTTTTTCAAGTTCTATCAATACTAATTTCCTTATTCATTTCATTTGCTATTTTATAACATTAAGTTTTTGTAGAAGAGTATTTAATTTTCTAAGTTTATATATATATATTATATATATGATATAAATGTCAATTTCTCAAACTTTTGCAAGTTAATTATACAAAAATTGCTCGCTAGCATTAAAATACATTGAAACTAATTCGAGCATGCATTGTTTGTGTAAGCTTAAACCGCTTTTATAATCTGTTATGATTTTTTTATTAGTTATCGCGCGGTTACAAGACAATAAATTTATATCTTTTATTCTAGCTTTAAATTTACGAATGTAAACGATTTTCTATGTTCAAACTTGATTACATTTTTATTTAAGTGAATATTAACTATAACTTTTGTATGATGTTTATAAATTAACATCTTTAGCCATATTTTGCTCATTTTTTTTTTAATATCAGAATAACAATTTTTATGGTTAATTTATATTTATTTTCGTCAATTCTACCAAAATAGGAAAATATACTTTTCACTGTTCTAACCTATCCGTAATTACGTTTGAATCTGACAAGAAATTGTTCTGAAATTTACCTACTGTACGTATGAAACTCGCTAACAGAATTTGAAAATTACATTATTTTTTGAAATCGTTACATGCATTTTATTGAAATTAAGAAAAAATGTGAAAACTTCTATGTTTAATAAAAAAGGAATATGGATAATAAAGACTAAAATATTTCTTGACTTTATGAAGCAAATATGTTGCTCCTTAAAGTCATGAAATAATTCAAGCTACTAACAAAAATTGGATTTGTCTAAACGCAATGATAAGCCTTTTAGAAACGGGCTTCGTCCAAATATAAAATGCTTTGTTTTATAATTGTAACCTTAATTTAAAGCAAAAATATTTACTGATAATTTTTGAAAGAAGATTTAATATATTTCTTTCTTTCTTTTTTTCCCGGCTACTTTTTATAAGATTTCTTTGAATTCTAGATATAATATTAGCAAAATGTGTGAATAATCCTGTGTTGAATGCTCTATCTGGTATAGTACTGATTTAAATATGTAAATGTTAATCGTCTAATTCGCTTTATATATTTCTTTTTAGAAATTATTATGCATGCACATTTCATGTAACTGCCGCTGTGACTTGTGTTAGTACTTTCATTCCAATACAAATGGATTTCTTCATTCCAGAGTTTTTAAACCTGTTCGCGTGACGCGAGGTCATTTTTGATGTTTCATTATATGGAAACTTATTCGGCTGGTGTTCTCCACCAGGAAATATGTCCCCTCATTTTAATATGCATCGTATCCCATCTGGCATTCACCGTTTTGTTTTAATCTTTTTCTTGTTTTTGATGCTATTTTTTATTGGCAGAAGTAGGTATTCTCTAGGTCGAATCAAACCTAACTATGTAAATTTTCTTAATAATAATGACATTTACCGTAGTATTTTATGTGTGCAAAGAATTTCATGAATTATATTGTTATACTCCTTGTTATGTTTCAGGAGAAATGATTGTTCCAATAAGATATTTTATTCGGAATTTTTATTCTTAATCTGTGTTATGGTCGATATTTTTGCAACATATAAAGCATTATTGATCTTCGTAACCACTTTTTTTTAACTTTAATAAAATTTACTGTCGTAATAACTTAAAATATAATGCTTAAAAATATATTATTAATATGAAATGTGTGTGTGCTTAAAAACAAGATACCGCTTTATAATTAAGTAACTAAAACATTTAACTTTTCAAAACTTAGCAAGATAAAAATTTCATTTTTTAATAGGATTAGCAGAATTTTATTTTAACTTCCTACCTAAAAAGCCTTTGTACTTCAACAACATTAAAAAGATTAAATCTTAGATATCGATGTGAAAATTCTTTATAAAAAATATATATTGCATGTGCTTATAATTTTTTCATTTTAAAATTTTGATCTGGAAATATTTAATCATTTGTCAGGAATATTAATTTAGTAATTAGACACATTGCAGTTCAAAACATTATTGTTTGCTGTAAGAAATTAAAGCTTGTTAAAATTTCTATATCAGACTGCTTTTTTGAAATATGTTTCTCTAATATTAAAACTACGTGCTATATGTTTGTTGATAATTGTTGGAAGTAACTAATTATAAGAAATTTTTTCTTGATTTAATCTGTATAAGACCTCTTATTTTATAAACATGATAGTTATATCATCTAACAGAGAGAAGACATAATTCTTAATATCTCACTTTGGGTAGAGTTTCTTAATTTTGTTGCTTGGATGGTAGGTTCACAATGAAGCATTTCATTAGAGAGTAGATTAACTATATATAAAAAAGGGTTATTTTATGATATAGTTGAATTTATATTTTTTCCTACTTTACTTTTTCGTATAACATTGCAACAAAAGATATTTATCATCTTATCGAAGAACATTTTAACGAAGATGTCATTAGATTTGAGAAATATAACAGATATCTTTAGAACTATATATAAACAAGACAAAACTTATACTTAAATAATAAGTTTTCTTTTTATTGTCTTAATTTCATGAAAGGTTAATTAAACCCAAAATTTTTTAAAACAAAATATCAGTAAATATAAATAAATTATAATTAAAAAGAAAAAAGACGTTTAATAATTAATGTTGTGATAAAATAGCTGGTAAAACTGAGATAATTTAAATCATTTGCTTCTGAAAAATGCACTTAAAAAATTAGTTTGTCCTTTCAAATATTTTTAAAATCATTGTTAAATGTTGCATCAACGAGAAAATTCGCTTTTTCGTCTAAGTCGTTCAATAATTCAGTATTCATTTATGTCTAAATTCTAGATGATAATAAGGAGATTGTTCGCCCACACAAAAATACTATAAAGCTAACTCTTCGTTTATGCTTTTGAGTAACTGAGGGGAAAGGATGATCCTTCGCCTAGAAGGTCAAGGCTGGGTTTTCTCTTCATAGTGAGGGTGGGTTTCACATTCCAGACTGCGGGCAAACACTGCTCATTCATATGCATTATCTGTCTGTTATTTGGGTGGTAACTGCGACACTCTTATTTGTAGAATTTTGCATGTCTACTTTATTTTTAAAAATTAATATATAAAAATCTCCCATTTCTAATTAGACATGGTTAAAATTGTTATTTCTAAAATATTTATTCGTGATCATTTGTTTTATTTTAAAATGCCAATATATGTTGTATTTATTTTATTCTTTTTACATTTTAAAAATTTGTTAGATAGTTTCTCCTGAGTTTTGAAAACAATGTTATTTTTTTCCCTCTAGCCCCTACTTCCAACATTGTGATGTGTTAAAATGAGTTGATATGACCTATAAAGTTTTGGTACATATTGTGATAGCCTCACGATATTAAAATGTAATGCCTGTATTTAATATAATAAGGAATTCAAATTGCATTTCCTTTTATGAATGCATTATCGTCTAGGTTTAATCATTTAATGTGATATTTAAATACTATTAAATAATAATAAACAGGTGTATTCTAAATTATTGAATCTGCTCAAATAATACGAACTAACTACACTTATCTAACTGCTTTTTCTAACCTGATAGCCGAATTATTAGCGCTTTTGTCTTCGGCTCAACAGTTGGTGTGTTCGAATCCCACCTTGAGCTTGGATGTTTGCAATGGTTCGGAATCCAATTTAAACTGTTTTTCGCAATTTAATTAGCCCTCGTGTGTAAAAATGACCAAAATTATGTTATGTGAGAAACTAAACCAACCAATTGTTGTAGTTTTTATTTTAAGCTATTGTATTATTATTAGCGTTACTATTACTCATACAATATGTATACAAATTTAATGTATAAAAAAACATCGAATTTAAGATTTATAATTAGATATTTACCTTGGCACACATTGGCACAAAGTATCCCGGAAATGTACAGGTTTCTTTTGTTCTATTAATTTGCAAATTAAAATATGCATTTGTGAGAGAAGCTTTATGTGAATTCAAAACAGAAGAGTATTCAAACGACTGTCGCTTAAAAAAAATTTTTTTAAAGAAAAATGTTATGATTATTCGTGATCAACTCTTAATGACGGTCATCATGTGTAATTTATTCTCAGCTTGCTTTCGCAATTAGGTGGAAGCAAAAATAAACGAATACAATGCAGAGCAATTAAAGCCTCTATACTTCATTCAAACCACATTTTCTCCTTTAATCTTTGGAAAATAAGGTCTTCTATTTCTAGGATCTATACTGTGAGTAACAGAAACAGAAGAGCAATTATGGCGTGTAGGGAGCTTGTTCTCTGTTAAATGAATAGTGTTTTGTTATCGGGTACCACTTTTAAAATTAGTTTTAAGAATGTGTTATAAGTCATCATGTATAAAGGGGTTTTTAGATCGAAAACTATTAACAATTTTATTTTTAACATATAAATACATTTGCTTTTCCAATAATTTGTCCCATTAATAATTAATTACACATAAATAGTTTTATTGTACAAGTAAACTCCTTAATGCAATTCCTTAGTTGAAAAAAAAATTGCATTTAGATATTGATGTATTTTTTTCCTAATTAAACTTTCTAGAGTGTTATTTGTGCCCTTTGTTTATAAGATGTTTTCATCACTAATGATCCTTCGTTTGAATATAGTGTGAAAGTTGGAGAAAAAATTTATTTCTATTTGAGGACTTTCCCCTGAAATATACCGAAATGTTTTGTCCTAGGATTTACCTCGAACGTGAATATTTCTAATGGTTCGCAATTCTTAAATCATAGGTCCCTATTGAATTAGTTTTCAAAGTGATTATGAAACAATAAACTGATGTAAGTACACACATTCAATATCGGGCTAACGCATGAAATTCTTTATGCCATGTTTCCTAAACTCAATAATTTAATACCAATTTTTAAGAATATTTAGAATTTTTTCTGAGAATACAAACATTTATTTCACTTTCTATGGTTTGCATGTAATTTTCAGTTTTAGTTTCGTTTATACAAACCTTCCGAATTATTAATTGAAATTTTTATTGATTCTTAAACTGTGACAATCAAAAATCACACTTTAGTTTTCCTCTTTTCTTAAATAAAATGTATTGAATTGCTAAATCATTTTTGCAGAGCGTAATATACTTTGCTCATCAGTGAAATTATATTATTGTAAATTAAATATGTCTTTTCTTGGAATTTGCTTTAGAAAAAGACTACTGTGAACGAGTTGCGTATAAAAGGACAAAAATTATGCTGGTGTGGTAATATAAAAAATGTTACAAAATTTCAAAGAAAGCAGTTTGTTTTTGAAAAATTCATAATTTATGGTTCTAAGCTTTGTTTGTGTATAATGCCTTACATTACCTTACATAATAATTACGTACATAATAGTGTTTATATTCTTTCCGGATCCACATGATTCTTAAGCTAAGCCTCATTTGAACGTTATTTAAGTTATTAAATTGGATAACCTACTTGTTTGGCAATGTTACATGTGCACCATTTGTGACAAAAAAAATTAATATTTTAAGACATTAAAATTTATTGTATGTATTGCATCTTGTATTTGCATTAAAGAGGCTGTGTAAAGTCTCCCCACTTAATTTGCGAATTTTTTAATAATGAATTGTTTGTTTGGTCTGAAATCTTAATATAATTTACATGAATGTAACAATTAACATGTTAAATTTTGCCTTTTATAAAGTTTGTTAGAATTTCACATTAATAAAGCTAATCATAAGAAATTGCTTTTATCATACCGGTTTGCTAATTATCATACATTTTATGACAATATCTCTTATCTGTATTTAACACCTTAAAAAAATTGACAATATAATTGCTTTTTCGCATTTAAGTTTTATCGCTCATATACAACTTGTATTATGCAGTATTAATTTTATAGAAAATTATATATATTTTTTCTTACAATTGTACTTTGTACTATGAAAAACTAATCGTAAAAACTGCTTGCACTGAATTAAATATTATTTTCGTTTTCAGTTTAGTGTCCCAACCAATGTAATACGAGACGAATATGTTCGCAAGCCATGAAAGTTTGCTGCTCATTCGGATTCGATGCAGCCGTACTTTTTGTTAGCCTAGAACTACTTTTCTTCAAAAATAGATGCATGCAATATAATCTGTTATGTTCATTTATGTGGACTGATTTATAGCAAACTGGGTAAAGATCAATTAATCAACCTTCACGTAAATGAAAGTTCTCAAACTTCTTTCTACAATATTTAATTCTGACCGCGAAAAATTTTTTCATAATAAAACTAATAATCTGATACCATGTAAAATCTTAAATCTGTGAAACAACACATTGTTAAAAAGGCTTCCGAAATTTTCGTGATGTAAACATAAAAATTCGAGATTAATTTTTTTTATTAAAGATTTCTCACTGTTTTGTTATTTAATTTGAAAATTATATAACAGAATGACAAAAAGCATTTGTTAAGTGTGTTAGGATACAAAGTATTTATCAAATCTCTTGAATAAACATTACTACATAAAGAAATTTCTAATACTTATTTTTTTGCTTAACTTTTTTGTCTGATGCATTTAATTCAAATGAATTTTGAATTAAGTTTTATGATGCTATGAATCCAAAATACTCTCTGGGTACAATAATATCATTTTCAAAACAATTAATGTTATGATATCCTTTTCTTTAGCTTGAATGCTGCAAGAATTGACTATCGATGATAATTTATTGTAAATTATTAATCAACCGATTTATTGACAAATTTTGACATGATTGAATGTGAAATAATGCACAATCATGTTTTATCAAATATCTGGACACGATCTAAAAATGTATCTTACTATCAGCTTATTATCTAAGAACTGCAAATATGTATATAAGTATTAAGAGATCACTTGATTCGCGTTTAAAAACTTTTCATAGAAAACTTTTTGTAATGATTCGTGTGAACTGAAACTTTTTTGAAAATATCTATATCTGCTTGTTATTTAACTTAGTTTTCTTTATTTACATCTTAGTTATTATGAAAGACTTGTAAATAAAAAATCTCATAATTTTCTCATTTCATTGTATAAATATAAAATGTTCGCTTTGACTTGGTCATTATATATCGATAAAAATATATTTCAATGCTCTTCCAGATTTCTTTAATTACTTTCTAATTGAAAATAAAATTTGTTGCTGTAAAAAATAATCAATCTTTAACATAACCTTGCTACTTGGGCTTTATTCATAAGTGTCTGATTTACCCCAGATACCAACTGCTAACATTCAGCGGGTGAAACTATCTCTTATCTTTCTGCAGATCAACCCCTGAAGCTTTTTTATGACGGAAAGAAACTCTAAACCTTCAGATCCCCGCCATCTTTTCTAGAACTAAAAAAAAGTTTGCTGTCTGGAGATTTTGGAATGGTTAAAATATATTGCCAACTTGAATTTGTTTAGTTTTTCTCTTTAGGGCACTGGAACTTATTTGAGTCAATTATAACCAACCAAGCGTACTGCCAAAGTCGCTGACTTATGCGGGGAATCTTCATAAAAAGATTGTTACCTTGTAGATTCAGAAAATATCATTTAGAGAGCATAACACATTCACGTATTCGTAATATTTGAAATTTCAAATTATTTACTTATATTTGTGCGTATTATATATGTAAACTGGTTTCAATTTCTTTAGTTAAATTTTTTTTTAATTTGTGGAATTTAGATTTTAAATGTTAGGCATACTCAGTTGTGAATTTCTTATGATGATCCAAAATCAACGATCCAGAAATCATACGATTATTATTCAAATGTTATATTCAGAAAGACTCTTACATTCTGAAAATTAAAATTGAAAGAAAAGTACACTAATAGTAGTTCCCCCATCCTTCTAATTTTTATTTTTCTGCTTGGCCTGAAATTATACTTTTGTGAATAGGAATAAATACCGCTGTTTTTTTAAAAAAAATATTGGAATGATATGATCTGAATAAAGGAATATAAAGAATCTAAGGGTTTATTTATTAATATTTTTCTGTTTTTTTTTTAATTTTCTGTGCTTATAATCATTTCGTTCATTTTTAATTCGATTTTATTTGCATTCATATATATTTTATCGTTTCGCATTGAAAATAAATTTTTTCAACATACTGTCATTTTGTATTTCATTGTAATAACATTTATTCTTCATATGTTACTCCCTCCATTTTATTAACGTTTTAAGGGTAAATGATTTACTTTTCGATGTTCCATATATATATATATATATATATATATATATATATATATATATATATATTAATTAGCCTGAAAGAATGTTCTTTTTAATGTGTCTATTATTCTTCAATGATTCAAATTTATTCCGTGCTTTCTTTTACGAGGAAGTTTTTGATAGCATTGAAATACTTCATGGCTTAAGTTTCGCATGATTGATTTTTCTGATTTTCGAGAAGTCAAATTTAGATTTTGTTTTGAAAATTCCTTCAAGAAATCGTGTTCTACGAAATAATAGCTCATTTATTGATCACTGAAGCAGATTAACTGTTCTATGACAGAAAAGAGAATTTTCTTTTTTCTGTATTTAATTTCCTTTCTTTCCTTGTAATTGAAATAGCAAAAGCATATTTTAAAATGAATATTGTTTTGTGTTGTTGCTATTAAATAATTGTTGATTGTTTTCACTTCAGAAATTTTAAAAAGGAATACACCCTTTAGCTCTATTTAAATATGTTGCAAAAGTATTTCCATGAATAATAAATCTATATTTTCATTTGTGAAAGAAAATCGCTTATTTAATACTAAATTTTGAATATAAACATCTTATTTTTGTTCAACTCAAATTTAACCTTTTATATGTGCAATAAATCTATGATTTTATTTGTCTGAATACTTGCAGGCATCAACTTCATAAGCATATTGAGCGTTACCCGTCGTATGGCAGCAATAACTTGACTCGGTGTGAATTTCGCGTATTTTTTGTTCGAAAACTTCTTAGAAATGTCACCTTGACTTTCAGTCTTGGTGAGGGCGTAAGTCTGAACGGAAACAGATACGAGGAATCTTATCCAAAAGGGGTAATGTAACGAACAGTGATGTATGGGCTATGAGGGGTTCCAGACGCGAGGCAGTCTTCAAGAAATCCGATATTGTGATTTTTGCGGCATTTCTGCTTAGGCTTAAATTTTTGTGCTCGTTAACATCCGGTCTAGTTTTGCTAGTACCAAGTTTCAACTAATATTTTAATCTTATTTTAGTTTAAAAGAAATTTTTTACTTAATATCGATTTATGTTACATCTTTCTGAACTTTAGATAACTTATGTGCCTTTCTCAAAAATTACTTTCTTTTTATCTTTAATTTATAAATTCATTTTTTAGTCTAAACGAATTGTTTTATTGGTTAAATAATTATTTTTCGAAATGCTTTGAATAAGAATGCATTTTGCATTTATACTTAAAGAAATAAGTGCAGCAACCTTTATTTTTTCCCATTTCTGTTGCCATGAAACTGGCGTGTGTGACTAATTGTCTTTATTACCATTTTGCTCTGTGTGACTTTATGAGTTACAACTTATTCTAATTTTTATAAAATTCCTTGTATCACTTAAGATGAGGCATCTCCTCATCTTAGGTGATACAAGGAATGTCAATAAAATTTATACTTTCATGCGTTTTGATTTCCAGTTCCTGGATAAATATTGCTTTTACTAACAAAGTTTTAAGGCAAGGTTCAGAAGTTCGAATTATATAAGAGAAATGCTTTAAATATCAAAATGTATTAAATGTTTTGTACTATAGTTTTGTACTTATGAAAAACCATATAAAGATTAGGTTTAATAAGGTAATGCTAATTGCAGAATTTTATGTAAATACTTATATTCGTTTTTGTGGGAGTTGTTTTTTGCTGAAACATAAAAGATATCACTTCAGACAATTGGGCGCACCATACAAAAACTCACTTTTCTCCTAAAATATACTTTTTATAATAAAATGAATACCACAGTTAGTCTAGAAATATTATTTACTATAAAATTGAACCATTTATTTCTATAACTTGTACTAAAATTACATACAGTTAGTTTCAAAATAAATTTTTAAGAATTTGATAACTTATAGCAGTCTTCATTTTAGATAGCTTTATAAAAATGAATGGTATTTTATGATAGCATGTATGAAACTTATTAAATATAGGTACATTAATTATATAAATTATGTATAGTGTATTACAATGTAATTAAATGGGTAATTATTATCCTCTTTTAAAATTAAAAACTTGTAAAATTTCTAAAACTAATGTTTAATTTGATTTTAAATTCTAATTAATTATTCAAACTTTAAGTTTACTTTTTCAAGTAAGCATTTACGTAGTAAGTTTAAACTTCAATCATTGCTAAATATAAGTGGATTTTTGCGTTTTTGTGAGAATTTTTAATTGTAGAATATTAAAATTTGGCTTTATTTTCAGATTTTATAAATTTTACATAAAACTGGATAGCATCAATGGCGTTACGTTGTTTCTACTTGAGTCATCAGCGTTGTGTTCACAGAAAAGAACATGTTAAAAAGTTGTGAGTGAGACAATTGCCATAATGGAGCTTAAAGTATGGGTTGATGGCATACAACGAGTGGTATGTGGAGTCACAGATTCCTCTACATGCCAGGATGTTGTGTATGCTTTAGCTCATGCTACAGGCCAAACTGGCCGGTTTACTTTGGTTGAAAAATGGAGAAACAGTGAAAGATTATTAGCTCCTCAAGAACAACCATTGAAAGTATTAACTAAATGGGGAGAATATGCCAATGATGTGCATTTTGTAATGAGAAAATCTTCTGGTGATGCAAAGCAGCTATCTTCCAACAATCAAACTCAGAACAACAAAAGGCAGCATGATTTCCTACGCAGCTTTTCACCCAGTAGCATTAGCAATAAACAAAAAATACCTTTAAACAATAAAGAACTTAAAAAATCTTTGACTTTTAGTTGTGGCCATGGGAGTAGTGGTAGTGTCAGCAGTGACAATTCAACTCCTCCTATCATTAATGAATGTTCTCAATCTAAAAACGATACTTCATCGAGCCGAAATGCCAAAAATCGGGAAGGACGTTCTAAGCAAGATTTACCAAAAGGGGTTGTGCGAGGTATTCCTCAAAAGCCTAGAGACAGTGAAAGTCCAAATTCTATTGGTTCGAAAATTGAAAGGCCGAAATATCCCCCTTCCTATGATGAAGCAGTATCTCGTTCCAGTGCTCGCTTTCCATCTAGTCATTTATCTTTAGCAACTCCCACATCATCACAAACTCAAGATGAAGAATCCCCATCAAATAAAAGACCTCATCTTGCTTCCAGAACTGATCAGTTTTCACCAATAGATAAAGGATCTCCATCAAGTCAAACTCAAATCCCTCGTCAGGTAAACAGTCATAAAAGTGCTCATGTAGTTGATCAAATTAGAGATTTCAACTCCAAAAGCCCAGATCGTACCCCTAGTTCAAACTTGTCTCCTAGTTCAAGTTTATCACCTAATAGAGCCAAATCTCCAAGTAGATCTCCAGAAAAGACATCGCAAAGTAGCCTTATTGATGAAAATCTGAAATCTAAAACTATTGTATCTCCTAAACATGAAAATGACAAACACATTTCTTTAGAAAATAAAAACATTTCTAGGAAAACTTCCTCACAAACAGATGACTCTAACAGAGATCCTCAATACCAGGACTTACTGCGTTTGGTGTCCCTCCAACGGGAAAAATTAGATAATCAACAATCTGAAATAACCCAGTTTGATGCAGGTAAACATTTTACGTATATTCTCTTGTGTTTGAAACAAGGTTAATATCTTGTATTGATTAGTATAATAAATGTAGTTTTGAATTGTTATTTAAAATATTTTTATAGTTTGAATCTTTAACTCGTAAAAAAACTACTTAGTTAGGAAAAATAGGATTTCATTTTGCTAATTAGTAATTTAATACCTAAGCATCTTAAATAGGTCAGTGATTTCAACATATTCTTGTTTATTTAAATTTTAATCAAGAATTTCTAAATTAAAATTTAACCAAATGTTTTTTAAGAAAATAACTTTTCCTAACTATATTTAATGTGGAATAATATCAAATAAGCTTGATTTATCCAAACTAATTGCAAAAAAACACTTATTTGAATTATAATTTTAGACTATGTGAGAAGTCTGTTTAAAGTGCATTGCTCAGCATGAGCTAGTACTAATACATTGTCCTCTTCAGTCTCTGCATTCCTGGCTTCTGATAAACTAGGAGAAATAGGTGTTTTGTTTTTGATTTTAGCATTATTGGATTCATAAGTGTTAGGTTGGAGATCCAAATTTGTTAAATTGAATACTCAATTTTTTTGTGGCATGTTACTATATTATCTGCTTTATTATCTGTTAAATAGTTCTTTTTAAATGCAACATGCCATGGTTGAGGGTGCTTTTAGCTGTAATCTTTTCTACAATATATCTAATTTAAAGATGAAACTAAATATTTTGAGAATTATGAACAATAAAAATAATTTTAATTTGGCTTTCAAAGTGGAATATCTCAGGTTTGAAACTAACCTTTGGTGAACAAGGAAGATTGGTGTTGCACTCCTGCTTTCTTCTTGTTAACCATGTACTTAAGAGGTTTTAGTGTTTTTCTTTATGGCATGTGAATACAACACTATAATTGAGAAAATCCTCCTAGAAAGCAAATCATGAAAAATGTTCTGTACAATAGCAATTTCCTTTGGGTTTTTTATCTAGAAATAATGAAGATCATTTAATTCATGTTGGAAAATAGTATTTGACTTATTGTTTACTTCATCATATGACAAATATTTATTTTCTGAAACTGAATGCTTTTACTGTTTTTAAGAAACTTATTTGCCTATATCCCATTTCCTATTTGGATTGCTTTGGCTTTTGACTATCAAAATTTTATTATGTATTATAAAGTATGTATTCCACTATATTAAATTCTGTCTAGATAATATCTTTAACTTTTCTTAATCAAAACTTAAGTTTGCTTTAATAATTATTTTTTTTATTATAATTATTTTTGGTCTCTGATTTTCTGTCATCCAAATTTACAAAATTCTATTTTTAGTATATCTTTAATTTTTTCTATTTTTAGTTTCTTTATTAATTTCTTAACTATTATAAATTAAAGTATATGTGTGGGAAAATATCCAGCTTCTGTTAGAGATTTCTTACTTTGTTGAAAAATAAGTTTGTAAAGTAATTTGTGAAATTGTTTGAATTATTTTAAGTTAACATTTCAAGAAACCTTTGTAAAACATTCATAACAATTTTGTGAAATGGTTTAAAAAAATAAATATAAAGACAAATTTATGTTTTTAGTGTAGAATACAATTCTTTGTTTAAATTAAGTGAATTTATTACCATCCAACTTTTATTTCAATGTTTTCAATGAAATTTAACAGAATTGGAGTCAATTTTTATCAATTACACAATGTAAGTAACTTTGTGCCTTTATTTTTATTAAAAAACGATTGTGTTCAGATGAAATATTGCTATGCCTGTAAATAAAGCAGTTAAATTTTAAAATCTAAATATTCAAAAATTTTCTAAAAATATGCCTATTTAGTAAGGATTATTTCTTTTATAAAACACTTTAAGCGAAGTTAATTCATTTGAAAAAGGAAACTGAAATATAAAGTAAACAAAGCTCTTGCTTTTTTTACATTTCCATTAAATGAAGTGAGAATAGATATGCAAATTAGTGTGTGATGTGGTTGAGACGCCTGTTTGTGAAAAGTAGAAATATTAGTCATCAATCACAACTCATTCAGTAGCGATGAGAAATAGCATGTTGAAGGAGCTTGTTTGGTGTTGTTCACTTTGTCTTCAAAGTGGGCTTATCAGTTGCTGCATCAAATCACCAAATATGTCAAGCATTTGTGGATAGTGCTGTGAATGATTGTAAAGCTAGACACTGAATCCAAGCAATTCATGTCGGGAGATTTGTTCCTCTGTGATGAAGCTGGTGATCTGTGGATTAGTTTAGTTGTTCATTATGAGCTGCTGTCAAGGGGCCAAAATATCAGTGTAGATCTGTACTGGCAGCAAGAGAATTAGCCAGCACTGGTTAATTGCAAGGGTATACTGTTCTTGGCTGGTAATGTGAGGCCGCATGTAGTGGACAGGAACACCATGCAGCAACTTGATTGGAGATTTTATGCCAGCCTCCTTACTTACCTGACTTTGCACCATCAAGTTAATACCTTTTCTATTCTGTGGACAATGATTTTTACGGAAATTCCTTCACCAATGAAATAGACTTGCATCGAGTACTGTAGACTTTGTGTCCAAAACCCTCAAGTTTTAACGCAAGAGGATTGCACAACTGGAGTTACGTTGGTGGAAGGTACTTGTGCCAATAGGGATTACATCAAAGACTTACAGTAGGTTACATTTTCTGTATGTCATGTCTGTTAGATCATTAAAAACTGCAAGAACTTTCTTGTTTATCTTGTACTACATATCAATTGATTAAAAAATCATCAAATCATTAAAATTTAATTGTAATATCCAGTTTAGTCTACTTTTTTACTGGTAATTATTAATTTGTACCCCAAAATAATATTACAGTAAAATTAAAAAAAACTTTTGAAAAAAAAATTACTCTTTTTAGGCCAGTTTTCTGATAATAAAAGTGAAAATGTATGAATATTTACTTTTTTGTGAAATGAATTATAGCTACTTATTTGAAGTAAGGAAAATTTGAGGATATAATGGGGGGGGAATTTGAAACATTTGCTCATATTAGAATTTATATTATAAAATATTTCTTAAAGTACTGAAAATGAAATATATATATATATATATATATATGTGTGAGTATTAAGTGTATATATCTATGTGTAATATGTGTATATGTGCATCAGAGATAGAGATGTAAACTTGGATTGTTATAGCGTAAAAAAAATAATAATTGAATTTTTTAGGTAAGTTTTTATGTTTTAGTAGAAATTATATGATTTCGTGATGTATAAAATATTGTCCATTTTTTGGAGAAAAAACATGTATAATACTTAATTATGTAAAATTTGTATATCAGATTTGTCTTTTTACTTTTACAAACATTAAGAACTTACAACTTTATTTTACAGCAAATTTTCAGTTAATTGATAGATCTTTTAAAGACACTGGAAAAAAGTTTTTAAGAATTTGTTTTCAAACTATGCAAGATTAATTTGAAAATACAATAAATTTCTGTGTATTAAATTCAAAATGACAATCTGGCTGCCAAATATATTTTAGTTCAACATTTTACTAAATACAAAGTCCTAATCAGATGTTTGTAATGTTTCAGAATGAATTGTGTGTGTGTTGATCGAGTTGAATTGGCCTTTGGATGCAAAAAATAAATTTAAAGGGAAAAACCTGAACTTTTACTGTTTAACCAAGGAAAAAAAGTTGTGATCATTGAGGATAAACTAAATATATGTACTTCCACTTTCAAAAGGCTTATTGTAATTTTAAATCTAACTCATTTTTTTTGAAATATTCTTTATGAATCTCCATGTTTGTTTGAAATATTACTTTTAATTTTCCATTAATATAATATTATTTAACATAATAATAAATTTTTTTTTACTTATTATGTGTGCTCATAATTGCTTATGAATTATGAGTTATTAGAAATTTTTCCCCAATATTTGTTTTAAAAAATAATTTAGTTTGTAAAAATATATCATAAGAAATTATTTCAATGCTTCAAATCATGTTTTCATTAATTATTTAAATAATTTTTAATAAACTAAAATGAATCAAAATTTTATAATGAAATAAAATTAGAGTGCCATTAGCTTTTGTAATTGAAATATTAATTTTATGTAGAAATTATATATTGGGAAGGTAGACTGCAGGAACAAGAGGAAAAGCTAAGTCTCTTACAAGAAGAGGTATGTCACCTAGAGCGAACACATCATGAACAAGAAGGAGAGCTGATTCAACTTGATCGTAGATCATTTAGTGAGGAAGTTGAACTTGGTCGCCAAGAAGAACGCACATTGAGGTAAAGGGTTTTATTTTAATGTAAATTATTGGCTATACTAATTCATTTTTAGTAATGTTATAATAAAATTATTTAAGCCAAAGAATTTTTAACTCAAAGCTGTACATACAGTGGCAGCAAAAAGTATTGGCACAATATGTTTTTTAATGTTAACTCTTAAAAAAATTATACAATTTTGATAATTGTTTCACAACCAAAAAAGAAATTTACATTGATATAAATGTGTTTTAAAAAATTTTGCTTAATACCAATTTTATTTTAAAAAATAAATTGTTTAAGTAAGTCAAGTGGAAATAAGTATTGGCACAATTAGTGTTCTCTAAATTTTGTAGTTAGTTTCGTTTCACTGTTTAGCTATAATACATAGTATAAAAGTTTCTAAGTGTATAAATTTATATAAATATTTAAATTAACTAGTTATGCCTAAAACAAAAGAACTTAATATAGGCACACGTGAAAAGATAATTTTGCTGCGAAATCAAGAAAAAACATATCTTGAAATTGCTGCTTATTTAAATTTACGTTTTTCCTCAGTGAGAAATGTGTGTAAAAGGTATGAAGAACGTGGTACAGTTGAAAACCAAAAGCGCACAGGACGACCAAAGAAGCTAAATGCTAGAACGGTGAAAAAAGTTATGAAAGAAGTCGAAAAAATAATTATGACAGCGCGAAAAATTTAGCTAATATGGTTGAGTCAGTTTCTGGAGTACAGGTCTCTGAAAGAACAATAAGAAATGTACTGCATTCTGTTGGTCTACATGGCAGAACAAACCAAGAAAAAAACCTTTTATCAGTGAAATAAATCGTCAGAAACGCCTCGCTTTTGCCAAATAATACATTAACAAACCTCCTGATTTTTGGAAAACTGTTGTTTTCATGGACAAAAGCAAGTTTAATATGTTTGGTTCTGACAATAAAAGGACAATTTGGCGAAGAAAAAACGAAGAGTTAAAGAAGAAAAATATGATTGTTATTGTAAAGCACAGAGGTGGGCATGTTATGGTATGGGGATGTGTTTCATATAATAGTGTTGGAAATCTTGTTTTTATTGAAGGCAATTTGAATGCAGAAGAACATTTTGCATGATAATCTGAAAGCAAGTGTTACAAAAATGGGACTTCAAAGTGACTATATGTTTCAGCAGGACAACAACCCAAACATACTGCACTCAGAGCCAAAGAATGGTTACCTTACAATGTACCAAAACAGCTTCACACTCCTCTCCAATCACCAGATATAAATATAATTGAAAATTTATGGCATTCTCTAGATGTTATGGTGAGAAAACATCACATTACAGGAAGGAATCATTTGAAACAACTTTTGACTGAAGAATAGGACAAAATAAGCTTAGACTTGATCCAAAACTTGGTTCACTCAATCCCCAGGCATCTCCAAGCCATTATTGATGCAAATGGACTTTTCACTAAGTATTAAATTTAAATTAAACGTTGTTTAACGTCAAATGATGAAAATGTACCAATACTTTTTTCCAAGTAGATTTATGTATTTTTTATATTTATATATAATATTTAAAATTAAAAAAAATTTGTGAAGTACACATTGTTTTAGTTAATCATAAGTATTTTGTTTATTCTAAATTGAATGAATTGTTTTATTTAATAAATTCAAAATTTGCAAAAAACTAGATGTGCCAATACTTTTTGCCGTCACTGTATACTTTGCACCAAGCTACTAACCAAATTGTTAGCATTCTTATCTTCAATTCAGCAGTTTATGTGTTCAAATCTCATTTTGAGCATGTGCATTTGTAGTGGTTTAAAATCCACTTTAAAACCTCAGGTCCTAGTCTGATTAGCTCTTGGGTGCAAAAAATGACTGTTGAGTGAAAAACAGATCTTGTATATATTTAAACTCATATATTATGCAATTTTGTGTTAAAGTTATTTTGGCATCTTGATAGTTAATTATAGAATGATGTTCATTGTGTATAAAAATATTGTGTTGTTTTAATCTGATTTCAAAAACTCCAGGTTTTCTGAAATTTACAAACTTATGGTTTTTGACATTTGTTATAATATATTTATTATAACAAATTTATTAATTCATATAAGAAATGATACTTTTCTTTAGTATTTTTTACAATGTTTGCTTTGGTTTACTTTGCGTTTGCTTTGGTTGCACAATCTGAGATATTTATTATTCTTTTTGTAAATTACTTTGCTGTTTTAAATGAATAATACTAATTTTTCATTCAGGGTAAATTTGTATACTCATTGTTATGTTATTTATAATCTATGATTTAATATATAACGGACTGCATTTAGATTTTATCCTATATTTTATTTTAAGATTAATAATTTTTAAATTTCTTGCTTTTGACATTCAAAATTATCGGAAGTTTTACCCTTTAACAAATAACTATTATCTCTATGTCTAAAACTGTAGCAGTTTTCTAATAAATTGAAATTTTTTTAAGAATTCTTTTTAAATGTTTGCTTTTAAGTAAACATTAATAGAAATGCAATTATCTTCATATTTTAAAATTGTAGTTGTATGCTTAAATAAAATTTTACTGACTCAGATATTATAATACATTTACAAATATCCTGCATTACTTCTCAATATCTTGAAGTGTGAAAAAGATTTTATTTGTGAAATTGACTTTAGCTTAAAAAATAAATATACATCAGTTAAATTTTTTTTTTTTTTTTTTATCCTACGCCCGACCTTGGTTTTTCAACCATCAGTCTCTGTCGGGCAGCCCAATACAATCTTGAGATGAATGAAAAGTCATCTTCCGCAGAATTTCTAACTGCGATGTCCGAAAATCCAGGTCAAGTGTAAAGGTGGTCACCAGTCATGTCCTCTAGTCCACAAAAAGGGCAGATTGGAGAGTCCTTCAAACCCAAACGGTGAAGGTGTTTTAGCAGATATTCATGCCCAGTTTTAAGGCAAAAATTTGACACTCCCACAAGTTAAATCTAAAATATCCTTCCTAAACTGTTAAAAATTGAAAAATGCGTTTTTTTTTTTTAGTAGTATTAATCTATAAAGCAGGGGTGCACAACCTTTTCAGAATGAGGGGCCAAAATATGAAAAAAGATTATGTTGAGGGCCAAAGCAGTACGTAAATGTTAAAACATGTTATAAACGTGAAAACACTGTTTTTTGTGGCAATACGCATGAATTGTAATTGTTAATTTACTTATTTATTCATGCAAACATTATACAATAAAGTAATAAAACACAAACATTATAGATATGCTTAAAATACTTTATTTCCAGAAAAAACTTGAAATTGAATAATGGGAGAAAACTTTTTGGTAATTATACAAAGAACACAATTTAAATTTTGAAAAAAATTAGTAAAATTTAATGTGATGGCTATGACTAAATATTTGAAGTTATTGATTTTATGTTGGGCTTAAGATTCGTTGTGGCAATACTAAAACAGAAGAAAGGTTCTCATCTGCTATCCTATTTCGTATTTTTGATTTGTTTAAATTCATTAAAAAAAAGTTGCTCACAAATGTAAAATATTTATTCTGATGTCGAATCGTTTTCCTATCAGATTTTTCTTTTGTTTATTTGAAAGAGTCTCATTTCTTTTTAAATTAGTCTTATTTTATTAACAACATTCGCGGGCCAACTTTAAAGGCGACGCGGGCCATAGGTTGTGCATCCCTGCTATAAAGCATATTTAAAATAAAACATTTGAGATTTTAAATGCATCATTTGATATTATGCTAGTTTGTTGTTGATAAAATTTCCTAAGATTTCAGAATTCCTATAACTGTTTAATTTTTTTAAATAAATGTAACTATGCAATACTTAAGATTAAAGATTTACTTTGCAATCTTAATGATTTTTGTGAATAAAAAGTTTTTGATTTATGATTACCAATTTATTTATGCTATGTTATAACTTATTAGAGTTGTGTAAATAAGGAAGAAACTTACTGCTTAGAACAATTCTACATCATTTTAGTAATTTTCAAAATGTAATGGTAGATTTCTGAAATTACATACTGATTCTCTGAAGAATGCCAAATAGTACAATATTCTGGAATTTTAATTTTTAAAAATATTCCTCCTTATAAACTATTATTTATAAATTATCTTTCTTTAAACTTTAGCATTGAGCTCGTATGGCTAGTGAAGTTACAATAGTTATTGAGTTTTAATTTTCTAAAAACTTTGATTTATAATTATTTATGTCACATAATTGAAGATGAAGTATTTAGAATGATAATTTTGAGTATTAAAGAAAAAAAAGTTTTTATAATTTAAAAAAATTTATATTTTTGAGAATAAATTGTATTTTTTTCTTCTTTTTTTATCTGTATCATGATATAAATTTATGTAATTGCACTTATCACTGTTGGGAAAACTTAATTCAATATCTGTTTACCGTTAATTTTTTAGAAACTGATTTTTTAAAGACCGTTTGTATTTAAGAAACTCTATATAAATAAGTTTAATTGTGAATAAATAATTTTCTTGTTTGAATTTAATATGGTTTGCTATGATTTTTCTTTGTAATGTAAATTAACATATTTTTAATATGTGATTATTAATTATGTTGATTTATTAGTTTATTTAAAACTTTCTGCAATTCTTTATTGTGATAATTGTTTGAATTTTATCACATTAATAATTTTAATGACATGAAAAGCATAAAATTTTTAATGTGTAATATAAATTATAAATTTCTCTAAGGATTGAAAATTTTAATATTCTTTAAATTTTAGGTCTGAGCTCACTTTAGCCCGTTCTCAGCTGGCTAATTGTGAGACTGAACTGCTACAATGTCGACAAAGAATTAGATTAATATTGGAAGAAATTGCTGAAGAGCGACGTGTAAAATCATTAAGAGAGGAACAAGAAAAAAAAGAGCATGAAGAACAAGAACGACATCTTCAAACTCAAATTGAATGCATTCAGCAACAATTAAATGAAAAAGCTCTAGAATCTGATAGTCAGGTATATTCTACTAAGCATTGTACTTTTAAGAAGTTAGCATAATTTTCTATTTCATGTTATTTTTGTTGCTGAAAGCAAATTTTAAACTTGCCATAGTTTATGATTGTACTTTTTATAACATGCCACTTTGATGAGACTATCATTATATTCAAAATTGATTATTCAATTCATTCAAAGTTAATTTCTTTGGTATATAAAAAGATTAATTTACTAAGTAATAAAAGATACTGATTCCTTAAAAGCACATTATAAGATACATTATAATTTCTAAAGTTTATCTTGCATTCATTTTTATTTTCCAAAATTTGTTTCTATTCAATTTGTTGCTAATGGGAGGTGTAAGTTTATATAATAATATATCTAAAACTTGAAATAAATCAATTTATATCGTACATTCATGTATGCATTCCATATATTCTTACATTCATTCAGATGTTAGCAATTTTAATCATTTGTACTTAAAACTTTTTTTAAAAATTATGTCTGAAAAAATTTTGTTTAAATAAAGCTTCCTTTTTATTTATTTTTATAGCATTTATAAATGTTGCTTAAAATTTATTTTATAATATAACTTTCTGTTTTAGGTACACAATTATTTATTGTAAATTTGTTTTAAAGAAATTCCATAATATCTGTTACATTTTTTATTTAGAAAGCTACTGCTGAACAAGTGAAAGAAGAATTACAAATGCTGGAATCCAAACTAAGTGAAAAACAAAAAGAAATTGAAAAATTAATGGAAGAAATTAGAGATGCCAATCTCTGTTCATTATCTTTAATACCTGCTGAAGAAGGAAAATTTATTGCTGAAGGTAAATCAAGCCTAATATATTTTACCAATGTCAGATATGCTATTTAAAAGTATATACATATCTCTCTATTCTTTGAGCTTCTAATATTACATGTAAAAATTTTGTTTAAATAAAAATTTGTTTAAATATGTCATGACAATTCATTCTTAATTTCGTATAAGTTGTATATGATTCCATATTGAATTTTTATAGATAAAAAAATTAAGAAGTCCTAAATAAATTTCATGTTTATTTCAAATGAATCTTTGTTCAAGTTAACTATATTAAATTAACTATATTTGTTCTTATTAAGATTATTTTCATTCAGTAAAATACTTTGAGCAATTAGTTTATGTATGAAAAAGATATAAACAATTAGAAACAATCATGATTTTGAATATGTCTGTAAGAAAATCACATTTATATATATATGAATTTTATTTTGAAAAGTAAAAGCTGCTTTTTAAATTTTAATTTTGTTATTTAATTCCAATTTCTTTTGGAATTGAATTCTTTTTTCAAAATAAATATAATATATTTTTCAAAAAGAATCCTAATTTTTACTTCATACTTTAAAAGTATGGCTTCCTTACTCCAACTAAATCTAATTATAACAATGGATATGCTATAGATAAACCTGCTATCTTTAAAAGTTGTAAATTTTTCTGTTCACTCCATTTTTTAATTTTATTTTAATGTCCTTTTATATGATAGAGCCTGCATAACCTTTTTAGTTTTTTTTAATACTTAAAGTGAATATAGAATTAGTGTGCAGTTACAAAATTGTTTTAAGTAAAATGTCCAAAAAAGTTTTCATTAAATTTATACTCAAAAAGAATCATAAAAGGTGGAGATGAATATTTTTCATTACGAAACATTTATTACTGTAATCAAAATACTTTTCACATAATTTATTAAAAATAAAGTTTTACTGCCTTAGTTTCAAAATAATGAATTGCTTTTATATCATATCTCATTTAAATTACAGTTTTCATCCAGTGTTAGGTTGACAAATATGAGTTTTGTTTAATGTTCAATGAGACAATTTTTCTCTTAAACAATAAGTTCTACTAATGCTCTTGAAGCATTAAACTCAATATAGATGTGTGCTTATGAAATGCCACACTGTCACTATTTTTTACCAAACATGTGTAGGCTAAGTGTAAAAGTAACTTAATTTGTATACTATCTTAAATTTCACTTTGGTAAATCTGCAGTATTTTGGTAAATCTCTTACTTTTTGCTTGTATTTCACTCTGTTTCATACCATCTTTAATTGAATGATTTACAATTTGACCATTATGTTCAACAGTTTATTGGTTTGGCTTTCAACAAGCAGGTGTGTGTTTCTATGTAATAAGAATTTACTTAAGGTACTGATCAAACAGAACAGGAACATAATGTGATAAGCTTCCCATTTAATTAAAAATTTTTTTTACAAAAATGCAAACTAAGTTAAAAATAATGAATATAAAATTGTAGACTATCAGCATAAATTGAGTTATATTTAAATGATCTCCTTAACCATCATAGCTTTAAATGGGGATTCAGATAACTGTTTCATATAGAGGAACTAATTAATTACTTAAACAACTTTCTATTTTTTGGAAAAAATTATAATGAATGTATATTGTAAAAATTACTGTTAATCTGACAAAAATAATCACAATTTCTTATAAGAAATTTATTTAATTATCCAAACAACTGGTATATTTTGCCATAATTTCACTAGAAAACGCTTGAAAGATGTGAAATTTAAAAATGAGAAATGGCCTTTTGCACTTGAATGATAAAGCATAATTGCATAAAAATTAATATGCATTCAATATAGAACTAAGCAAAAAAAATTTTATTGAGCTCATAGTGTTATTAGCTGTTTGTCTTTGAGGAAGAACCTTGTATGTGATATACTTCCCCCATTCTGTAATTTTTGCTTAAAATATCTCCATACTGAGCAACTAATTATTGAGTACTGAGTTATTGAGTGTCTCCTGGAGGATGCCATCAGGCCACAAAACATCTCATACATGTTCTATAGGATTTAAATTTGGATTTAAAACCCTATCCATTTGAGTGATATCTTTCCTTTCCAGTAGCTGTTTAACTGCAAGAATATGTGGTCATGCATTGTCAGCCATAAAAACAAAATGCTTTCCAATGACACTTTGAATAGGCACATATTGGGATGAATCACTTTCTTACAATAGTAAACTCTAGTTACAAAACATTTGTCAAAGGTGGACGTCACTCTGCTCATTCAGCATAATGCCTTCCAAGATGATAATTCCAAAATCTCAGAAATGGCCTCTCTGAGATTTTTATAATAACACATAAAATGGTGTACATAAAAATTTTATGTACACCATCACTATCTAACATAATACTGAATGCATAACTAATTTTGAATATTAAAAATATTAAGTTATGTTTGCTATATAATTATGAGTAACTTGTTTGAATGCTTACAATTTTTTTTCATTTGTTGCTTTGGGTTGCTTATGAAATTCTTTGAAGATAGTTATTCCATTTTATTATATAAAAATGACTGAAAATTAACTAATTTTACATTCATTAATAATATGAATAATCTAATTATCTTGTATAATAAATTCATTCCATAAAATTTTTTCTTTATACAAAACTATTGTTTGGGAACTGAAATAAAACTGTTTAAATTGATTTACTGTGCTGCATTATATATTTTATTAAGTGAAATAAATGATTTTTCATTCTTGTTTGCTCAATATTATCAGACCTGCCAACTTGTACGCATACTGCGTAAATTTTACGCAAGGTCCACATGTTTTACGCTTTTACTGATAGCATGAATTATTTTACGCGTTTTGGTTCTTCTGAGCAAAGTTTAAAAAGAAGAAATTTTTTTATATATCATAGCACATATTGGCGATCTTTTCTCGTTAGCCATGATGAGAAGGGGAAATTAGCACCCCAATCAATCCATCTGTGAGAAAAGAGAAATAACTTCCCGGACTGCGTGGTCGCAGAGGCTCCAAAAATGCACATGTCAAACCCTTTTTCTATCGGGGGGAGGAAGCCTCCAGCTTGAAAAACTATAGATGGGGAAAAGAAATGATAGAGGTATAATTTTTTTTCTTTAATCACACGGATTAAAACTGAAAAGTTTTACTGAAATACTTTTCTGAAAGTTGGCAGGTGTGATATTATATCTGCATGTTTTAACTTTACTCTTTGAATTAATTTAAAACATGCTAAATATGTAGTTTATTTGGATAAAAGGAATCAGATCAAAACATACATATGTGAAATTAGAATTTTTGTATTCAGCAGTATGTGCATAACATTTATTTAAAATAGTTATTTCAGAATATTTTACAATATAATTTTAAAAATAAAAAGTTAAATCTGAAAAAATAAAACATTTCTTCATTGTAGTTAAACAAAGTCACATTTGTCTTATCTTATGCATAGTAATTTATAAAAAAGGCATCAAAATGTACCATTGTTTTATTTCAGTTTATTGCTTAGATGTTTATTTTCTGTAAAACGTGCACATTGGTAGATTTTGCATTTATCAATCAACACTTTTTTCAAATGTAAAATAGATGTTCAGCAATCTTCTGAAGGCATTTCTTCCCTGTGTATTGATTTTGTGTACCATACAGGTTAATTAAGCATTAACCTTACATATGCCAGAATTAAAAAAGATGATTACAGGCTCTTTTTTTATGTTGGTGACAGATATTATGTGAAGTGGATATCATATGCTCTTTGAAGAAATAAACAGGTGTAGAACATAGAATCAAACATAGAGCATCTGTAGCCATAATTTCAGATGCATCCACAAAATTATTTTAATAATTTTGAGTTTGAAGTGTGATCATGAATTAAATAATGATATTGCTTAGCCCAAGTCTTTCAAAATTTACAAGCATATTTTAAAATAGAGGCTAATTTGATAAAAATGTTAAACAAAATACTTATGTCTGTGTACATCTTGTTACATTAAATAGTCATGCCTCGAAAGATTTATGCCTACTATATTTGTGCATGAGACTATCAATTGAGTTTGTACAGAATATCTTTATACTCATAAAGCTATTTTTTAAAAAACTTTTAATGTACTTTATTACTGAACTTAAATAATAAGTAAAAAGGTTTTGTTCATAATATTGTATTTATTTTTTAGGAAATTTTCACAACCGACCTGGCAGTACTAGAAAAATTATAGGTTCCCCAAGACAACTAGAAAATGCTGTGCCTACAAACAAAAACCCGCATGGTGTGTGGGTGTAATAACCAGTATACACTTAGAAGATTAATTATTTGCAGTTGCTTATAAAATTTAAGTATTATGTTTTAGTTAGGGTTCCTATATTGCAGTTTCTGTCAACATTTCTTGGTGACAACCTCTTTTAAAGTTGTTATTATAGATCTGCATAAACTGTATGTAACTTTATATTGGAGACAAATTTGACAAAATGTATTTGTTTTAATGAATTGTGCTTAAGATTTATAAAATTCAAATATACTCATATATATCTCAATAACCTACTAAAAGTTAAGTTGAAATATTTTAAAAGATTTCAAATGTGATAAATATGTTTTTAAAATGTGCTGAAGTATTAATGTTTAAAATTGTTTTGTTTGAATGTATTATATACACATTATTAAATATATTTCATTGTTTAATTGTTCAAATTCTTAAAATTTGTAGAATAAATTAGAACATTAATATTGATTTTATAAGTTAATCATAATATTTATTGAAATTGAATTATTCTAAGATGATATTCCTTGAAAAAACATTTTGATGGTTTAAACAAAAGTTTTTGTTAATAGAGATATTTAAATTATACATTGTGTAATATAATCTTCACATTTTAGAAATACTGTTATATATATATATTAATTTTCCTTGTAAATAAATACATTTGTTTGAATTATTTTTGTTCAAGCAATGTGCCATTGCTTAGTTGTGTGTTTTTAGCTGTTTGTTTATTAGTAAAATAGTTCAGTGTGTTTTATATACTTAAATACGTCATAAATGCTTTAATCATTCTCGTTTCATTCTTGATCGTTTAATATCATGTGTGTTTTAACATTACTGTCTTTAATTAATTTAAAATGAGTTCTGATATATACATTTTTAAATATTCTGCAAACACTGCCTGATTTTTTTATCATGCTATGATATTAGTTATCACTTTTCTAGGGAACTGAGGTATTAAATATTTATTTTTTCTGTCCTAACTTAACTATGTGAGATTGAATAGCTAATGCATTTTGTGACATAAGTATAAAGATGTGCATTTATAAACAAAAAAAGTGATTTTTAAACAATAAAGTTGTATAATCATAGATGAAAGTTTTGCCATTGTTTGAGTATTCTCATGAATTGCTCTGAAAAAATTTATAAATTTTATGTTCTGAATAAATTTATGATAAGTAAGATTTGTTTATTTCTTGCATTGATTTTGTATTATCACTATTTATTCACAAATGTAAAACATAAAATGCTTAAACTTTTAATTCTACTTTCTGAATAGTTTTTTCTTTTTTGCTAATAAATACCGATTTCTGAATTGCATGATTATAAAATGGGATTTTTTTTTAATCATGATATTTTACCATATACAAGTGGAAAAAATAAAATCGTTATAATACCATTTTCATTTAAATGCAACAGTCTTAGTAGATGTAATAGTTGAATTATACTTTTGCATTTGGATGTGAAAGTGAAATGTAATTCAGTTACTTTTGAGAATCCAAAGTATATGATGATGAATGATATTGCATTTTATTTATTAATTACATACTCTATCTTAGAGTATTTCATTCTTAAAATTTATATATTGATTATAATAGTTTTCACTTGCTAATCTTTTCTGGAGAAGTCAGTACAATAAGATCATTCCCTTCAGAAATGTAATTCCTCTTATATGATTTATTTATTCTCAGCTAAAGAAAATATCTTACTATTAACTTGCAAACTTCTCCAAAGCACTTTTAAGATTAAGAAGTAACTGTCTGAAATTTCTCCTGAATTTAATGCATAGTACTTTGATTTTTATTACATATTCTTAAAATTCTTGTAACAAAAGGTATGTATTGATTGCTTTCACAAAATGTTCAACATATTTACTGTTTATCGAAGGATCTGCTTGATATTCCAGTTGAAAATCTCTATTTTATAGGTTATCAGCTTATTACATTCTATGAAAGACAGCCTACCCATAAAATATGATTATACATTTCGGGTTATTTTTCATCAAATATATTAAAAAGGAATGTCTATAAAGTCTTTGGCAATGGATGTCTTGTGACCGATTTTCGACCTTGACAGCTTACAGTGATATGAAATACTGATTTTTAGGCTCTCACTAAATAATTAAAAATAAATTCTTTTTCTGTAATACTAATTTTTCAAAAATTTGCATAAATAGAGAAACTTAAAATTTTAACTGTTTTAAACAATGCTTTTCCTAAAGAAAATAAAAATGGGCTCATATACACATTTTGTGATAGAGTAACCCTCTCTCCTTTGTACATAAGATCAAGAAATTCAATGGAAGCACTGTTGAACCACAAAAAATGAATATTTCTGTTTTTTTACTCAAAATCTCTTTAGTATCATAAGTTTCTTATTCCAGGTAGAATGGTCCATGGCATAAAAGCTATGGAGATTTACTCAGCGAACTTTAGAAAAAAGTCTTAAAAAGTTAAGAAGCATGTTGAATTGATAGCATCAGGGTAATGTCATGAATGGTCCACGCAGAAAAAATAATCAAAATCTTGTATATCTGATTTCACCTGTATATGTATGCTATGAAATAAATCTTTAAATATTTAGTTCTATTGTTGCCGTTAGCATCAAAATGAAATTAGCAGAAGAAACAAAAGATTATATGTCTCTTCTGGATTAAACAGATAAGATTACTCCTTTGGATCAGACTATCATTAAAAAAGAACAAAAATCTTGCTTTTAGAAGAAGTGGAATTGCTACCATGAACCCCATGGAGACCCATAAAAATACCCTGGACAAAGCGTCCAAGAAAAGTTCATATAGGACATGGAGTTCGCTCTATGAATCAATGATTCAATAAATATTCACAGTGCCACAAATTGACACTGCAAAAGGCGTGATGAAATAAAACGTTTAAATTTTTAATCTCTTCTGCCAACATTGCAATTGAAAATTCTAGGGTAGATAATATATGTGGGTGTTTTGTGCCCAAGCAATTAAGAATAAAAGCCCTCACAATAAAAAAAAGTTTCAAGCCATCAATCGTACTAAAAATGCTGTATCCATACAATTGAATAAGACATTGAATTGACAAAACGAATTTCTATTTAAAATTATTTCTCTAGGATTTATAATTTCAACCCAACAGCTGAAACCTAGATCTTGTAGTAGGCATACTCTAAAAGACTATTAGACTTTTTATTTCTGTGTGTGTGTTTTGTATTAGAGCCGCGTGTTATTAAACATATATTAGTGGTGGACTCAGTTTTGGTACCCAGTGAATTCCTTAAGTTTGTTATATTGGCATTTAGGTAAATAGAAAAAAATGGCATAAATGAAAGATAAAATTGCATCACCACAGCCCAACATGCTTAATGTACTGTATAGTATACACTAGCAAAGTCCCCTGTACCTAACCTAAGAAGGGTTCTACCAGTTTAGATGGGACTTGCTGGAAAGAAGAAAATACCCGCCGCTGCAACAGAGCCGAGCTCCAAAACGCAACAACTTCACGCGCTAGGGGAGGGTACCCGTCAGCTGTCCCCATTAAACTAGTTTATCGTGTGAGCAAAGAAAAAAAAACATTATTAGACAGCACAATACAAAGTGAGTAGCTGTGTGTGAGTTTACACTATTGGTAAGATCAAGTTGAGACAGATAAAATTTACAAACAATCATTGCTTAATGTATTGTTTGCAACAAGCTAAATTTCCGAATATTGGTGAACTGCCTAACTGGGGACAATATTGTGAAAATAATACATTTGGTAAACATAACAGCACCAATTTAGTATATTAACACATGCACAGAAAAGAACATAATAAAATATTTGTCATTTTTAGAATAACAAAATAAGTTACAATTCCTTAACTAAATAAGTTACAATTCCAACTTCCTTAAATTTAGAAATTAAATATTTTCTGAAAAGTAAATATATTGGTATTTATGAGTTGTACAATATATGCATTATATATTGGCATCGCAACATTTCCCCTCTATATGTGGTCGATAATATTGCTTTATAGTTTTATAACATTCACTAACATGAAAGTCTTAACAATTAAAGGTTTGATTAAAATATCTGCCTTTTCAATTCAGTTGAACATTACCTAACTATTCCAAATTTATTTTCTGCGAATTCTTCAGTAAAATTAAATTTTACATTAAATGTGTCAGATACATAGACTAAATTTCCCTGTTTATCTTCATTCATAATTATTGGTTTTTAAACAAACGCATTTTAAGCTTTTGTCAATTTATCTAACCAAATAGCTGTTATAACTTTTTCGATTAGTACAATATATTCTGCTTTTGCACAGGATAATGCTATAGATTTTTGACTTTTTACATAACCAGATGGTAAATCCAGCTTATAAATGAAATAAATATCCAGTTTGATCTACCTCTGTTTTCTCTTGTGACTACATAGATCCTAATTTTATAACTTCATTTCAAAATCTTAGTCTTCATTTAAAGTTCTTTCCAAATATCTAGACCCTCATTTAAGTTCAGTCATTATGTAGGAGTAGTTTGAACGACATAGTACACTGCTGAACAATTGCTAAGGACGGATCACAAATTGCAATGTAGCATAACATTAAGCGAGACACATGAGGCCTAGTAGGATAAAATATAGTTGCCACACTGTTCAGATATTAAAATAAAGAATATTTATTGTTCTGGAAAGTACAAAAGCTGTGAAACATCTGAAAGAAAAAAAAAATGTTCATTTGATGTTGCATACGGAAAAATGGAACAATGCATCTAAAAGTCAGCAGGCACCTTAAAGAAGGTATCAGTACGGGATATATTCACCATGGAGTGTGATGCAACATTCCACTCGTATCATACTTTGCACAACATTATCCAGCAGCTGTTGTGGCAATTTAACCCATTCCTCTGGGATTGCACAGATGAAAGTGTTCTTGTTTGTCGGAGGATAGTTTCAATCAGCAATTTGCCTCCCAAAAGCATCCCACACATTTTCAATGAGGTTTAGATCTGGAGAACGTAATAGCCATACGAGGCATTGAATACCCTCGCTGTCTAGACAATCCTGAACAGCGGGTGTTCGATGACATATTGCGTTGTCGTCCATAAAAACAAATTTATCACCGACAGCACCATGGAAAAGACGAACATGAGGAAATAGAACTTCATTATTTTATCGTTGGCCCGTCATAGTCCCATTCGCAACCACATGTAGGAGCATGCGGCCATTGATCATGATGCCGGCTCACACCATGACACTGCATGTCGAATCCTTTCCTGGATATTTTCTTTACGATAAGCAGTACCACTCTCGCGCCAGATCAGTTGGCGTCTACAATCCGATGACAGACTGAACCTACTCTCATTTGAGAATAGTACGCATGCCCAGTCCTGTTCAGCCCAATTGCGATGCTCACGACACTATTGCAAGCGGGCAGTACGGTGCTGTCTGGTCAATGGGACACACACAACAGGTTTGCGGGCGTATAGTCCTCCTCCCCTCAAACGTCTGGCAACAGTTTTTCGGGAGATCTGCTTTTCTGAGGCAGCAAAAAACTGATTTGCCACCTGATGAGCTGTGGTGCACCTGTTTCTTTTTGCTGATTGGACGATATATCTGTCTTCTGCAGGCGTCGTACTTCTAACACGACCACCCCCGTGCCGCCTACTACACATTACAGTAGTTTTAAATGACTTCCACAGCCGTGAAACAACGCTGTGAGCGATGTCGAACTCCCTGGCAACATCTGTTATTTTTCGCCCTTCTTCGATCTTTCCAATAATTCGGCCACGCATAAAATCATCTAAGTGATGTCGGGAAGACATGCCAAAAATTTCAAGTTCGTCTATTAAATCTTTCCTGTAAAACTTGACTTGAAACAACAACTGCCCACACGCGTCAAAACTTTATAAGTTCTTATGAACGCTATCACGTGATGAACAGACGTGGAAAAAAGATTTGCATACGATACGCATACTTCTTCTTACTATATCCCGCACTTATTCTAATTTTCCACATTTTACTTCCTTTCATTTTGTGGTTGCTATGGATGATAGCGTTATCCGTCCTTAGCAATTGTCCGGCAGTGTATTATGTTCTGGGAGAAAAGGTTGTGCCCTATCTTCAAGGCCTGAAAAACCCCCTCATTAAATAAGATAATCCAAGAACAAATATTGCACATCTTTTTCTGATCTTCCTCGATACAGAAGGTATTCGATTGCAGTCTTGGCATGAATCGATCGGAGGATATCCATTCCATATCGAACATTCTAGACTATGACGATTCAATTATATTGAGGTCGGATGTTTAACCCTATGTTCGTGTTCACAAGCCATGACTGGACTACTCCCTCAACTTGGATAAGTGCTTTATCATCTTGAAAAATTCGGTTTCGTATAGAAAACAATGTTTGAATCACTGGTATGACTTGTTAGCCAAAATTTCTCTATACTTCTCCCCAGGTATCTTTACTTTCATTGTTACAAAATGCCCAGCTGAAAACCATGAGTGACTGCTCATATCAGTACAAATCCATCTTCATGCTTGACAATTGGAAAGAGGCAATAATGATCACACGTTTACCCAGGTGCCTTCTAAACATGCACTTGTCATGTTGTAGCAAAAAGTGTGAAAGATTATTTTGTCAGATAATTTTTTTTCTTATTAATCGAAAAATTTTGTGAGTATGAAACCAATGGAGAAAACGTTTGACCATAACATCTGTGATAAGTATGTTAAGAATTGCTTCTTTAATGTGTGTGTAAATGTTCTATTTATTAAGATGCTGTACTAAGTGTCTATTATTCAGAAATCCTTTATGCAGTGAATTATTTGTTAAACCATATTATCAATAGACACTTAACAAAATTCCAGGTTCATACTTAGTTAATTAAGTTTATTACTATAAGAATAATACAATTAGAATAATACAATTAATGATATGATTAAATATATTTAGAATAATACAATTAATGATATATTCAGATTAACTTGGACAAATAAGTATACACTTTTACAGATAAATTAGACACAAACAAAAATAGATTAATTTCTTCTAATTTCATAATAGATTATATTTAATAATAGATGTAATAATAAAATATCTCATAAATAAAGATACCTAGTATTCTTTGAAGAAACATACTAGAGATTAACACAAAGAAACTTACAAAGTCATTTGGAGACGCCAGGTATCCCACGTGGGCCAGGCTTAACACTTATCGGGTGACCAGAAACTCCTCGTTACTCGGCACATTCCGTTTCTTCTCGAGGGATTTTTCTGCAATCGTGGTACAGCAGCTGTTGGAGTATTGTAAGATGTGGTTCCCTCCTGCAGCCAATCTCCTGAGTATATTCTTCTCTCAGGAACTCGCCTTGCACGGCTATATACTCGACCACTTCCTTTTTTTCGGCAAACTCCCAGTGTCCGGCACTGATCTCACACCGATTCAGGCTCTCCTCCTTTTTCGTCAGCTGCACGCGTTCGGGCCCCGGTCTCTCTCCAAGTCTCTCCTTCCCTCCTTCCTCTCCTCGCGCCCAAAACCGGTTCCTGGTCATCTCCTCACTTCACTTCGCCATGCGCTCTCCACATGAATATACCCGGCGCCCCCTTACAAATAAATCTCTTTGCCAACCACAGGAAAATTAAATTACATTCATTTGTGGTCAGCACAAATACTCCCATCCTCTCAGAAAAAATTTTTTGAAAAAACATTTTTTTTATTTAACTTTTATGACAAACTACACAGGGGAGAGGAGTTCAAAATCACACTCACAAAAGACTGAGATAAAGCTATATACAAATTAGAATCGTTTATACATGTTTATCACAAAAATATGATCAAATACTATGCCTATGTACATACAGTTCCAGAAAATACTATTTTTCAATTTTCCTCACACTTAATATATATCGAGACACCAGCAACATACTACCAATACTCATTTAGCGGCGTGGTACTACACCATTAACACGTCTCCTGAGGTTATACCTTTGAGTATTATTTGGTCGTAAATAACCTTCGATACCTTCCATATTGGATACCTGTCTTGAAGATTCACACTCAGAAGAGTAAGGTTTGGAATTTGGTTTCTCATCTTGTGTCTCTACTGTTTCTCGCTCTCCAGCCTCGTTTCCGGCTACATTGTCTATTAAACAATTTTGCCTACTGGTCATTGGTGATAAATTTTCGATATGAGCTACTCGTACATATTTCGCATTTCTTGTATGTTGGATCTGTACAACCACCGGTGAGTGTAACCTTATAACTTTGAAGGGGCCTTCATTATGCTTATAGAATTTCCGACAACGGCCCGGTTTAATTGCTGGATTGAACCAGTAAACTAAGTCACCAACCTTTATGTTCTTAACTTTACTGACCTTATCTCTACGCATTTCTCTTTTATTGGCCGCTGCCTCTAAATTGTCTTTCACCTGATGGTATGACGAGTATAATTCCGATAAGAGTGAATTGGCATAATCATAATTATCAGCGTAAGAAAATTGATTTCCTTCTCTTAAAAACTGGTACGGTAAGGAAAACTCCCTCCCAAAGACTAAAAAGGCAGGAGAAAAATTGGTAGACTCATGAACTGCAGTTCTATATGCCAACAGAGCAAAAGGAACTTTTCTGTCCCAGTCAGAGTGCGCGCTATTTACTATGTGACTTAGGGCATTACCTATAGTAGCGTGAGCTCTCTCTATGCATCCGTTAGATTGTGGCCGCCACGCCACCGTGTCAATTTTCTGTATACCTAACGCGCTATAGACCCTTTTCATTCCTTCACTTATTAAATTTATCCCTCTGTCCGAAACAAGTTTACTTGGAGTACCGTAGCGGCAAATGAACTGCATTAGAACGTCCGCTACGATTTCACTACTAGTAGCTGATACTGGAAATGCATCAACCCATCTTGTAAAATAATCTGTGAAAGTGATTAAAAATCTGTTTCCCCTTTCTGTAATCGGCAGAGGACCAACAATATCAATTGCAACTTTTTCGAACGGACCGGAAGGAATAGGTATGCGCTGTAAAGGTGCTGCAATTTTTGGCTTATGGGCTCTTCTTTCTAGACAGCTGGTACATGATTTAACCCAATTGATCGTGTGTGTCAGGAGCTTTGGCCAATAAAACCGTTCTCTTATTTTCATTAAAGTTTTCTTAATCCCTGGGTGACACACTAAGGGGGAGTCATGGTAAATTTGAAATACATTTTTTATTAACGTTTGAGGAATAACATACTTCTGTTTTTCTGGTTTGGGTTGATTTCCTTCTGAGCACATTAATATTCCATTTTTCTCAAAAAATTTCAATTTAAGAGGATGAACCGGTTTTTTCTTTAACAGTGCTTCTCTTATTCGTTGACACTTGGTATCAGTTTCTTGCTCTTTTCTTAGTTGATCAAGAGTGACATTCGATATACCTACACATATCTCAAGCGGTTTGTCATGGAAAAATAGCTGCCCCTCTACGGTCTCCACATGGGAAATATTTCGAGACATAAAATCTGCAATACTGTTTATCTTACCTGGGACATATTTTATTTCAAACTGAAATTGTGACATTGACAAAGTCCAACGAGCAATGCGGCAGAATGAATCTTTCACTTTCATAGAACTAGCTAAAGGGGCATGATCAGTATATATGTAAAATTTACGCCCTAACAAGTACTGCCTAAAATAATTAGTAAAATGTACTATAGCTAAAGCTTCTCTTTCCGTTACTGAATATTTCATTTCTGCTTGATTTAATTTTCTACTACCGAAGGCTACTGGCTTGGGGAAACCTGAACTGTCTAACTGGGCCAACACGCAGCCAATTGCCACATTACTAGCGTCGGTGTAAATATGAAAATCTTTCTCCATATCTGGGAGCTCCAAGCATGGCTCTTGTACGAGGGCCGATTTCAGTTCAAAAAACTCCTTTTCCGCCTCTTTATTCCATTTGAATTTTAATTTTTCTTTAGTTAAATTTGTTAAATTTATCGACCGCTGACTTATATTTGGAATAAATTTTCTATAATAATTTATGCATCCTAAAAAGCTTCTAACTTGTTTCCTGCATTGAGGTATTTGGAAACATTCAATAATTTCAACGTTTTTCTTGTCCGGAAAAACTTTACCTTTACTAACTACAAAACCTAAGTATTTAATTGTATCAGTTAAGAATTTACATTTTTTAGGCTTTAATTTTAATTTATGCTCACGTAATCGATCAAAAACTGCTTGTAATTTAGGAAAATGTTCCTCAACGGTTCTACTAGCAATGATTATATCATCAATGTAAATACCTATATTAAGTGGCTCTAAACCTGATAAAACGACATTCATCAAACGCTGAAACGAATTCGCACTGGTTCTCAATCCAAAAGGCGTACGAGTAAATTGGAATAAGCCCTTATGAGATGTTATTGCCAATTTATGTCTATCCTCTGGGGCGACTACCTGCTGAAAAAATCCACTTGTTAAATCGAGTGTTGAAAAGATTTTTCCTACAGCTAACTTGTCAATTGCTTCATTAATGTTTGGCAGTGGGTACGAATCCGGTACTACTTTAGCATTTAACGCCCTAAAATCAGTCACAAGTCTATATTCACCAGAGCTCTTTTTAACTAATAAAACGGGTGCAGAGTAAGCAGAAACCGATGGTTCTAATATGCCAGACTCTAATAAAATATCTATCTGCATATCCATTTCCTTACGTAAATTATAGGGTACTCTATACTGCCTTTTCTTTACTGGATTATTATCCGTCAAAGGTACTTTATGAAGGATTGTATCACATCCAGGAAGGTCTTTAACTGAACTTGCAAAAACATCTTTATTTTTTTCTAAAAATTTCTTTAATTCTTCCTTAACTTCGTCATTTAGATGATCAAATTCAAACGATTTATCCCATTCTAAGTCCGCCTCACAACATTCCCCCCACTTTTCCTCGGACTCTACAAAATTAACTTCCTCCCCAATTTCTGAACTTGATATGACAGCTTCACATGATATCAATTTTGTCGATTTATTCAAATGAATAAATTCACTCGTGGGATTTAACAAAAGAACAGGTATGACATTATTATCGTTATTATTGTGTACCGCGTGGGCAATAAAATAATCTTTTCCATTGTTACATGGTTTAGACACAAAAATTTTTGAATCAATTTTGCCTTTCACATTAACTTGCACCATCGATTGCGAAAATGGGTTAAGGACAGTTTTTCTATTAAGGTAACCATATACTGGTTTATTTTCTTTAACAGTTTGAATCGAAAATACTCTTTCTTTGTTTTGACTCCTATTTAACCAACCAACAGAATTATTGTCAAACGTGATTTTCTTTTCAGCATAATTTATGATACATTTTTGATCTTCAAGAAATTTATGACCCAAAATCATTTGAAAATTGTTAGATATTGGTATCGGTGTTACAAAAAACTGTGTTTTTATTGTTCTCCCTGCTAATTCTAAATCTAAGCTTATTCTTTTGGTTACCTCTACTATCTGATGGGAAATTGTTTTAATGTGAATCGAACATACCTGGGTCTCTATATTATCGGGTACGCTTGACTCTTCTATTAAATTTAAAGATGCTCCTGAATCACATAACGCAAAAATTTTCCTCGCGCAAACTTTTGCTTCTATTATGGGCAAAGTACTTCCTGTTTCATGTACAAAAATTTCGTTTAACTGCACTCGGGGTTCTGTCTCCTGTGATCGTGCTGTCCAGGTCCCCTTATTCAGTTTAAATTTTGACCTGACTCCTTCTTTCTCAAATTGACTCGGCAATCTCTTTTAAAATGCCCTACCTTCCCACATCTGTAGCACTTGATTTGTTTTTTTCGGTTAGTTTCACTTTGGGATTTATCCTTCTCCTCTAACGCGGTAATTTTGCCTGCCAGAATTTGTACTTGTTCCGTTAATTTTGAACACATTTCCACAAGCTGCATGTTAGCCGCATTTGAGTTATTAGCTTTTAAATGGAAAATTTGCTCGGAATCATGTTGCTCCTGAGCACGCGTGTTCGACGCATACCTACAAGCCTTCCACGCCATTTCTTCACACTTTGCAAATTCCCTAAGCGCTTCTACAGTCTGGGGTTTTTTCTATTACTCCTCGTAAAATTTCTGGGTGAAGATTTGTCATCAGCATATTGAGTAACATATTTTTCCTTTGAGCTTCAGAGATTTCAGGATTTGATACACCAAATTCCAACAATTTACTTTTCTGAGTAGCTCTAGCAATGTAACGTTCAACCGGCATGTCTTCCGGCTGTCGGAATGACATAAAGTCTACTAATGCATCGTTTGGAGAAATTTTATTGCCAAAACTTTTTATTAATAGCTCTTTTAAATCCTCATAATTTTTAATTTCCTCTTTAAATTCAACAAAACAATCCCTAGCTTCGTCGTAAAGTCGGTTTTTAAGAGCATAGAATTTTTCCTGCGAGCTCCACGACCACTGACTCGCCGCGTCATCTAAGCGATCGAGAAATTCACTTAACGAAATCCCTGACCCTCGACCGCGATAAATAGGTAAGGCGGACAGATGGACGATTGACATTCTTTGGGGATAAAATGTTCCCTCAATTGCACTTCCTGATTCACCGCTACTCTGAGTATTGGGCATATTACACAACATCTTATACAATGAACAATACAATATGAAAAAAATATAATATAAAAGGAAATATTAAATTTAACAACTTCAATTACAACTCAAGAGCTATTTTATACATATGGAGAAAAAATAACTATACGAACATAACATTATAAATAAAAAATTGCAATTTACATTTCTTAATATAACTATAATTAATACTACAACACAATTTAATTCAGTCTTCCAAAGAAGAACTGGTCACGGCACCATTTATGTACTAAGTGTCTATTATTCAGAAATCCTTTATGCAGTGAATTATTTGTTAAACCATATTATCAATAGACACTTAACAAAATTCCAGGTTCATACTTAGTTAATTAAGTTTATTACTATAAGAATAATACAATTAGAATAATACAATTAATGATATGATTAAATATATTTAGAATAATACAATTAATGATATATTCAGATTAACTTGGACAAATAAGTATACACTTTTACAGATAAATTAGACACAAACAAAAATAGATTAATTTCTTCTAATTTCATAATAGGTTATATTTAATAATAGATGTAATAATAAAATATCTCATAAATAAAGATATATATTCTTTGAAGAAACACACTAGAGAATAAACTTACAAAGTCATTTGGAGACGCCAGGTATCCCACGTGGGCCAGGCTTAACACTTATCGGGTGACCAGAAACTCCTCGTTACTCGGCACATTCCGTTTCTTCTCGAGGGATCTTTCTGCAATCGTGGTACAGCAGCTGTTGGAGTATTGTAAGATGTGGTTCCCTCCTGCAGCCAATCTCCTGAGTATATTCTTCTCTCAGGAACTCGCCTTGCACGGCTATATACTCGACCACTTCCTTTTTTTCGGCAAACTCCCAGTGTCCGGCACTGATCTCACACCGATTCAGGCTCTCCTCCTTTTTTCGTCAGCTGCACGCGTTCGGGCCCCGGTCTCTCTCCAAGTCTCTCCTTCCCTCCTTCCTCTCCTCGCGCCCAAAACCGGTTCCTCGTCATCTCCTCACTTCACTTCGCCATGCGCTCTCCACATGAATATACAAATAAATCTCTTTGCCAACCACAGGAAAATTAAATTACATTCATTTGTGGTCAGCACAATGCCTTATAACTGCAGTCTACTTCCTAAATTGTAATCATCGATACTGAATAATCCAGATGTTGATTGAACTCTTCAATTACTTTTGTTGCAGTTCACCTTTTAGAGATTTTACAATCCTCTTAGATACATCTCGATCATTTTCACTGAGTTTCTCTTTCGTCCATTATAATCGTAGATAAGCTGGAAAGGAGCATCAACACAATTATATTTCTGGAAAAATATTACCAAAGAATGTCATCTTGCAAAATTTGATGCTCACTAATATCCTTCAAACATTTTAAATTACCGGGAATGAGTGATCTTTTGTTTGACTTTCTTATTCAAAGTGCTCAATCCTAATTACACTCCGGGCCGCCTAAAACGGCAAGAAAAGCGATATCACAACAAAATTAATTTTGAAGAAAACAGGTTGACCAAGTATCAAATGATTAAATTTATAGACTTCAGTGAAGTGTGATTTTGCCAAAATCAGTAGCCAGAATCGCCACCTTGTTGGATATAACCGCTGTCCCACGCCTCGGCTTTTTTTTCAAAGAGACTTTGGATGTGTTCTTGGGGTAACGCAAACATAGCAGCATCCACACGTTGCGAAAGTTGATCTGGTGTGGCAGCTCGGTATGTAATCTGTGTCATTCATTGAGCAACCATAGACCACAAGTATTCTATCGGCGAAAGATCCGGAGAGCGAGCCTGCCAGAGAAGCAATTCAAATCGGTGATTGACGAAGAAGCCTTGGACAATGCGTGCCACGTGTGACCAAGCCCTGAAGGTAAGAAAAGACAACTGGCTCCAACACCTCAGAGATGTATCGCAGGCTGCTTAAAGTGCCGGCAATGCGTACTAGAGGAGTGCGTGAATGATATCCAATACCACCCTATACCATATTACGCGGTGCAGGATGAGTGTGGTGGTACATAACGCATCCTCTCTCTATCTCCAAACTCGAATGCGACAATCGTGGTTTTGCAGACAGAAGCATGACTTGTCAGTAAATACAATTTGATTCCATTCTTCCATCCACATCCTTCCTTCATCGCACCGAAAGTGAATGCGATCGAACACGTCATTCTGTTGTACCCTCCTGCATCCAACGATCCCATATCCGCATTACAGCTGTTTGGTTTCGTTCAATACGACTATCGGTTTCCCTGAAAGATAATCCACAATCTTGGTAGGCCACTATCCTTCCTCTGTCAAACTTGTATGCTTGATCCAAAAATGATCGCTGTTTTCTACAAAACATAATTGCTTTTTTTCTTTCTTTTTTTTTGAAAAAAACTGCAAGAAAAATACAATTGTCCAACTTGAAATCGTTGAAATCTCCAAGACTTAAATAGCGTTTTGAAGTGACACCACACTTCTGCACTGAAATTCTAATCATTTGCATATCTCACCTCCACTAATACATGTTGTAAATTTCATGTTATTAGCATACTTCTTTCAGGACGTTGCATTTACAGTGGTCAACAGTGTAGGTGCAAAAATTTGGAGCATGTATTACCTTTGAACACATATATATTCTTTATAAGCAGATAAAAGTAATTTTCATTCTTAAAATAGAAAAAGCAATTATTACGACGCTATTTTTTATTACTGTTTAATGTCCTTTAATTAAAAGGAATTACAAACTTAAACATTTTAAAAAGAGATTCATATTTTTCCCATTTGCAACTTTTTTTAACTTTTAATATTTTTGTCAACCAGATAAATCCCCAAATAGTGTGATATATAATCTGTCCTTCAGTTTAGAGAAGAATTTGAAGTTAAAAAATTGTTTAGTTTATTATTTTTTCTCAATATAAAAATTTGTTTTGATATGCATCAATTAAAACCATCAACTTCTAAAAGCAAATAAATGAGATAATTTGTTACTATATCTCAAATATCTACTATTTTCATATATTCAATCATATCGTCAATAAATATTTCTCTTTTAGGGAAAGATTTAGGTTAAAATTGAATGTGCTGAAATTCTCATTATTTCATCGTCTCTTATGGAATTATATTGAAAATTTATGTGGGATTGTAGAGAACCCCCCAAGGATATCTACACTACTGGCCATTAAAATTGCTACACCAGGAAAGCAGCACACCACACACGTGAAATTTGCATGACAGGTAGAACTTACTGTGATATGCAAATGATTAGATTTTCAGCGCATTCATACAAATTATATAAATATGTGTGACTGTGTGAACTAAAATATATTATTAATTTATTCTTTACTTCTATACATTTTTAATTAGATTGTGAGACAAATTGCATTTTAAATTTTACGTAGGTTTCTATATTGTAAATAAATAGTTATAAATAGTTTAATATATTATGCATTTAGTAAACCAATAATCTCTTTTGCATGACATTTTCTTAAAATATGATTACTTTTATAATTATCTCTTAAACTTTTAAAAAGCAATAAAATAATTAAAAATCAATTAGTAATTATTTTATATGTATAATAAAATAATTACATATAAAATGATTGAACTTTTTATATTAGTTAAAATTTTTAACAGTTAATCATAAATTATATGTTTTGTGTTAATATCAATACAGCATAAAGGCTCTCATCTGGCGTTTATATGACGCTTGGAACGAAGAGACACTTCTTATGCTCCATTAGATTCTCTTTAAAGGATGGAATTTCATTGTGTAAATAAGGGAGAAAATCATCAACCATCAGAAACATACACTAAACTTAATTTGTTATTTATTTTGAGTCTGGATTCTTTTATTCATATACAACATTTACTTTATATTCCCACAATCATTTAAACAGGAACCTTATAAAATATTTGAGGTAAATTATAAATTTATTGCTTATACAAATTTACAGACTTTTGGCACTAGAATAAAAATTGTTGCTGGGAACTTTTTGCAAATCATGAAGGAAGTATGCTTAGTGACATAATGTTACATAAATTTATTTTAATGACTAAAAAGTTTCTTTTAGATAATAATTAAATGAACAGTTTTTATTTTTTTGATTTTTAATAATTCAAATTTATACTATGTTTTATTCTAATCATATCTTTAAGTTTTGTCCCCTCAGGGGGTTTACTTTCTTTATGTAAACACGAGTGTCACAATTCCTAGGTACCCTAGTGAACTATCCTCTTCTTTCTTTTCTTCTCTCCTCTTCTGCTTTTTCTTCCTCTTCTCTCTCATTGTGGTTGCTTCGCAAGAGGTTGAGGGCTCTCATTGACGCCCATTTGCTATTAGCTTCTCTTGAGGACTAAATCGACCACGTAATTGCCATGTGTTGAGACCCCTGTTCCTAGAAAGGAGGATCCTGGTAATTGAGGCTCTCAGAGACCAACACATTACTTTGGCCTATGCACCAGGTAAACGGGATGTGTGTTGTGGTCCTCAGCGTATCAATTGGCTTCCATGGATCAAGCGATCATATATCTGCTGTGTGACTCGATAAGTGTGGAGGCCATTTCAAAGATATATAGAAAAAGAATAGGGTTTGGCTAGTACTGATGCAATTATACTGCATTCCCTTGTTGGGCTCGGTGGTGGGTGGTACAGTCTGGCCTTGAAGTAATTAACCTATTTTTATGGAGTGTACTTCTAATTCTTTGCTTCCTATGGAGCAACAAATGATACATGACCAGAAGTATTTTGTTATTAAAAGAACTGAGGGCAATTTTGATAATGTTTCCGCTTTCTTGACTGATAAAAGTCTTATTGGTACAGTTGCAAGTGTCAAAAATATACAAAAGATGAAATCTTGTGATAGATTAGTTGAAGTTTTATCAATTGAACAGGCCAAAGCCAATTTAAAACTAAAATGTCTTGGTAATATTGATGTTACATTATCTCCTCATAGTAGGTTATATTCTACACGGGGAGTAATTTCAGCAGATGATTTATTTAATGTTTTAGAGAAGGAAATTTTGGATGATCTTGTTGACTAAATAGATAGTGCACAATTATAAAAAACTAAGCAGCTCATACTCACATTCGCAACTTCTATACTACCTCAATCTATTAAAGCTGGTTATCTAAATTGTAGTGTTCGACCCTACATTTCAAATCCTTTACGTTGCTTTAAATGTCAGCGATTTGGGCATGTAAAAACTACTTGTAGGGGACCTTTAACTTTTGTTCGATGCTTCTGTTGAACATGACGGCAGTTCATGTCAATTACCAGAAAAATGCGTTAACTGCCGTGGGGAACATCTCTCTTACTCCATATTATGCCCAATCTGGATATTAGCAAAAGAAATTATTATTGTTAAAATAAAACAAAACTTATTTTATTCTGAAGCCAGGTGTACAGAGTCATCCCATACTCCTCAACAAGGTATTAACTATTCACAACCAGTCAAAAAAGTCAGGAGATCTTGTAGTACTCTAACATATTTCTTAATTTTTCCTAACTTATCCTCAAATATTTCTAATACGAATGTCTTACCTATTCTGAAAGGAATTTCTTCAGTCTTTCACAAAATCGAAGTCTCAAAAATCCCAAAAATTAAAGAATGCAAGTGAATGGTTCCTTAAATCATCTTTAAAGAGTAAAAGAAGCTTATCTGCCACTAAGATTGGTGTAAAGAAGATAGATCCTTCAGATAATGAAACATTCTTAAGTGAAAATTTGTTTGAATCCCAAATGGGTAACTTCTCCAATGCCAGAGCATTCAGTGTAACTTAATAGTAACCTTCATTTCTTGCAATTGTTGAAGCTTTTGCACTCATATAGAAGAGGTGAACATCACTCTTACTCCTGGTCAAGCCCAATCTGGATAATAGAAAAATAAATTACTATTGTGAAAATAAAACAAAACTTATCTTACACCAAAGCTAGGTGTCATCCCGTACCCCTCAACAAGGTGTTAGCTATTCACAAACAGTCAAAAAAAGTCCTGAAATCTTGTAATACCCGAACAGATTTCCTAACTTATTTTCTAATATTTCTATTATCAGTGTCTCATCTATTCTGAAAGGATATTCTCCAGTCTTTCGAAAAATTTTTGTCTCAAAAATCCCAAAAATTAGAGAATGCGAGAGAAGGGTTTGATAAATTATCTTTAAAGAGTAAAAGAAGCTTAACTGCCTCTCAGATAGGTATAAAGAAGATAGATCCTTCAGATAATGAAATACTCCTAAGTGAAGATTCATCTGAATCCTAGATGGCTTGCTCCAATGACGGAGAATTCAGTTTAGGTTAATGTTAACCTTCGTTTCTTGGAATTGTCAGGTTTTCGCACTCATATAGAAGATATAAAAACTATCATTAACCTGTATAATCTAGTGTGTTTTGCCATCCAAGAAAGATTCTTGAAACCTCAGTACTGTTTAAAATTGCGTGGTAATAATTGCGTGAGGAAAGATGTAGACCATGGTAGTTTCTGGAGGTGTATGCATTTTTGTGTCTTGTAACATTCCTAGCTCTATACAATCCCTTAACACATCATTAAAGACTGTTGCAATACGCATCTCTCATCTCTGTTGCATTCAACATCTCTCATTACTACTTGTAGTATTCACTTACCTCCCCATGCTGTCCTCCACGAAAGCGATTTAAACAATTTACTGCATCAACTACCTACACCCTTTATTTTGCTTGGTACTTTAATGATCATAACATCTTATGCGGTAGTGATAATATGAATCCTCGTGGTCACATAATTGTAGTTTATTTGTAATAAAAATATTTGCCTTCTAAATTCCACAGAAATACTCTATTTCCACCAACCATCAAGAACTTTTCATTCATTACATTTAGCTATTTGCTCTCCATCAATTCTACCTTTTTCACACATTCATTCTCGTTATTCCTCTTAGATCCCTGTATATATTGATGGCTCAAAATCAAATGGTCATGTTGGTTGTGCTATTGTTGTTGAAAATACAGTTTACAGCTATAAACTGCATACATCATATTCTATGTATACAGCCATATGTGTTACTATTTTATATGCTCTAGAAATAATTCAATCCAGCTCTCATCGAAAATACTATATCTATACAGATAGCATGAATGTAGTCATGCAATCATACCATTTTAATGATAAAAGTCATCCAATTATTGTGGAAATATTGGATATTTTAAATATATTGCAGAATAAACGTTTGACATCTTGTTTTGTTGGGTTCCAAATCATGTTGGCATTGCTTGGAATGAACTTGCAGATAGTGCTGCGAAAAATGCCTCTGACATTTTACATACAGCATTAACATTTTTTGACATGAAACAAATTGCCAAAGATTTTATTCCCCCCCCAGGCAGAAAACTTGGGATTTGCAGGCAAACAACAAATTATATACAATATTCTCCACCATTCTTCCATTCCCAGTTGCTTCTGCAAAGAGTTGTTGTAAAACTCACACGCCTTTGCGTTGGACATACTAGATTTACACACAAGCACTTATTCTTGACTCGAATGGCTCCAGTTTGTGGCATGTGTAATGTACCATATACAGTACATCACATTTTAATTGTCTGTTCTAAATTCAATGATTTACGCATTGTGTTTTTTAATACCACGAATTTAATTTTATCAGACATGCTTGGACTTATACCACATAGAAATCTGTTTGCATTTTTACGAGCAATTGGTTTCTTGAATTCTATTTAAGATTTTTATCCATTTTAATCTTTTACATAAGCTTTTCTTGAACTTTTATCGTATACAACTGAATAGGTAACACAGAATTTTTACCTACCGTTTTTAATATTGTACAGTGCAGAAATGTCCAATATCGGATCTTGCTTCAGTAAACCTCACAAGTTTTATTGAAAAAGTTTGATTACTTAAAATGTAATTTAATCTGTGTTTATAAAGATCTTGTAAGTTCCTAGGCATTGAATTTAAATGTAAAAAAAGCTTTCTAGTGTGATAATTAATATTAATACCCTTCACCACAACAAGGTCAGAAACTGCCATTCATTTATTATTATTCAGTGGGCACTTGTGAATCAAATCACAGAGGTGAGTAGCATATTACCCACACACCATACCACTACAAACCTGTTTATAGGGTGGGCCATATTCATACATCATCTCAGAAAAAAGGACAAAGAAACACAGAGAGAAAGAAACATCCCTATTCAAACCAAGAATCGAACCCAGTACCAACAGTCAAGGAGTCAGGAATGCTAAACACTTACCCACCTGACATTAAATAATGATTGCTAAAGTAAATTATAAATGTTGAAAGCTAATAATTATTTCTTCATTACTTTGTAATAGTAATTATTAATGCAATAATATTTGTTTAATATATTTAATTCTTACAACATAAATTCAATGAAAAATTTAGACAAGTTTTAACTATAAATTATAAATTTGTGTGTCATATAAATTGCTGTGTGTGAAAAAATATTATCTTCTCATATAAAAAATGTTAAAATTTATATTACAGTCAAATAACATAGTAAAAATTGAATTTTCACGTACAAAATTAAATTTGTTAAAAATTTGACAACTATATTTTGTTTTTACAGTTATATATAATAAAATAATGATATATGTAAATATTTTTCATGACATTATTCATTAAAGTTTTAATTTTATAACATTTATAGAATACATATGACATCAAACAATTAAAACTATAGAATAGATTTAAATGTAAAATAAAAAAAAAAAACATTCCATTTTGACAGCAAATTAATTTCAATGAACTAACCCCATTCTACTTTTTTATATTTTCGTTTATAACAAAGAATTTTCTTTAAATAATACTATAATTGTTAATCTGTTCAATTATTTGCTTTTTAAGTTAAAAAAAATCTGAATATCCTTCTATTTTCCTAAAAGTAATTCTAAACATAGAAACTTTTCTTACAACTGGTAAACACAAATTTTCTTTAATGACATTCATTAAATTTTCTCAATTACAAATTTAATTCAGATGTTATACATAGCTAAAAATTATATTTATATATGAGAATCAAAGAAAAGAATGCAGCTTTAAAATAAATTAAGAACAACACCCAATAGGTACTGAGAGATGTCTTTGGTTTATTATATTTTTATTAATATTTAGTATTATGACTCTTAAGATTTAGCTTGAAATAGATGGAAGACATGAGATTTACATATTAATTATACAGTAACAATATACAGTAAGAAAATATACTTGTTTTAGATTGTAACTTATTAAAGTGATAGTTGTTCTTTTTTTCCCCTTTTGCACAAGATATATGTTAGATTTTTTTTAAATATATCATCTTATAAAAGTATCAGAGGAAAAAAAAAATGTTATATGCATAAAATATCATAGAATAATTACTAAGATTTTAAGCAAACAAAATTATGTAAAAAATATGTGGAACATCTTTTTTATATAATATCTGGTTGTGTAATTAAAAAGTAAATTGTATTATTTAATAACGCAATCCAAATTTTTTATTGCTTTTTTTTAATAACGGCGGACACTTGGGTGACTAACCCTTCGCCACAACAAGGCCGGAAACTGCTACTCATTTGTCGTTACCCAGCGGGCACCTGTGAACCAAGTCACGGAGGCGAGTAGCATTACCCGCGTCATACCACCACAGACCCGTTTATAGGGCGGGCCACATTCATACATCAACACACAAGAAAGGACAGAGAAACACAGAGAGATAGTAACATCCATGCCCGAACCGGGATTCGAACCCGGGACCCACAGCTCAAGAGTCAGGAACGCTAACCACTCAGCCATTGGTCTGCTTAATTTTTTAATGTTTAATTGTAATATGCATAATTATATGTTAACTCCTCAAATATTTACGGAAGTATTACTTAAAATGCAAATTTATAAGTATTACTTATAAGTTTGCATTTTTCAGTTAAAACTATGTTTCTAATAAGCAATTATCCTATTTTTTATTCTAATTGAAAAAAAATTATTGGTCTTTAAACTATAGATAAATGTTTAAAATTATTACCATTAACTCTGTTCACTTAAGAATTCTTGGAAATTATAAAAATAAAATTGACTCAAGGTGCAAATTAGATTTATTTATATTTATATGGATAACAGTTTGGTGTTAAAAATTAAATGTCTACAAAATTCTTCTTTTTTATTTAAAAATAATGTCAATGATTTCACAAGTTTTATATCATGAATATAATTCATATAAACATATTTTTATACTTGAAATCAAACATATTCAACAAAAATGTTTTAAAATTTGTTATACTTAGTAAAAATATTGATTAATAAAATAACTTAATGTTCAAGATTTTAAGACATATTAAACGTTTTTCTTTAATAAGATAAAAAAAGACTAGAAAATAATGTCTTAAATTATATTAAACATAACTTAGTACAAAAATGTCATGGAATGTTCATTTAGTTGTAAAAATACTTTGTTTTGAAACAAAGGTGTTACCAGAGACTGTTTGACAGAACTGCAGTCATAAAATGAATAAATTTACAGCATGAAATCAATTTTATATACATGAATAATTTTAATAAGAGAGAAAAGCTTTCTATTTTTATTATTTGATTACTTCATTAGGGAAACAAAATCTGTCATGATAATAAACACTTTATCATGTTATTTTGTTTGATTGGCATTTATTTTGTATTCATTCACATGTAAATTTAGATTTCGTAAACAAGATAATGTTTGAACTTAAGCCTTTGAATCACATGCAATTTGACATCCAGAAAAGTTTTTTTTTTTAAATTAATAAATTGATTTTTTTAATAAATATAAAATAGTACTAAATATTATAGTTACTTCACTTAACTGACTATACATTTTTTGTAAATGAGTATATTTTTTCCTTCCAAAATATATCGATTATAAAAATATCACTCCAAAACATGTCTGAAATAAATTTTTTGAAAGCTAATGCCACTCATTTCATTTATGAAGGTATTCTTCTAATATATAAAGATCCCAAAAGGAAATAGAAGTTATGGAACACAAAATGTCTTCATGTAGGTTTTTTCATTTTTCTCTTGATATAGCAAAGCTGTTAATTTAACAGTAGTCTGTTGTAAGACATTTGAACATTGATTATGTAATGCCTTCTGTGATTAAATAATTAATCATTCACTCTTTTCATTGCATTAATCATTCACTCTTTTCATGAATTATATTCAAGTGTCATTAGGTAAAAAACTTAAAACACTTTTATGCATTCAATCTGTCTAGAAAAGGGCAGCATCTATCTCTTGTAATCCAATAATAATTTTCATTGAATGGAAGATTAACCTTTTCAAGAAGCTTTGTGCCATCACTGGAACATGTTAAGACACTGTTGAAGTTTTGCACCACTCTACTTTGATTTATAGTATGTAATTAAAATGTTTTTAATATATTATGATGAGAATAATTTCTATGCTCCCGTGTCAACATTTCTTGTAGAAAAAGTTTCTACTAACAAACACAAAAGTATTTAATAACGCTATCAGACAAAATCCTCAAACCAGAGTAACTTAGGTAATTATGCTTTTTCAAGTTTCTAATAATATTATTAATAAATTTAAAAGTAATGGAATGCACAGAAATTTAACTTCATTTTATAATTAGCACATACATAATTTAAATTAATTATAGATACTAGTCTGTTTAAACTGGTAGTTCTACATTCAAGTTTTATTCATTAAGGCAATTTAAGGAAAACCATGATTTAATGTAATCTTAATTAAATCACAACTTAAAATAGATTGAATTAAACTATAGAAAAGTTTGTAATAAAAAAGAAATGTTTTAAGATTTAAATTTTCTTTGAGAGTGATTTGATTATAATTTTATAATCATTTTTTGAAAACAAGAACTAATTTGACAGAGATCTATGGTTAATATTGGTAATTAACTATTTTAAGTTTCCAATTGAAAATGGAAGTCAAACCCACAAACTGTTAAATTGAAGACTAGAACACTGACAAGCTGACTTCTAACTCAGTTGCATATTTTTTGATTATTTAAAAAATTTGTAAATATTTATATATAATATATAAACCTTCAAACTTCATAAGTCACAATCATTTCACAATAACTCTAGGTACACCTGTGTTTCAAAACTAATTATTATTATTTTCATAATATTTAAAATACTAATTACATCAGCTTCTTAAAGCATATCACAGCAAGAATTAGTAACAAGGAGATTGAATCATCAATGAAATAGCTTTCAGACACTTGTGCAATAAATTATAAGCCATCATTGTAAATGAAAGTTTTTTCAACATAAAAACTTTACCCCACAAGAATATTTATAAAATCCTACACCAAGTACAAAAATATAAATTTTATCATTACAATATATTTTGATGTGTTTAATAACTTTTATGACAAGAAATATGATTAACACCTAGTTTAATTTTTTATGAGAGGAAGGCCCTACCATACTACAAAAAAGAATTGTGATTGTAGATAGAATTGTAAATAGGAAAACTATTATAACCATGTAAGAATTTTCTTTACCAAATTGTATAGTTTTATCAAGAATGCGATCAAACTGAGATACTGGCAGGGGTACAGACTCTACTTTAGAATTTTTATAAAACCCTTCAGCAAATCTTCTAAGTGTTTTAGATGAAACATCAGGTAAACTAAATCGGTACATCTTTTGGTGACGGAAAAATATAATTTCGGGACACTTAGTTATTTTGAAGCGCTCCTTTGTTTCAGGAGATTTTAAAATATCTACACTGGCTACATTCACTTTATTCCTCATTCTTGTACCTGCAGTTTCTAAATGCATTAGTTCTCTATTCTTGCAGCATGAATCATCATGAAAAATGACCAGCCAATCCCCAGTAGTAGCACCGGTAGCAGCTTGAGTTAAATGTTCAAATGTTATATCATTTAAGTCAATGGTAGCAGGTTCTCGATTATTCTGCAGCCACATATATAGCCTGTCAAATTCAAATTTTCCAATGTATACAGCTGTTTTATTATCTCTGATGTAAATTAACGTTGGAACACGCTTAATTCCAAAACGTACCTTCATTTTTTCTGATTTTAATCTTACAACCAAAAGGTCTAAATTTTCTTCTAATTCCTTGCTCATACCACCTAATAGCACTTCAGCTTCCACACATTCTGTACACGAGCAACATTCTTTAGTAAATAATACGGCAAGACTATTTCCGTCCTTTAAGAGTTCATCTAATTGTGTTTCCTCATCTGGAGATTCAGTAACCTCAGCATTTATAAAATTAATTTGTAAAATATTAAACACCAAAAATCCTATAAATAATAACATGATCGAATGGAAATCACAAAAATAAATTTTAATACACTTGTTGATTACATACGATTCACACGTAGTTGTTTATTATCTCATATTATTTATTATCATGTGTGTATGTGTCTGTCAACAAAAAGTAATTGGTTCGGTTACTATAGAAAACCATAGTACATGCTTTGTCTCTATTGATATCAATGCTCTAGTAAGTTATAATTTCTAATTAAAAAATATTTTCGAAAACTTCTTTTGATAAAATGTAAATTATTTTCTTATACACGTTCAGAAGAAATTATATTGAATACTTCCTAAATAATTAATATTTTTAATTAGGAATAAATATTACATTTATATAAAGTTAAAAGCATAGTCCGTAGTTGAAACCGTAGCATAGATTCTCTATTTAGTAAACAAATCAACCATATATTAAACGAAGCTGCTCCTGATAAAAGTCTAAAAGTCACTAATTAACCTACCAACAAAGCTAATTAAGATATGTATCAGAATCTCAAATCCATACCAAAATGCCTTGCTTTAAGGGCCTTGAATCCGTACAATATAAAAAGTAACAATCAGATATCTCATGTTGTAATATCGTGTTTTCTTATTTAATTTTTTTATTTAGATTTCATAGAGAATATTTAAATATAAAATATTTTAGATGAAACTAAATAACGAATTAATACTTTTTAAGGAAACCATTAGTTAAAGTTCTTAAGACATTAATGCATCACAGCATTTTAAGAATCTCTTGTTATTTGGTTCTTATTTTGTCATTTGATATGCAATTGTTACTTAAATTGTAAATTAGAGTATTAAAATAATATAAAATGTAGAATAGAAATAATTTTATACGTAATGGGGCATCGTACCATATGACGGAAAGAACCGAATTCAAGAACTCTCAAGTGCAGCATAGTAAACTTTTCTATCCTGTGTTTTATATTATTTGGTAAAATCCTAGGAGAGCCCACACTCTTTGTGACAAACACAAGAAAAACGCCTAGTCAGAGTGAAATTCCAGAAATAGTTTCGTTTATCATATCTAGTGTATTAAAGTAGGGTTATCAAGATTGGCACAAGCCACTACTATCGCCACCCAAAATCATTCGTAGCAAGTGTGTTGGCTCAGTTAGGATCCAACCATATTATTTTCTTACTCGTATTTTTTTATATTTTCACTGTAATTATGTGTGTTTTTCGAATTATTTTACTGAATGGTCACATATGCCATATAATCCAGAATGCCAAATTCTGAGTTTGGTGATTTTTTGGCGGATTTTCTTAGATATCTGGCAACCTGGTTTTAATTATGTCATAGATATGGAGACGTATAAATATTCTCTTTTGGCAATTTTAGTATTTACGTCATCATGGCAACATTTCTTCATAGCCAAAAATTTCAGAATTTCGAATCCTGGATTATACGGCATCTGTGCTGTTGAATGTCATTTAAGGCCTCTCATGATAAATTAAAGAGCTATATATATTTTTGATAGCAATACAAAAATATTTTACAAAATTTTATCTATAAAGGAGTAGTTCTAAATTATAAAATTATGCAACTTGTCATGATTTTTAATTTTATACCAAGTGATACATAACTTAAATTATTCAGGATTGCACATACAGCTATTTAAAAGTATTCCTTTTTATTTATTTTCATAAGAAGGCTTCTTGACTAAATATTTGATAATTTGACATGTTTTATCAAAATATAAAATAGAAATATGAAATAAAGTATTAAACTAAATTATTTACTGAAATTTCATAGATTTTGGCCTTATAGACAGATAGTGTTTAGGGAAAGTTTTAAAAATTTATAGACCTCTGTTAAAGGTAATATCTATCATTCAGGAGTCACCATGAAGGGAGGAGCAATTGATAGCTTTGGCATTTGAACTGGTGTTCTTATTATCATTGGTTATTTAAAATCGTCATTGACTGGATCATGAAAATTACACTAAAGAACCAACATTTAGAATCAGATGGTTATTGGATAGTGTGCTGTAGAATCTCGACTATGTTGATGACATTGACTTGATATCTCCTAGTCAAGTAAAGAAAATCTGAAAAAGTAAACCTTATAAAAATCAAAAACCGTAACCCAAATCCAATTAATGTAAATGACTGAGAGTAGGAGTTGACAAACATTTAACTACTAAGGCTCAATTGTCTCTACTGAAGATGACATAGACAATGACATTAAATCAAAAATAAATAAGTACATTATGCATTTAATAGCCTACATAAAGATTGTTGAGAAAAAAATGCTAAAAACAAATTTATGAAAATGTATAATATAATAGTAAAACATATTTTTTATATGATGTTGAATATTGGAAATTAACCATATTAAAAGAAAACAAAATTGATGTCTTGTAAGCAAAATCCTTGGAAAAGATACTGAAAATTTATTGACTGCAAAAAATTACCAACAATAGCTTACATGAAAAATTAAAATGTTTTTGTATTAAAAATTATCTTGAGAGTTGTTAATGATGAATTGGACATGTCCCCTAAATGGAACCAATTGATACCTCAAGAAAATTGCTTACATGGGGACCTAATGAAAGCAAGAAAAGAGGCCAACCTAAAATAACTTAAATAGATGATCTTAAATGAAAAAAAAGAAAAAAAGATTTTGTTTGGACCAGCTGAGAACTGGCTAAAGAAACAGCTTTTGTTCAAGGAGGAGGAAAAAAAATTCTGCTCTCGTGCACCACAAAGACATAATAAGCTGCAAAACCGGATGTAATAGAAAATAAAATGAAATCTAATTGTAAAAATAATACTTCTATTTATGGTTAATCATTAATGTATGTAACATCACAGTTACAAACATTTTGTTTTAATGAGTTGATCAATGACACACACTTTAAAAATAAGTCTTGTATATTACTGCCATGCAGGTCTGAATGACTGATTTATACTGTTAATATCATTAATTTTAATTAACTTGAGAGTGGTGCACAGTTTAAAACTTATCTTATATAGTACTATCAGGTAGTATCCAATTACTGAGCAATAAAACTAAGTTTATAACATGAATAATATAAGTTTTTAGAATATATAACTTTGGTTTACAATTAATCTAACAAATAGCATATCCTTTTAAAAAGATATTTTATGTAGTGCAATTATGCTGGTGTGAGCAACCAAATAATTGCATTATTTTATAACATAAATAATATAATTTAAAAAATATTTGACTTTTTATTAATTCAAATAGTTTTACATTCAAAATAGTAATTTTATTACATGATAATTTCAATGACAGTTTTTATAGTTTAACAGAAAACTTGCACTTCAACAAGCATTATATCTAATAAGCAGAATAATCAAGTATATAAAATAGCAAATTTGAATAAACTAAGTAAAAATGCATGAAGCAAATCCTACACTTGAACTTCCCTTAATCTGAGGAAGACTCTTATGTATAACATTAGAAATTTCTTGTTGTTGCTGTTACTAATGACACTTGGACAAGCCAAGCTTGCTATGCCTTGGCTATGCGAATTTAAGTCAATTGGGAGCGTCTTTTGTTTTAATCAGAGCACCATGAAGGTGAAAGTACGACTTTGCTCTATGTATATGCCATAGGTACCTGTTTATAGGGTAGGCAACCATTCACACCTCATTCATACAAGGAAAGGACAAAGGATAGAGAGAAAGAGAAAGTACATTTATGCCTGAACCGGGATTCGAACCCAGGACCTCCTTATCCGCAGTCAGGTAAGCTGACCACTAGACAAGTTGGGCGGCAGAAATTTCTTGAAATATGAAAATTAAAATAAATGAGAATTTTCTTAAAACTTAGAGAAAGACGTAGTAAAGTAGAACAAACAAAAAACCATAATGCACTAGATGATATTGGTCAACAGCTCAGTGCTTTGCAAATAAAAATATATAAATAATAAAAATAATTGCTGAAATTTTTGTAACTGCAACAATTAATACTATTAGTAAATATGAGGTGAGTAATAGTAAAAAATGTAAAAATTAACATAAAAGTTCAATTATAAATTTTTCTTGATACAAATTTAATTTTTACTCAAGTTAAGGTAAAAAGATTTATTAAGGTTAAAGATCTTTACAGAAATATATTATGTCTTAATGTTGATTTTAAAATGTTAAATTCAAAAATTAACTTAATATGTATTTAATTTAAAGTTTTAAAATTATAAACTATATGAAGACAATGTGAAATTGAATTATATATTTTTGCTCTTGATATTTTATTTGTTTTAAGATGAATTTTATTTATAGTGTTTAAAATTTAAAAAAAATGTTCTTTTAACACTTATTCTTGAGTTATTACTAAATTTTTTGTAAATGTTTTTTTTTCTATTTTGTTTTAGGTTTGTCTTTAATGAATTATCCTAGTTGTATCATTCAAAGTGTTAGATCTTCAAGTTCTGTTGTTAAAGAACATAATGATCCTGATATGGTATAAATTTAACTGTTGATTTTTGTTTTTATAAAATTCATCATAAATATTTATATGAAATAATAATTTTTTGTTTGCCTAGATTTTTCAAAACTAGCCACAGCCTGAAATTTAATTAATATTTAAGGAAGTTTCAATGGTTATAATGGTTAAATATTTAATTTCATGCAATATTAGACATTTAAAAAGTGCATTATTTTCACCTTGTCAGGGAATATTTTTATTTTTGTTAAACATATTTTAAAAATGTTCAAATTAAATTAAAAATAGATTGAGTATTAATATGTTAATAACAATACCTTGATATACCAAGTCATTGGTTGGTCCAAATACATCAAGGGTTGATTTAAAGTGAATGTTTCTGATAAGAAACACGAGGCCACCATCTCCTGCAATTCTATTTTTAGAACAACATCTTAACCCTTTACCTTTATTTGTCTCAGTTCTGCTAGTTTGGTTTCTTGAAATGTTATTGTTTCCATATGATGTTCATCTGCCTTTTCTAGAACACTGTCTAGCTTAAGCCTAGTGGCTAGAGTGCTAAGTCCATTGATATAACACTAAATGATTTGGAGATTTTCGGTAGATCTTTCATTATCTTTTATGATCAGATTTAGAGTCTTAGGGAGATTATTGCTTACTTTTCGGATGGGCCCCTCTGCCTAAATCATGAATGTGTCTCAGATTATTCTGTGAGATGGACGATGCAGTATGAGAATCAATATGAGTCTGGTTTGTTTGGCTTAGGGCAGATTGCAGCTTTATTTTGAAGAAGAACCATAATGGGAGAAGATTGACTTGACCTCTGAAATCATCTACAGCCATTAGCTGAGCATAAAGGCTTTCCTGCCTTGGATGATCCTGCCAGGAGAAAATTTTATGGATGTACTTTGCCCATTCTACCCAGTCACTACTTTGAGGCTGACTGCCAGATTTGAGGGAGTAATTTGAGATGGTTTTTATTATTTATGGGTTTTATTTGAGATGCTTTTGAGGATCTAGTTTTCCAAATACTCCTTTGGATGATTTGAAGAGAGAATGGTCTTGTTTTAAGCACATAATATTCACAGCCACTAAGGCTTCCACTAAAGTATTGCTTGAGAAAAGCATAAAGGAAAGAGGAAGTACTTTATACATATGAGGAACACTGTCAAACCTTTGTTCTTTAGGAAATCAGGTCTACAAAAATAAATGGTTTCCATTCCTAGTAATTGTGAAAAGATCAAACTAAACAAATTGAATGCTGAAATCAAGAGTCATTATATCCAGATTAAGCAATCAAACTGGCAGGACACTTGCAAGAACTTAGACTGTAAAACTCCAAATTCAAAACTGTGGAAATTGACAAAAATTCTAGAAAAAATGCAGCTCAGAGCTGAAGTTACAAATGCTAGCATTGGGTATGACAGATGTATCACAGATAATGATTTAGAAGCAGCTGAAGCATTGGCCCAGCATTATGCAAAACAAAAAGTAAAGTAACTTTCAATGGAGCAAATAAGACATTCCCTAGGAATACAAGAAACCTTGTAAAACCCTGCCAATATGTCATAGCAGCGAATCCTCTTTTTTAGTGATGACTTTACAGCAGCTGAAATTTCTCATAATTTCCAAAATCAAGATTTAAGAAAGTCACCAGAACTGGATAGAACTCATGGTCAATTACTTAGTCATATGGAAACTCTGGGTAAGGAAATGCTTTTCCATCTCTTCAACTTGCCCTGAACTACTGAGAAACTGCAGGGGTAAGGGAAATCTGCCAGTAGTCATCCCCATGTACAAACCCAACAAGGAAGCCAGTTTTGTTGATAACTATCGTCCTATCTCTCTCATGTGATTGCATTCAAGCTGATAGATAGAATCATCTTGAAAAGATTAGCATTCCACCTCTTAACTAATAATTTAATTCATTTGAGCAATATGCATTTAAAAGAGGACACAGTCCAATGGACCAGATACTGTTTTTCACTCTTAGTGTAAGAGATGCTCAAAACTGCAAACCAGTAAAACATACATTGGCAGTTTTTCTGAACCTAACAAATACTTTCAATTGGGTTTAGAAGAACAGACTAATAAATAAATGATATTATGATTTTAACAGTAGGAGTAGAGCTCTTTCGTGGATCACAAATTTTCTGAATCATGTGTAAACTTCCATAATCCACAATCAGGATTTTATAGGCAATAACTAGGAGTCCCCCAGGGTTCTATTCTTATTCCATGTTTATTGCAGGAATTAGAAACTAGTGTCTTCATGCCAGATTAGGATGTTCGCAGATGACATACTGTTATGGTCCAGTGGTACCGACTTTAGCAAATTAGAATCTCTCCTAAACAGATCTTTGGAGGCAATTAATAAATTCTTTCACTCCCACAAATTAAATTTGAATGCTTCCAAGTTTGTTTGTAGTTTCTTTACTACAAATAGACACTTTTACAACTTTTCTCTTAAAATTAATTTTGCTGGTCAGATGCTGGATTGTGACAAATATCCAACTTAACTGGGTTTTATTTTGGATTCTGAAATAAAATGTAGAAAACATATAGAGAAAATTGTAGCTAAGGCTAGAAGAAGACTTCAGAGTTTGAAGTATATTTTGAGTAGAGACTGGGGAGCTGATGCTTCCACTCTCAAACATACATATTATCCTTGAGTATGGTTACCATATATTCCAAACAACTTCTGTCTCTAATTTAAGGATTTTGGATAGAGTTCAACTTAGTGCAGCTAGAATAATCACAGGTTTAATGAACAATTGCCCTAGTGAAGTGGTCCTTTATGAGGCTGACATTATATCTCTGACCATGAGATTTAGGATAAGTTCTTTTAGATATTTTAATAAACTAACAAGTCTTGGAAACAGGACCTCCAACTATGTTTTGAATTAGTAACCAACACTTGAAGTGAGATACCTTACTTTCATATATGTGGAGTTTATTATAAATTTTAAAGTTGTCCTTTCAACTTCTGTTATTTGTTTGTTCCCTACTGAGTCTCTTACGATTATTAATTTTGGTGAGAATCTGATGTTCCATGTCAGTAAACAGGTGGACCATCTGGACTTTTTAAAACAATTAACACATTAGGTCATCAATAATATTCCCTCTGAGGCCTTTGTTATCTATATGGATGGTAGCAAATTTGATGATGAAAGAGCCGAGTGGTGTAATTGTTATCAATATCGAGGGAAGTAATGAGAGAGAAAGTAAATTCAGCATGAGAAATCTGGATTACTGCTCAGTTCTTAGATCTGAGATCATAGCTATTGGCATAGCTCTTGATAATGCTTTGACCACAGACAAAAATAGCATTTGGATTCTGACTGATAGCAAATGTGCTATTCAGTGCTTCAAAAACAGGCATAAAATGTATGATGTCCCTGACCAAGTTATTTTAAGGCTTGTTTGTGAGATTGATTGGTTGGAAAAAATCTATATACCAGTAATGGATTCCATTGCATGTTGGGGTGAATGGAAATGAGACATAAGATACACTTGCTAAATATGATTGTAATCTTCTGCCCATTAATTCAACTGAGCTTACTCCCTTGGAAATCCACTCTTTAAAAACAAGCAGAAACTGCTCACCGCAAAAAAAAATTCTTAAAGCAATTTTAATTATTTAGCATGTTTTATTATAACATTACATAAAATAAAATAAAATGCAGTTTTAATAAATTTGTATTTCTCATTTTAATGTGATGTTTAAAAATATGTTCAATTCTTTCATTTGACGTTTTAATCAGGGCAATGTATTTTTAATGTGAAACGCCAAAAATTTTTATTTGATTTTATTTTATTTTTGTCCTTACTCTTAATAAGGCTCTTTTTTCAGCAGTGTATGTGACAGTTTTTACAAGGGAATGTTTTATTGCTTCATCATAATTGATTTTATGTGCTTAAAAATGTGTAAAATTCATATAAAAAAAAGGCACTATCATTAACAAAAGTATTTAGTAATTGAATAAATTGTAAGTTTTATGGTTTACCTAAAAGTGAGACTAAAAACTTTTAAGTAAAGCTCATATATTTTCATAAACAATAATTTTTCATAAGCTAAAATAGTAAAACATTTTTTTTTAACATTATTACTAGTTAAAAAATATCTGAAGAATTTTTAAAGAAATTATACTGATTTTCATAAAGAAATTACCTTTTTTTTAGTTATGGTTTTTACATTGAAGTATCTATTGAAATAAAGTTTTCAAATGTAATCTAATGCAAATTAAAATGAAAATATGAAAAATAAACCTATCTTTATTATAAATATGCTGAAGCAGTTTTTACTATCTCAATTAAATTTGTAATATATTTAATTATTTTTATTTAAAGAAATCTCAAAAACATTTGATAGCTTTTATCAGTGAATAATGTTTTTTATATTATTATGATGAAAAAATTTTGCATGCTTAAAAAGCAATCTTGTAAATTGCTTCAAAATATTTGGAAATTGTCAAAAAGGCAGAATTAAAAAGTTTCAAAAATAAATAAATTTATAAATTTTATATTTTATTAATTAAATTCCCATTTTTGCAAAATTGTCCATAAAAGAAAACATGTTGAAAAAAAAAAAAAGCTTGAAGTGGAATTATCAGAGGATTGTTTTAGATGTATAAAGCTTTTTCTTATTGTAATTTGCCAAGCCTTTTGTTTGTTTTTGGATAAAAAATTTCAATTAAAATTCAAAAGTGTATGTTTATATGAAATTAGGGAATCTATTTGTAAAAAGATTAATTAAAAAATAAAGGCTATATAAAAATCCTGTTTTTAACACATTAACTCTTAATAAAATTTGGTCATTTTTATGTGTTAATTTCTATTATATTTTTTATTGTTATTTCCTGTCATTATTTCTGTTTAACAGTTATAAGGATAAATGCCTTTGATGTATTGAAGTTTGCATGTATTGTGTTTATAGCTGTGAGAAATTTTCATTCTTGAAATTATATCATATTAAATTATATTTTTTTTAGTTTTAAGCTTTTGTTTATTCAATCATTTTTACAGTTCTTGGCAATTTTTTGAATTAAGAATTTTTTATTTCATTTAAAAATTATCTTAGAATATATAAAATAAGCAAAATGGTATGTATAATTTCAGGGAAAAATGTCATTTTTCTTTTAAATAGTCATTTTTATGTGGTTTCTGTAGCAAATTATATATTTAATTAAAATTAGATTTTCATTGATTGCTATTTAATTATTATTCTTAAGTTTACCTGTCCTATTTTGTAATTTTTCTTTCCTAATATACTTCATGTTTACTGTTTGCTTTCTAAAAATTAAATCTGCTGTTGTCAAACAATTATTCAATAATAATTGGTGGAAATAATTATAATTAATTTATGCATTATGTGTTATTTAATTTGAAATTTAGACTTGTAAATTACAAATTATTTATTTTTCAGTTTATTTCTGATATAAATAATCCATTTGAAAGAAAGAAAAGAGTTTGCATTGCTTGTAAATACAAAATTCCCCTTGACTATAAGGTATACATTATATTTTAGTAAAATTACTGTTTTAAAATATAAGTAAATTATGCTTCTATTTTTATTTAATATTAAATTATTAGTATTTGATTACTAAATTTTTATATTACAAATTGTATGTTATTGTTCATTTATTTTTAGAATGAAACTTTTGATTTATATATTCTATTGTAGTTAATTTTCTAGTAAAAGTTACACACATTTTCATTTTCTTTATTTTAAATATTCGTAAAATTTTCAGTGAACAAATAAAAAATTTAAGTTTGCATTAATATCCTTTTTAAGATATTTAAAATTTGTTGTCATTTGAATTTTTTATATTTGTGGCTCATAATGATGAATTATTGTTGACTTAGTAACTTAGATTTTTGTTTTTAAAGAACTGTTATCTTTTTAGAACTGTGTTAATGTAAATGTTTGGTTATTTTATTATATTTTATCTTTGATACTTTTTTTCTCTCATATTTTTTCTTCATTATAAAATTTTTTTCTGTGATAGATTTATGAATTAGAAAAAAATTTAATTTCTAAATTCTTTCTGTTTATGAATTCTGACTATTTGTGTATTAATTTTATGATAAAAGTTAAACCATGAATAGCAAAATTTATTCTTTTCTTTTGTGAGATTCTTTTATTTAAATTTATTTTATATTCAAAATGAAAAAAGTAAATAACAAAGTTATTTCTTCTAAAAATCCTTAAAAACTTTAAATTTAATAAACTTATTGAAAACTTATGTTTATTTTGGAATATTTTTTAAATTACTTTTTAAATATATTTCTAATGTATTGTTTTGCAAAATATCTAAAATTTTGTGCTAAAATATCTTTAAATTTGCTTCAAATTTATTTCAGGATATAATTTTTAGAGAATTTATAAGATACCATATTAAAAAAAATTATGAAAATACATATCTGCAGTGGATTTGTATGCTAGTTTGTTCATGAAACTCCAAATCTTTTGATTTGAAGAAGTAGAAATAAGAAAAAAAATTTATGCTTTTTCTTTTTGTGACAATTATTTTTTCCTCTATGCAAAGCATGTTTCTGAGGTAGTAACTTTTTTATGTAGACAGTATACTTTGATATTTATTATAAATGAGCATGTTTTTGTTAGTTTTACAACTCATTGAAAATAACGTTTTAAAAAAGGAGAATAAAATTACTTATTTTATTACCAAAGCATACATTTATAAAAGTAATTTTTCTTTCTAAAGATGATCCCCTGAGGGGCTTTACCTTCTTTAGGTAAACACAAGTGTCACAGTCCCGAGGTACCCTAGTGAGCTGTCCTCTTTTTTTCTCTCTTCTTGTTTTTTCCTTCCTTTTCTTCCTCTTTGTGGTTGGCTCATAAGAGGTTGATAGCTCCCCTTGAGTAGCTATCGCTGCCCATTTGCTATTAGCTTCTCATGGGGACTAAATCACCCATGTGTTTGCCATGTGAGACCCGTGTGTTCGTGGAAAGGAAGATCCTGGTAATTGAGGCTCCCAGAGACTAACTCATTACTTTGGTCTCTGCTTCAGATAAACAGGAGGTGTGTTGTGGTCCTTAGCGCATCAATCTATTTCCATGAATGAAGCGATCATATATCTGTTAGTGACTCAATAAGGGTGGACTCGATAAGGTTGGCACTTCAGAGATATATTGAAAGCATATAAGGTTTGGCTAAGACTGGAGCAGTTATACTGCATCCCCTTGTTGGGCTTGGTGATGGGTGATGCAGTCTGGTCTTGAAAAAATCAACCTTTTTATGGAGTGTATTCTAATTCCCTACTCCCTATGGAGCAACACATGATAAATGATCAGAAATATTTTGTTATTAAAAGAACTGAGGGCAATTTTGATTGAATGTTTCCCCTTTCTTAATTAATAAGTCTTATTGGTTTAGTTGGAAATGTCAAAAATGTTCGCAAGATGAAATCTAGGGATTCTCAGTTATTACCAACAGGACAAAACCATCTTAAACTTAAATGCCTTTGTAATGTTGATGTCATAGAATCTTCTCATAGTAGGTTACATTCTACATGGGGAATAATTTCAGCAGATGATCTATTTAATGTTTTAAAGGAGGAAATTTTGGATAATCTTGTTGACTAAATAGAGAGGGCACAATTATAAAAACTAAGCACCTCATACTCACATTCGCAACATCTATACTACCTCAATCTATTAAAGGTGGTTATCTAAAATGTAGTGTTCGAACCTACATTTCAAATCCTTTATGTTTCTTTAAATGTCAACAATTTGGCCATGTAAAAACTACTTAAAAAGGACCTAGGACTTGTGCTCGATGCTTCTGTTGAACATGACAGCAGTTCATGTCAATTACCAGAAAAATGCGTTAACTGCAGTGGGAAACATCTCTCTTACTCCTGATTTTGTCCAATCTGGATATTAGCAAAATAAATTATTATTGTTAAAATAAAACAAAACTTATTTTATTCTGAAGCCAGGTGTACAGAGTCATCCCATACTCCTCAACAAGGTATTAACTATTCACGACCAGTCAAAAAAGTCAGGAGATCTTGTAGTACCCTAACATATTTCTTAATTTTTCCTAACTTATCCTCAAATATTTCTAATACGAATGTCTTACCTATTCTGAAAGGAATTTCTTCAGTCTTTCACAAAATCGAAGTCTCAAAAATCCCAAAAATTAAAGAATGCAAGAGAATGGTTCCTTAAATCATCTTTAAAGAGTAAAAGAAGCTTAACTGTCTCTAAGATAGGTATAAAGAAGATAGATCCTTCAGATAATGAAACACTCTTAAGTGAAGATTTGTTTGAATCCCAGATGGGCAACTTCTCCAATGCCAGAGCATTCAGTTTAGCTGAATAGTAGCCTTCATTTCTTGTAATTGTCAAAGCTTTTTGAACTCATATAGAAGATATTAAAAAATTTTTTAACCTGTATAATCCAATGTGTTTTGTCATCCAAGAAATATTCTTGAAGTCTTAGTGCTGTGTAAAATTCTGTGGTTATTACTGTGTGAGGAAAGATGTTAACCATGATACTGTCTGGAAGTATATGCATTCTCATGTCTTTTAACATTCCTAGCTCTATACAATCCCTTAACACATCATTGCAGACTGCTGCAATACACATACATTCAACATTTCTCATTACTATTTGTTGTCTTTACTTACCTCCCCATGCTGTCATCCATGAAAGTGATTTAAATAATTTACTGGATCAACTACCTGCACCCTTTATTTTGCTTGGTGATTTTAATGATCATAACATCCTATGGGGTAGGGTTAATATGAATCTTCGTTGTCCCTCTTGTAGATGCTATTTCCAAGCGTTCTCCAATTCCGTGCAAATGTCATAAACTTGGTGAAACCAAGAGTGCCTAATTTTATTCAAGAAACAGATAAAGATGTGGGCTGTTTTTTATAGGTGTCCTGCCTTAGAAATCCTCATAGCTTTAAAAAAATTTAAAGCTTTTGCTCGTAGAGTTCAGCAAAATAGTCAAAAATAATCTTGGATGAGATATGTCTCTTTCATCACATCAACTTCCATCAAAGAGTTGTGTAAAAAGTTAAAGCAGCCTGTGGTTTATATCATGATTTCTCTATCCCAATATTACACTCAGGAGCTGTCACATGTTCTTCTCAATATAATATTTCCAATCTTTTAGGTGAAATTTTTTCGAGGGTATCTAGTTCAGCCACTTATGATCTTAAATTTCTCAGAACCAAAGAGCAAGCTGAAAAGAAAACTATTAAGTTAGATGATAATGCCATGCGTCCATATAATTGCAATTTATGGAACCGCTGAGAACCCTGTCCCAAACTTGAAATGCTAGTGTCTGGGGCCAGATTGTATCTCGTATAAGATTGTATTTGTTATCTTAGCCATGAATCTTTAATAAACATTCTTGCTCTATTCATTAGAATATAGAATGAATATATCTACCAGTCTCCTGAGCAAAGCAATTATTATTCCAATATTAAAACCTGGGAAAAATCTAATTAATCCTCAAAACTATCATACAATTGCTTTAAAAAGTTGCCTGGAGCGTATGGTCAACGCCCGTCTTGTTTATGTACTTGAAGGCAATCAGTACATATCACTTTATCAAAGTGGATTCCAGAAAGGTCCATCCCCTCTTGACAATATTGCATACCTAGAAATACAAATTAGGAATGCCTTTGTAAGAAGACATAATTTGGTGTGTATCTTTTTTAATACAGAAAAAGTCTGTGATAAGACATGGAATTCTTTATACTTTATATAATTTTAATTTCATAGGAAATTTACCCATTTTTATTCAGAATTTTTTAAGTTCTCATATTTTTAATGTTCGTATAGGATCTATTTTATCCAATCTATTAACCAATCTGAGGGGTTCCTCAGGAAAGTGTCTTGAGTGTTATTGTTTTTAATATTTGTATCAGCAATATTCTTCATGTATTGCAATCATCAGTCTCTGGGACATTATATGTAGGCAATCTCCAAATTTCTTGCCAAGGTTCCAATATGCGACTGATTGAATGACAGTTACAAACTGCTGTCAATAATCTTGCTGCTTGATGTAATGAAAATGGGGACATTTTGTCTCCTTCTGAAAGTAATAGTATATATTTTTGCAAAAAAACTGGATCCAGATCCAGAAACTGGACCTCATCCTGATCCAGAAATTAAGATATCAAGCACAACTATTCCTGTAGTTAATCAGATGCCATTTCTTGCTTATATTTGACAAAATGTTAACTTCCTACTACATATCTTAGATTTGCACAAAAGGTGTGAAAGATCAATAAATATTCTGAAAGTTCTCTCTCATACCTCTTGGGGTTCAGATCATAAAGCATTACTCTGAGGTATCAGTCACTTATTCTATCTTGAATTGACTATGCTAGCGTAATTTATGGATCTGCTAGATCATCAGTATTGGGCAAATTAGATCCTGTACATCACTCAGCTTTATAGATCTATTCTGGATTTCTGTCCAGAGCCTTTATTGCAACCAGTTACCTCTTGATGTAAGATGTAAGCAGCTGTCTCTACATTATCATTTTAAAATACTATCAGCATCACAACATCCTTTGAGATCTATAATTGTTTGTTTCTCTCTGAGAAAGTTATATAATGCATGGCCACATAACATACTACCATTTTATGAGCACACAAACTCACTGCTGTCTTCATCTGAGTTCCCTGCTTTACAAATCTAAATTATTGATGTTGATTTGGATTTGTATATTTGTAATATTTCCTCCTTGAAATATCCCTATTGTCAATATAATCAAACCGTTTGCTAGATACAGTAAATCAGCTACATCTCCTCTTATTTTACAACAGATTTTTTCGCACATTCATTCTCATTATTTTTCCTACATCAACATTTTTCCACCAACCATCAAGAACTTTGCATTCATTAGATTTAGCTATTTGCTCTCCATCAATTCTACCTTTTTCACACATTCATTCTCATTATTCCTCTTAGATCCCTGTATATATTGATGGCTCAAAATCAAATGGTCATGTTGGTTGTGCTATTGTTGTTGAAAATACAGTTTACAGCTATAAACTGCACGCATCATATTCTGTGTATATAGCTAAAGGTGTTACTATTTTACATGCTCTAGAAATAATTCAATCCAGCTCTCATCGAAAATACTATATCTATACAGATAGCATGACTGTGGTCATGCAATCAGATCATTTTAATGATAAAAGTCATCCAATTATTGTGGAATTATTGGATATTTTAAATATATCACAGAATAAAGGATTTGACATCTTGTTTTGTTGGGTTCCAAATCATGTTGGCATTGTTGGGAATGAACTTGCAGATAATGCTGTGAAAAATGCCTCTGACATTTTACATAAAGCATTAACATTTTTTGACATGAAACAAATTGTCAAAGATTTTATTTTTTCTCCCTCTGGCAGAAAACTTGGGATCTGCTTGCAAACAAACAATATTCTCTCACATTCTTCCATTCCCAGTCGCTTTTACAAAGAGTTGTTGTGAAACTCACAATGCCTTCGCGTTGGGCATACTAGATTTACACAGAAGCGCTTATTCTTAGAGTGCTTCGATTTGTGACATGTGTAATGTAGCATATACAGTACATCACATTTTAATTTTCTGTCTCAATTTCAATGATTTATGTAAAGTGTTTTCAAATACCACAAATTTAATTTTTTCACAGACTTGTTAAAACCACAACATTGGGTTTAAACCACATAGAAATTTGTTTGCATTTTTTATGTGCAATTGTTTTCTTGAATTCTATTTTTTCTATTATCTGTTATCTATGAAGTTTGTTATCCATCTTAGCCTCTTTTTATAAGCTTTCTTGAATTTTTAATGCATTTCATCTTATACATTTGACTAGTCTTTTAACACAGAATTTTTACTTTTAGTTTTAAATATTGTACAGTGCAGAAGTATCCAATATTGAACCTTGCACCAGTAAACCTCACAAGATCAAATCAAATCCTAAAGATGATGTTATACACATTCTTTAATTAAAAAATTTCTAATTTTTCAATTTCTTATTAATTCATTGCAGAAATTTTGTGCAAAGTGATTAACAGTGAATTTCTGTATTGTATTAGATGAGATAATTGTATGATGATGAGACTGTTGTATTAGATGAGATAATGTTAATACTAATCGCATAATCATTCTGTTATTTTCATTTATTTAATGAGAAATTTGATATTTTGATCAATTTTTGTATTAAATTAATTATATGATTCATTTTAATTATTATGAAATCATAAAAAATATTTTACTTTAACTATGATTATTTTGCTTAAAGAGACATTTTATCCATTTTTTTGAGAACTTCTCTATTATCTCATGTTTTAATATTTTTTGACAGTTATCGTTTTCATTTCAGAACTCATTTATTATTATTAGTTTGAAAAATTGTTAAATTCTTGGCTTTTATTTGATTCAGTGTTTTGCCAATTTTAATTTCTAAATTAAATTCAAAAATTAACTTGTGGAAACATTAGTCAACTTTTCTTTTTCTATTTTTTCTTAAAGGGAAAGATATCACATTTAGGGTTCCTAGCAGATTCTAATTTTACTTGCACTCTTGTTGATGTTTATTCATCATAATCATTTTTAATTGGTGATTTTGTCCTTAATTGTTCTTGTATTTGAATTTAAATAAATGGGTCATGTTTAAGCTGAAAATTATTTCATTCCCACAGTGATTGAGGGAATTGACTTTAAAATATGAAATACTTCAAGGATAAGGAAATGTCATATTAGAGTATCATTGAGTAATACAAGCTTATCTGATTGCATTTTTTATTCATGTATATTATTAACAAAGGTATTTTGAAAATGAGCAATACAGTGACATGTTATCAATGAACTCTGAGTGCTATAATTATTTCCTTCCTATTGAGTTGAAATTTTAAGCAAACAATTTTAAGAAAAATATTACTTTTATGTTACTTTTAAAATTTCAGGTTATATATTAACCATTATTGAAATTAAAAAATAATTTGTAAATTCAAAATGTTTGAAAATAATTGTTTTAATATTTCATTGCAATGTTCAAAAAGTTAATGCTTTGCTCTAGTTTATAGTTAGTCCATAGTAATTAGAATATTTCAAACACTTGTTATAAAAATGAAAAATCTTATATTCACCTGATTTAATTTTCCATTATGTACATTCTGTGTGGTAAAAGTGTACATGTTTTTCATTGAACAGTTACTAATGTTTGTTTTATTCATTTAATGTTAAAATATTCATGCACATTTACAAAATATTTGATTATTATATCTTTGTTGTCCTTAAATTTGTAATAAAAATTATATTTCTTTTGAAAAAATTATCAAAGCTTTTTTATGTGTTTTCTATAAATGAAGAATGTTTTAAAATTATCAAAATTTACATACCCATTATTGTTTAATCTCCAGTGGGTCAATAAATTGAGTACCAAGCATGCTTAAGAGCTAAATACTGTGGATTTTGTATTAGACTGACCATCTAATTGGGACATATGCTTTGCAACCCAGTCTTCTTGATCAGAAAAACAGCGATGGGCATTGTAAGCCTTGTGGCCCACATGGGCTGTTGTACCACAGTTTTAGTATTAGTGTTTTATGTTCATTAATCAACTTTTTTTAGAATTGTATCATTAGTCATTATATTCCATTTTTTTTAAAGAAAAAAAATTGAGTTATACTTTTGCTTTAGAGTATTATCCAATCTTGTATTTCTTAGTATTTAATCTTTATATTCAATCTTGATTACATTTCATTGCTTACTCTTATTGTTATGAGCATAAAACTTGAAAATATTGGATTTCTAGTTTTTAATTAATTATATATTAATTATATCTCCTGGCAATAAAATATTTTATTTTCTAAATTTGTAAATGACTTTGAGTTTAAAAAAATATTTGCTTTGATTGACCCCTTAATTTTTATCCACCTTATTTTAAAATCCTAAATATTATTAAATCATTGAGTCATTTGATGCTCTTTTTCAATTTTGAAAAAAATGAGAATTGAAACACATTTAATGATATTAAGTCATAAATCAGAGTTTAATATTTTGGTTGTAATTAAACATATTTGAAATACATGTATATAAAAAGTTTGTTTATAAAATAAAATAAACATCTAGAAATTTTAAATACTAATTGGTTTTATAGAATCTTTAATATTTAACTATTGAGAATCCTTTGAGAATAATGAGTATACTTTTGGAAATTATTTTGTGATGAGAAAGTGACTGCTAGATTAAATAAACTCTTCAAATAAATTTTATTCCAATAAGTGTGTAAAAGTGCAATAAATGTAGAATGTATTAACATTTTATCTATTTAATCACATTTGTCTATGTCATATTGCTATGATTATTTTTGTTTAAAATATAAAAATTGTAATAAATGCGTTGGGTGAATAAAATGAAACACTGGGAAATTTTATACGTACTTTATTATAGAAAGGAAGTATTTGAAATTAGAAATAACAATTTGCTTAATTGAAAAGAAAACAAATTCTGTAATGTAATTTAATCTTGTAAAATAACAATGAATGATAAGAATTTTAAGGAAGTAATAATTTTAAAAAATGATTGAAATTGACATGAAATCATTTGAAATTTTTTTATCATTGTTTTCTTGTAGATTGTAATTAAAAAACATGGAAATACGTAATATTATTTTTTTAGTGTTAGTATTTATTTTACTAAATTGCTTCTAAATTCATTAAATTTAAAAATGCCTTTTCATCAGAAACATAAAAAGTATTTAATCAGATATTTTACTTTCAAGCTTTATTTCTTTTATTTAAAAGTAGTATTACCACTAAGTTTTAAAAAATTGATTCTTGTTCTGAAATTACACGATTAAAATTTTTATAATGCTTAATTTAATATCTTATAAGATTAATTAAGTCATTTCTTGTTAGTTGTAAATTGATCTCATGAGAAATAAAAATACTAATGTTTTGTGAAATCCTTTTATGTAATATTATTTCATAATAATTCTTTAATTATTATACTGATTTTTATTTTTTATTTTAGGTAGCCTTATTAAAAATAATTGGAAAATTTAACTCTTAATTTGGAATTTATATTTGTATTGGTTTAAAATCTGCTTTAAATTATTAGTTGTAGATGAATTAGCCCTCATGTTCCAAAAGTGAATATGATTGTGTAATGACTGTATTGATTTAGATTGTAACAATACAACAAACATTCTTCATTTAACTTCATATTTTTGTATTGAGCAGGACTTTCAATTGAGATAAAACATTGAAAAAAAGGAAGGGGAATAATTAAAAGGCTGAAATGTGATTTATCAGTATGGGATGTAAATTAGAACCATTGTCATTCACTATTATCATAGTATGATTTTTTGATTTTTCTGTGGAGTAAAAAAATAATACTAAAGAAAACACAATAGAATTACATAGAAAACATTAGTTAAAGAAACTTTTGTCTTTAACTAATGTTTTAGATTTGGTTTCAGCATTCAGTCAACATGAATTCGTTATTTTTTTTGTCTTTGAAATAAATATGAGGAAATGCTTTATGCTTATATATACATGTTTTGTTAAAGCAATATATTAGAAATTTTATAAAGTGAAAACACGCACACAAATTCCAGTATTTATATAGATATATTTTGGTATTTTTTTCTTTTAAACACAGTTAACCTTTGAATTTTTATTTATTTAATTTTTTGTTGTCAAACTCACAAATTTATTAGAACAGAAAAATAATTGTAGTATGGGATACTGAAAAATCTCTAAATTACTTTGTCAATTTTAAATGTTGCAAAATTCAAGATAGACAGGAACTTGCTGCTTTTATGTTGGTTTATCATAAATTAAATTCGTATATTATTTCTCCCAATAATTTGAAGAAATGCGTAAATATTCTTAACTATTAAAATGGAAATATCTAAAAATACATGTTTGAGGAAAACACAGTCAGCTACACTATATTTTTCTGATTAATTATTTTTCAGTTATTATGTACATAATTTAATTTAGTAATGATTTCATTTGGGTTATAAATTCTATGCTTGTATTGCATAGATTAAAATTTGTTTAAATGGATTGAAAAGGTTAAACTAACTAAAATCATGTAATTCCTTAGACTGATTTTAGCATCAGTTCTGTATCTTATTCAATTTAAATAATACAGGCACATTGAAGTGTGACTTTATTATTCATATAAAAGATAATAAAATTGATTGTTTGTAGTAACATTTAGATTGGAAAATTTTTAAGATTCTTAGCATGTCAGTTATTAAAAATATCAAAATTTCTAAGTCAAGTTATTGGGGAAATCTATCTTTTTGCCCTAAACACCTGAACTTTCTTCGCATTTTATCATTATCAGTGCAAAATATAATATTAAAAATGCTGTAGTTTATTATATTAGTAAAATATCAAAACTAACTAATATAGTAAAAAAATTCTATTGAATTAGTAAAATTATAAAAAAAATAACTTTTGTTCTAAATATTATATGATAATGTTACTAATTTAGACTAATTATAATAATTATAATTCAGAATGAAACTAGATTGAACTAAAAAATATTCTACAATTATAATTTATAGAATATAGTTTAGTTCAGTTCATTTGAGTTAAAAGCATGTTTCTTTTCAGTGTCACTCATTTTGTTTTTAAAAGTTTAAATATGTTAAGTGTTATGAGTTTAAATGTATGACTTGAAATGAAATGTCTTATTTAAGTAAAAAATAGTTATGAACTGTTTTTTTTTCTGTTTTTGCATATTATTTTTTTACAGGATTTTTTTCTTAATTTTGTATCTGTAATTTTATTTTTTCTGTTACATATTCATATTTGTTGTCTCATTTTCCGAAAAAAATTTTGTAGAAAACTTTTAATAATTAAGTTTAAAAATATTTCTAAAATATGAAATGAATTTTCTAAAAGGTAATTTAATTACCCTTTAAAAATTCACTTTATGTTAGTAATGAGAGAATTATTATATTTGAATAATCATATTAGAATATTATGAATATGAAAACAAACAAAAAATTTGTAAATGTAAATAATTATTTTATGATGAATATTTCTTTCAATAAAATTGGAGTCTAACTGTATTTATAATAAATAAATTAATATCTTGTAATTTAGAAAAACTTTTTGCATCTTAAATATTTATTGTGAGATAACAATTCTTGAATTGGCCTTTGTTAAGTTTTGATTATTTGTGTTTAGAATCCCAGATTGTTAAGTCAGTTTGTGTCTCCGTATACCGGACTTGTATATGATAAACATATTACTGGCTTATGTGATGCTCAACAGAAGCGTTTGCAGACAGCTATTCAGCGGTCACGATTATATGGTTAGTAAAAATTTTATAATTAATAACATCCTGAATAATTTATGTTATTTTTTAAAAACAAATTTAACTTTCTTTTTTTTATAATAGGATATATGCCAATTTTGATTAAAGCTCCTCAGTACCTCAAGGATCCAAAGTTGTTTGACCCATTTAAGCCTTCAAGACCTAATCCATACTAGCTATTTTTATTTCACATATTTGAGTTATGTTATCAATATTTTTACATATTTAATAATGTGACTGAACATTATTGTAAATAAAATCATTTGTTAAATTATAATATATTAATTATATGGTAATCATCCAATATATATATATATATATATATATATATATATATATATATATATATATATATATATATATATATATATATATATATATATATATATATATATATATATATATATATATATATATATATATATATATATATATATATATATATATATATATATATATATATACACACACACACACACACACACACACACACACACACACACACACACACACACACACACACACACACACACACACACACACACACACACACACACACACGAGGGTCACTCTGAAATTTTTGAGATACAACTAGGTTTTTAAAGTTATACTTACAAAATTTTAGGTGTGTTCAAAGTAGTCTCCTCCAGCATCAATGCACTTTTGTAGACAAATTTTCCACAGATTAAATGCCTCAAGCCATTCATTTCTTCGAATAGATGAAAAAAATGCATTTATAGCAACATCAATCTCTTCTTCTGAATGAAAACGACATCCACTTAAGCTCTTTTTTTTATTAAAAAATAACCAAAAGTCGCACATAGCTAGATCAGGTGAATACGGCGGATGTTCAATCACTTTAATTTGTTTTTGTTTAAGAAACTCAACTGTTAATTCGGCTGTATGTGAAGATGCATTGTCATGGTGAAGTATTAGTCCCCTAACATTCAGTTCTTGTAGAATTTCTGGAAGACATTTCGTGGTATACCAGTTTGCTGTTACTGTCTTCTGTCCTTCCAACTTGATGGCTTTGACCAATCCCGTACCATTGAAGAAAATACATCACTTTCACTTTTTCATATCATCATACATCACTTTTTTCCGTGTGCGTTGTTTTTTCACCATTGTCGGCATGGGATCATCTTCAAAGACCCATACTTTGCTTTCTTGACGTGTTGGAACTTCCAAAAACGGTATGTACCTTTCATCACCTGTTACAATTTTAGAAATGATGCGGTGGCCACCATCATCAGCATATTAAGAGTTTCTTTACTGATTCTGACACGCTCCTCTTTTTGATGCTCAGTTAGATTATGGGGAACCCAATGGCAAACTACTTTTTTCATATGTAATTCTTCATGAATGATTTTGTGTATGGCTGCGGATCCAATGTTAAGTTCCTTCTGTATCATTTGATAGGTACAGCGATTATCATCCATTAACATTTTTCGTATGGCAGACGCATTATCTGGGATTACTGCCGAGGGCGGCCTTCCTGTGTTTTCTTCATTCTGAAGAAAATTGCGACCTCTTCTAAATTCTCTAAACCATCTGAATACAGTAGCACGAGCTAGAGATTCATCACCAAATGCTAATTGCAACCGTTGAACGCATTCTTCTTGATTTAATCCTGCTTTGAAATCATAGAAAATCATAGCGCGAAAATTTTCTCGCGTCAACTCCAATTTCTCTTTTGTTTAAAATTTATTCCACGCTAAACAAGTTGAAATAAGTCAGTAAAAATCATCTTCTGTGTTAAAATACTTTGTACTTTAAAATTAAACCGTTATTTTTATTTTGTAAATTCTCGTCTGCGCGTATCTCAAAAATTTCAGAGTAACCCTCGTATATACATACATATATATATATATATATATATATATATATATATATATATATATATATATATACGTATGTATATATATATATATACATACATGTGTACATGTGTTTGTTAGTTATATTGCAGTGAAGAGTATTATGCAAGTAAGTTTATAGTATTTATCTATATCCACACGCACGCACATTCGGAAAATCTAGAAAATTCATTTATAAAATAGAGGATAATAGTAAACTCTTGCATTTGTTTTTGATTTTCTGAACGTAAGTGGACGTGTGGACTTCGTTTAGTATACTCCTAGGCATGGCGTTTATTAACAACATCAACAAGATAATGATTTTAAAATAATGACCATATAAGGAAGAAATTTATTGAAATTTTTAATTTTTATGGAAATTGTCATCTGTTATAATTTATGAGTCTGCATTTAGAAACAAAAAATGTAAAAATTACATTGATAAGATTTTGCCCTTGACTCAAATAAAAAGAGTAGATTTACATGATTTTTGACAATTCTATGAAATGAATATTTAAGCATAATTTATGTGCATAATAAAATATTATTTTAAAAATTAACTCTTTTATACTTTTATTTCTATTTTTATACATTTATTTCTGAAACTGGATTTTCTACAAAAAAAGGATAAAATTATTAAAGCTTATAATTTTTACAAAAATTTTATTTTTATATTTTTACTTGAATTGAAGCTTAACATAGTATTTAGCATCTGAGCTGGCATCACCTTAAACATCTGAGCTGGTAGCCGAATGGTTAGCGCTGTTGCCTTCAGTTCAACAGTTTGTGGATTCGAATCCCACCTTGGGTATGGATGTTATTAATGGTTTAGAATCCACTTTGAACCATCGTTCCAGGTCTAATTAGTTATTGTATGCAAAAAATGACCGTTGAGTGACAATCAAGCCATCAATTAAATATGGTAAATGGGAAAGCATACATGTGAATAATACTCATTGAATACAGAATACAAAAGGATGCTTAATGTGAAAAAATTTTTCCGAATAAAAATTTATGTATGGCCAAGTGCATACATAATACAAGTACAGGGTGATTGTTCAATAAATGGTTCTGGAAAATAGAATATATCGGTTGCTGAGATTTTTATGGATAAGTAATTAGTATCTCAATGCTTTCCAATGAACAACGCATGAGACTATTATGCATTATAAAGTCTGCTTTGTAAAACCATAGAACTGCATCATAGGCCATTAGTTAAGAAATGGGATTGTGCACTTTCAATGCCGTCGTGCAGTGCGACGACTATAACTTTCACACTGTTTATTTTCATGCAGCGTAATTTATAACCTAAGGCTGCTGTAAGGCATTTTAATATTCTCCGTATATTTTTCTTTCTACAGGATTTTTTCCCTTGAGGTCTTTGGGTCATTCACGTGTTGGTGGAAGGGAGGAAGTAAAAAAATTCTTGAGGATACTCTGACAGAAGTACATGCAGAAGACAAACGTAACATCCATTTTCTTTTTAAAATGTCTGGGATCGAATCCGAGGTAGACAGACTGTCTGCATGCGACCATTAATCCAGCTTCGTTTGACAATGCAGTGTAGAGATAAACGCCGACTATGGTGCGCCCAAAGATAGCTGATACTGGAGTGGCACAATGTTATCTTTTCAGACGAGTCTCGGTTTTGCATTCTGTACATGTCTAGTGACTTCAAAGAAGATGCTCTTCGTCTGGTTTCGTTTGATATTGTTAGAGAGGTCCTGTACCAGGTATAATGGTAAGGCAACTATTTGTGCACATATCTAGTTTAGATCAATGGTAGTTTGAATGGCTATAGATACATGTCTATTATCTTAAGACCAATGGTTGAAACCCTACAACTAGGTCTACGACGACGTTTGGAATAGCACAGATTGCATGGCGACCATTAATCCAGCTTCATTTGGCAATGCAGTGTAGAGATAGACGCCGATTATGATGTGCTTCGAGAGTTGCGTAACCTCTTTCAAACAAATAATTCTCTTCGTGTTGTAGCAATTCTCGATATAGAGAATATTCCACAGTTGTCTGGGTTTGAATGGTCTCCAGGTTTCTTACTCGTTAAAAATTGTTGAGAATGAATTACTGAGAGATGGGCCAACTGTATACACTGCTGGTCATTGAAATTGCAATGCTAGAAGGGAAGGAACAAATTGCAATATGCAAATAGAACATATCAGCGCATTTATTGGACGAAGAGGATCATATGTGTATGAGTTATTGCATAAAGAAATGTTATGTAATGAATTTCTCATTCAGCTAAATTCTCAAAATATCGCATTATGCTTCGAAAAAAAAGGAAAAAAATTCCTAACAGAAAATATCGAAATTTGATAGAGGCAGCGTCATTTCCTATCGCGAGTATGGAATATTCTTTCGTGATATTGTTACTCACAATGAATACGAAATTGATATCTTGCAGAGGATCCTATTGAATGACGAAAAAATTTAATGATTTCCTATGTCTCGCGCTTAAACGGACTGATATGTGAGATTGGCCTTGTAAAAACGTAAAACCGCATCAAGCATCATTAATCAATAAATTGGATAGTTTTAATACATCTAATCCACTCATGCATAGTGATGACGCTTTGATATCGCGCCATGGAATATCCAATGTCTTAAGGCTGTTGTAAGGCAGTTTAATGTTCACCACGTGATTATCTTCTGGGAGGGCTTTTAATTGATAATGAACTGTATTCACGTAATTATGAGAGGGAAACCTGGAAAAATTTTGAAACCTACATACCGACAGACGTGCGTGCAAAGGGGAGAAGAGCAACATATATCTCCCATTACCCAACAATGGCTGAGATATAATCCAGGTCCTTTCACTCTGAAAGTGCTGACCATTAGCCACAGTGAGTTCAAGCTATGATGTTTGAGTAACATTGATTGCCCTGACAATACAGCTTAAATAGAGACGGTGACTCTTTTATTCCCATTGACGAAGTTGTATGCAGAAATAATGTCATCTTTTCTGGCAGTTCTCAGTTATGCGTGAAGTTTTTTGATAATCGTATACGTGGTTGGAGGTTCTAAGAAGAATGACCTTCAGTTTTCCATTCGGTATTGTCTTCCATACATAGCAAGGCAGATGAGCCTTGTACTGTACCTTAGAATGACTTGTTTGAAATAGCCTATCAACAAGTGCCTCATGATTTAGAACCACGCTCAAGTAATGAGGTTGACATTTGAGCTGGAATTTTTTCCATGTCCACGCAACATCAACTGAAAGATTTTGATCGTCTTTGATTATCGTGGAAAAGTCTCCAACCCATGAAGTTCCAGCAGTTCTATATTGTTGTTGCATTATCAATAAATAGTAATATAATAAGTAGTCGTGTGGAGTCTTCGCAGTTTTGAAGCAGGGATCAAGCAGAAGACATTCAATACTTGGCCTGCTACCCCAAAGGTATCATTTCACTTGGAGAACATTGCAACCACGACCTATTTAATGTGCCCTAGCCAACTTTAACGAACACGATGGACCTTTGGTTAAGCCAGGATAACAGTTCACTAACTTCCGATAGGGAGAACGAAGCCCTAATTAACCAGGCTACCGTGGCCCTCAGCCTTATATATCACTGAATCCTTGAACTTGACATTATGATATGAGCAGTTTCAGATACGACACGCTAATTTCATGTCGAAATACGCAAATTTGTGTTCAGTACCTTTCTAATATCTTAAGGTCAACAAAATAGTTCAAGAACGAATGTTATAAGTTGCATTCTGTCTTTTCCGAAACAGAGGCTATTTGATTCTGTTCCTAGCCTGGCTTGCGCACGATCTTCAGATCTCTCATCAATTGGAAACATATGATCATGGGCTAGTAAGAAACTGGCCCATCACTTCTCTTCAGCTATTATGGTTGAGGTAGAGTGCTATAGACTTATAAACCAGCATGAAATGAGTTTCCATTTTTACCACCCTAGTCCATTTTGATTTCATACCTAACTGATTAAAAGGCGTTTTAGCTTAGGTAGATCTTGCAAATTTAATTGTTTTGTTTTCATGGCAAACTAGTTATGTACGATAAATATTTTTTATTTGTTTTCATTCATGGTGTTGCAGTTTTAATGAGCAATGTATATTTGAAGACAAAAAAGTTCTGATTACTTTCTTTGAAGTGAAGTTTTTCTGAGTATTCTTCAAGTGTACTTTTGAAGCTACCGAAAAGTTTTTCCCCTGTTTCATGCTTTATAATTTACTTTGTTGAAATATAATCATTTTATAAATTTAAAAAATAGTTTAATGTACACTAGAATATCTAGAACAGCATGTTTTTCAAAGCTCACCATTAATAAGTGGCACAAACAATAAAATTTACAATTTATATAAATGGTAAAAACGAACTTATGTAAATTAATGCTGAAACGCTAGGTACCATATTTTTTTAATAACAGAACTGGGGTGAGAGAGAAAAATTGGCGTAATATTACACGTGTAACTTTTGTTGTTTTTCAATTTTTGTTAGAAGATTCGTTGATAATAGTCAGTGGGATTCTACAATATTTGAGAGAAGGCGGTTTGCTCGATTCGTTAAGGTGGCGGTTGGTCGGATGGATGGAAATAGGGTTATCACAGGCTGATATCACTAGGCACCTTAATATGTCTCTCAGTGTGGTCAACCGTCTCTGGAATCAATATCAAACGGAAATTTTTGTGTCCAAAAGACATATTCCATGTCGAACTACAACACTACAGAAGACCGTTTTATAGCTTTTTTTTGACAAGAAGGGTATGAAGCATTTCTGTCCTGCAACTTGTTAACTGCTTTGCAGGATCAGTGCGAAGATTATCTGTTAGTATGATGCAAAGACGTCTCTTTATCATGCAGATCCTTATGCACGGCAACCATTTATGTATACCCCTTCACCGGACAATAGAGAAGGGTGTTCTTATCTTGAGCAAGAGAACACGTTTTTTGGACTAGGCAGCGATGAGTTTCTGTACTTCTTACAGACCAATCTAGATTAACAAGAGACCGGGATTCACATTATGTGTGCTGATCTAGTAGCTGACCATATACCATCAATCAAATATTGTGGAAAAATACAGTTACCGCGGTGGTGAAATAATGTTTTGGTCAGGGACCTCACTCGGTGGTCACACTGACCTGCATGTATTTTAGGGAGGAACTGTGACTGCTGTGAAATATCGCGATGAAATTCTTGATCCCTATGCTCGTCCATATGCGAGTGCAATTGGCAATGATTTCGTCCTGATGGAGGATAACACCTAACTTCATTGAGCTGTAACTATTGAGGAATATCTTGAGGGTCTTGGCTCGAACAGAATGGCCAGAACGATTTCTAGACCTGAATCCAATAGAGTATCTGTGGGATTATCTTGGTAGACAGGTTGCAGTTTTAAGTTGTTCTCCAAGATCTATAACGAAAGCTGGAAAACAGTTTACTCCGTACCTGGTCTTCACTTTCCATTTTAGTAACCGTTCAATTTAATTGACAGGATGGAAAGTCGATTTCGCAAAAGCATTTAAGTTGTAGATGGACATATCCCTTATTAAAATCCCTTTTTGTTTTTTTAAATAACATTTTATCACATAAAATAGTGATTTTTCATTTTTTTGATAATGGATTTTTCCAGCGAGGTTACTTTTTTTGTTTTAAATCCATTATGCCTTTTTTATGTAAACTTCCATGTTGTAATCAATATATACCTACTTTGTGCACATGTTAACGAAATTTGGGGTTTCTACATTCATTCATTTGCAAATCAGGTGGAAAAAACCGGTTGTTCTTTAACATTTGGAGGCCAGTGTAATATAAGTTGCTTACAATTGCCCATATTTTCCATCTGTCAAAAAGTAAAAATATTAGCTTATTGTGTAAATTTATCTTCTGTTGTAAAACAACAAATATTTTTAATTGTTTGTCTTTTACTAATTTTACTTCCATTTTATATAGTAAAAATATGTAAAAAAGAGAGTTTACGTAATTACATAAGAGAGTAAACGTTGTACTTAAAAAATCTGGTTCTATCCATAATTAAAATTTTAAAGACATCAGTGATGCGTAAGACTAAGCATATTTTATTAACTTAGATCAAATGTAACAGTTTAGATGCTAATTTTAATGTGTTGTTAATTTTCGCCGTGTTAATGTACATAGCATCTTCTAAACAGATTTTTCAATTTTATTTCTGCTGCTTTGATTCGTTGAACTAGAATTATCCAATATTGAAATATGTCCTCATTTCAGATAGAAATTACACTTAAATGACCTCATCCCGTGATTCAAATGTGCCAGATGCGCGATAGTTAATAACCGCAGATATTATTTACTATGCATTTTAATTTTTTATGCTAGTGTATATACAAGCTTTCGGCTTAGAATGTTTTAATATTTAAAATTTATGTTTCAAATATTCGAAAAATGCTTTTACTACTTCAAAAAGCGGTTTCTGTTTGCTATTTTTGTCATTTCTTGATGATCTTATGAATGAATATATATATATATATATATATATATATATATATATATATATATATATATATTCTACAGAAAGTAAGCGATACCAAATAAAATTGCTTGTTTTAAGTAAGATTTTAATCGCGAATGTCTTAAGGTTGATTTGTTTCGGTAATTTAGTAACTAGTATTAAAAACGAAGGACTGTTTAACTCGATTTTTTGATTTAAATTCGAATTTGTAAAATCGAATGTCATATATGAAATATGCTTGATTGCAAATAGAAGTTAGAACGATCTTATTTGTTGAAACGTACATATATTTATTTGCAATCCAATTTTTTTTTTAAAAAACTAATCTGTATTTGAAGAATTAAATTACATTATGTTTTTTTAAGTTAAAATATAAAACGATATCAAAAAAGCTACACATTTTAGAGAATTTAAAATCAATTGTCATATATTCCTTACAAAAACCTAAGCTATCAAATAGCTGGCAGAAAATATTAGTTTCTTTAAGTATTTTGAAAACTAACGAAAGAAAACTTGTACTGAAGATAGTTCTTATTTATATAATATAAATAAATTTCGAAACACACACATGACTTTAGGATAGATTAAGTATATTTGAAAAATAAAATAAAAAATAAAATGGAAAAATTTTTTTAGCTATAATATAAATACATTTAATATGACTTTTCATGGGTGATTGAATTTAACGGGATTTAATCTGCAACGAAAATAATTGGAAAAAGCAAAATTACGACATATGTAAACTCTAGCTTTTCACAAAAGATAAAAATATTGAGAAGTCAATACATTCGCACAGGAATACTGATTAAGTAAAATTTTATAGTGTATCTGTTTATACCTGAAAATAGAGTATTTCATGACAAGTAATAGAAATATTTAGCTAAATGTAAATTTAAAAATTAAAATTAAAATAATTTGAGCAATCGCACGACAGAATTTTGCAGATCGCGTTCTCTACATCGATTATCTCATTTTTATTTTCTTTCAAAACAGATTAATTTTCAGTTAGAAAAACTAAAATATTTCTGATCTTGGAGTTATTTTATATTAAAGTAAAACGAAAGAATTTAATATGTAATATAATTTATATGGAAAATTAAATTTAAACATAAAATAAAAATGACTTTAAAAATATATTTTAAAAATATTTTTAATCTATGTTATCTAATATAATTTATATGCATAATTATATTCGTCTGTATCATATAATTATTATATAAGCAAATAATAATACATATTTATGTACATAATATTATATATTAAATGTATACACATAATATTATACATATTCATACATAATTACTTACGTTTGTTTTTATATATCAATTATGTCTATATATGATTAAACTGTTTTGTGTTATTGAATAGAGTGTCTTTTTTAATTAAATATTAATCTACAAAATCTGTTTTTAGTTTTTAAAATATAAATATATTTTTTAAAAATTAATATATATTTTGGAAGACATTGGTAACCATTGTGTTATGAAATAATATTTCAAAAAAAAAAAAAAAAAAATACAGTTTTTAAGAAAATTTCTTGTATTTGCTTCTAAATTTTGGAAACAGTACAAATGACTCTTTCAAAATTTGAGAATTTCTTCATCTAAAAATATTACCGTCATCATTTAACACCCACATATTTCTCATAAAAATAAATCACTAGCATAACCATCACTGGTTTAATTGTGGATAACAATTAAGTGATTAGGTCAGTATATTTTTCTGTAGACCAATACACAGACTAAAGAATATTGTATCCGGCTGCTTATTTCTGGAAATTTTAATTAATAAGACTAAATTAAAATAAAACCAAATATTAAACAATGCTCAAAGGGTACATTCGAAATCTATTTTGTAATCATTTCTCTTTAAGTTACTGCATAGAAAAAATAAGCAGAGATTATTAAAGCACAGACTATATTAAAATACTGGTCTTTCATTGGATTATGAAAAATTAATCTAAATCAAAATTTTTCAAACAAATCATCACAAAAATAGTGGCCATGAGTTAACAAGATAGTAAGTTTTTGTGATCATGTTTGCAGGGTAGCAGCAAACATGATTCAAAGTTAGTGTTACTTGAGGTCCATAATCAAATTCAGTGGTTGATATTTCACTGATACTTTATGTTTTAATCAAAGAACCATATGTTTTAAGCCAATGTTATTACAGAACAATACCATGCAGCACACTTTAAAAACATACAGTGGAATATTGTCGTACGTTATGAAATAATTATGGAAATTTATGTAATAATTTCTTTAATATTTCGATATTGATATATAATTAATATTTAATAATTAAAAAATAAAGAAAGTTATGTAATTTATTTTGAAAGTATCATTAAATTGGGTAAAATATAATGAAAATGATTTAATAATAGAAAAAGTTTTAATGAAAAATATACTTTATAACATGCATTGTAATGCATTTTTCTTTAATACACAATTTTTTTAATACTTTACATTTCAATAAATAACCTCAAAAGTTGTGAAAAAATATTTTTTTATAACTTTCAATACCCAAATGCCAATGCATATCGCTTTTATTTCCATGGTTATTTATTTATTCCAACAGATAAGTTTTTACAAAATCAGATGATTTTTTTAGCTTTTTGTAGGTGGTGGGTGTGAATGACATACACACACATTTCTCTCACTAGATGGATTCCATTAAGAAAGTAATTTTTTATTTTGTAAGTTTTTTAAATACATTTAAAATCAACTACCTAAAATGGCTAAGGTTGGGACATAAAATCTGGCCAAATTAGCACTTGAATTTTCATATTTCTTAAAGTTACTGCATTTTCGAACATGATGCGAAGATAAAAAGACTTATAAGAAGAGATTCTTAAGTGATTTTTCAAGTATTTTGGTATTGTTTAGTTTCAACAGCAGTTTCATAATTTGAAATAATTAAAAGATTAATTACTTTGAGAACCAATATTATTTTTTAGTCTAAATTGATTATATTTCAATGAATAAATTTGAAAAGTTTAATACAGTATAGAGGTAAAAACTGAAATAGTAAAATAAATTAACAATATAAAATTATTTGCTATTATTTTATCACTTTTAAAATAATCTAACTTATATATGTGAGTTTATTTTTGGGTATAAGACCCAAAGACTAATATATCAAACAAAAAGTTGTACAAAATTTTGCTGAACGACCACATTTGAATACATATCGATGTGTTCCTTATTTCTTTTAAGTATAACGTATTTCTTAGATAATCATTTACCGCATTTTTCTTACAAGATGTGTTTCATTCTGATTACTTAATTAAGAACGTTAATCACTCTGAAATTATGATAATGTATGTTGACTGCAGGTGTCTTTAATTACAGCTTAATTAATCACATTTTTTAAATTTTCCAATTCTTAGAAATTAATTCGGGGAAATCTTTAAAGCAAATATTTACTTGACATACTAATTATCTGAAAGACTGCAAATATTAATCCAGTAGGGATTTATTAGATAAGTTTAAGTCTTCAAAAAAGAGAATGTGTTGTTAATTAATTAATTTTTTTAACTTAAATATTTATTAATTATTTTCAATACTTTACATTTAATTACTTACATTAAATACAAAATTTAGCTCACCATTATTTATGTAAATTGGAATTTTAAAAGAACGCTAAAACCCATTAATTTCTCAAATGATGAAAGAAAAAATTCAAATCTTAAAATACTACTCCTCCTTTATTTGAAACTCAAAATATTGTTATAAAAATTTCAATACTAAATTAAAAAAAAATATTTAATTAGCAAGTTTAAAAATGTTATTAAAATATTATGTGATTATTTTAAATTTAAATGATAATCTAGATGTGTTTAAGAAAGGAAATGAATTTCTCCTTATTTGAACGACATAATTATGATATTTTCATATGCAATTTTAAGACAAATAAATCAAAACGAGACTGTATTATTTTCACATTAAATACATGTAAATAGAAATACACGCATTTCAAAGTATTAAACTAAAAGCATGGAAAAAATCACATCATTGTTTTAAATATTTATTAAGGATTTCCTACATATTTAATTACCATCGCTAATTAAAAATTTTATATTTTTACTAAATTGCGACTTTGGGCATGGGATATTTCATTCTGAAAACGCGGTATTACCATCATGTGGCAGTGAACATGTTAAGAATATCAAGCAAAATTATTCTCTAAAGAATGCAAGCACCGAAAAAATCTAGACAGCATGGCTTAAATAAAGTTCATCTATTATATATATCTATCTTCTTATTTGTTGCAAAATTTCTTGAATTTTAGAATTAAAAAGTTTATAAAAGTCTCGACTTTATGTTTCAAGACAACATTTAAATGAACTTAAAATTTTAAGAATCCATAGAAGTGCAAAAGATTACCAATCATTGACTTTAAAATCCTAAAATTTTTTTATTATTATGCATTGATATTAGATTTTAAATATTTCTTGTGTTATCCAATAATACTTGAATCACTCTAAATTACGCACAGAAGAGAAGGGGTTGCAAAAATAATGGTTGGATTTGAAAATATTAACAATTTTATCCTAGCAGATGATTTTTTACTGGCCACTTACAAGTAAATTAGTTTTGAATAAATTTTAGACAAAAGCAACAATGCAGTTGACTCGAGAACATTGTCATGCTATGATTTACTCTGGTTTTAAAATGTAATTTAATCAAGGAAAAAAAAAAACGTTCAACGATTACAACATGTGTTTAGGAAATAAAGATTCATCTCTTCTTTCTGTATTTAAATGGCTTACAGATTTTCCCAGTGGTTTTCATTTGTCCTCAAGATAAAGAATACACGTGAAGTCCACTGTCATTTATAAAGCCATACAGTTTGTTCACCTTAAGAAAAATAGTAATTGTTGTACCGATTAAATGATATAGAAGAAAATTTAACTTGGATATAACAGCATACATAAAACCATTCACGATGAGTCTCATGATAATATAGTTTTTGGTACTTTAACTAGGTAATGCATATTTAACCGTAGTTTCCCGTATTAACTGAGCACAGAAATGAATGTGTCAGAATTAGAAAATTAATTTGTAATGGTTACTGCTTCATTATTTTTTATTATCATAACTGCTGGTGAAGCATATCTATTGCTTTTTGATGTTATCACATCTCAAGAAAATAATATCTAGTAAATATCTAGTTATAAAGATGGTCACACGCCCACGAGGGTGAAAAGAGAGTGCCATGTAAAGCAGTTTCCTTTAGGAACACAGGACTTGTCAAACCTATCAGATTGGAAGGACAGAAGACAGTCACAACTAATTAGTATACTACTAAACGTTTTCCAGAATAAATTCTTCGAGAAATGAATGTTAGTGGACATATGCTTCACGATGACAATGTCCTTTCTCTGTCTAAAGATTGACAGTCACATTTTTTGAAAAAAAGAATGATTGAAGCACAATATTCCTGTGAAACAAGTATGCGTGATTTTTGTCTATCTTTTAATCTGAAAAGAACTTGTTTGGACGTCATTTTTATTTAAAACATAAAATTCAGCAGACAGTAAATGTATTTTTTAGTTTCAAAGAAAAAATGAATGGTTTTAAATATTTAGTTTTAAGAAGATTCACCGACAGAAGTGAATTTGATACTGGAGGAGATTATTATTAACATGCCATAAATTAAAATTTTTGGATTAGTATTAAAAATTTAAGAGTATGTCAAAAATTTCTGTGATTCTCGTAATATGTTTATAAGTGGTTTCAAATTTTATTTTTAAAATATCATACAAGGAAATTATTTTGATTATAAAATTGTTATGTTCGTATTAAAATAAATTCTTTAATATGACGCAGATGAGTCTGATGTATAATTAAAATTACGTTTTCCAAAAATATTTATTTTAATTTTGGAATACTAAAATAACTCAGAGTATAAGTATCTAATTACTCAAAAAACTAATTATCATAAATATAAAATGAATTCGTGTTTTATTCAGTTACTTCTTGTTAAACTTTCTGATTTGAACAAGATGAGTAAGAATTTTTTATTGGAATCTTATTCCATATTAAAATTAAAAAGTGAATTTCTAATATAAATATTTAAAAATTAATTGTTAAGAGTTACATAAAAGTAAGATTTTGTTTTACACTAAAATTCTATTTTTGTTATTTATGAAGAGGTAATAGGAGAAAAAAGAATAAAATTTCATAAAACAAATACACCCAACTTCAATATAATGACAAAGATAAACAGTAGAATTTTGTCAGAAAAATTTTCCATTTCCAAAATTTACTTAAACATTTTATATTCATTTTCATAATTTTATTTTGTGATTATGTTGCCGCAGAAATTTTTGATTATATAACATAAAATACGAATACTAGTTTAAGAGATTAAATATTTTAAAACTTCTCAAATATTAATTAAAATAATATTTTCCTCTCTTGCTAATTATAAGATGCAATTTTTTTTATAAATTACAAAGTATATAATAATTATATATTGTAATAAGTATATTATTTATTAATTTCTTATTGGAATTTTGTTCCACAAGAAAAAAAGTAATATATAATGTAATAAGTGCATTATTTATAGATTTCGTAAAGTCTATATAATATTCTGTTAAAAATTTCTGAAGAAAAATAATTTTTTATTAAAAATCTGCAGTGACTTTTGCTTTATAGTAGCAAAAAAATAATAAATAAAAAAGTTATTTATTTACTATTTAATGTTGTTTCTAAAAAAGTAAAAGTGAATTTTTTTGTCAAAGACTAATTGATATTAATTAAATCTCAAAACCTCATTATTCAATAATTGTAAATGTTTGAAAATTTAACTTATATATATATATATATATATATATATATATATATATATATATATATATATATATATATATATATATGTATTTCAAACTACGTTACAATTTTAAGAATCTTAATGTTAACAATGTAGATCAACATTATAGTATTAGAGTTTGAGTATAAATAGAAATAAAGGTAAATTTCCGACATTTGCAGATACCAGGAATTTACATTATTTATCTTCAACCAAACATCTATCTCTCAAGTACAAACACAATCTAGATATAAAATTTGCTTAGTAGAATGTTGTTTACTATTGATAAGAGTATTTATATTGATTACCTTGATTTCCGTAAGCGAGATCAAGTGTTATGTACACCATCAACCACTTTAAATTGTCATTAACAGAAATACTTTATCACCTGTAATTTTTTCAGCATTAGGGAGGTTGCCATAAGGAGGTTCTTTTTTAATCCTTCTAAGGGAATGATAGAAATATTTTTTGACAGATGTTTGTGGGCAATATTTGCTTATTTCCCATGTAAATGTTTATGATATATATTATATATATATATAAGTACGATTATCAATGAAAAATGCTACAACAAGTGAAATATTTGTTTGTTTTTCACAGTGAAAATTATTTTTACTTTTTAAAAGTTACATATCATAAAAATCTTTCTCATTTAAGGGAAAAAAACGTTTACATTTTTTAAATTGAATTGTAAGCTTCGATGAAGAAGGTTTTGTCTGTAAATATAAATTTTAGAACTTTGTTATTGCATTTCTCATTTTGTTTCTTTGCTTTACAACAAAATTTTATTAAAATATTGATGTCCTAAAAAGTTATTAATTTGTGACTTTATTAGAGATTGTATTTTTGTGATTGGATGTATTTATAAGCGCGATTCAAATAGCTAACATTAGGATATAATATAACAAATAGGACCATTTTATTTCGAACAAGCAATTTTTTATTGTTAAGTTGTACAATCAGTAAAGTTAAATTTCATTTAAAGAGGAATTTTGCATTAATTGCCGAATTTATTAACTTTTCTTATTTTCATGATTAGGAATTTTTTTGTTTTAAAACCTTATATTTTCTGAAGTTAATTATTTACAGTACATATTCATTTTATAATGATGTATTGCTCCATTTTAACCAAAAAAATAAATCCCAAATTTTAATAAACTTTATTAAACATGTAATGGAAAGCATAAGCAGTTAAATTATATCATCATTAAAATAAATAGATAAAAATTCCTTTTTAATTCGTAATCTATGGTTTTAATCATTAGTTTAAAATCTGCATGCACTAAAAAGTGATCTTATATATGATAAAAAGTATAAAACATGAAGATGTTCTTGAAACTGCAACTTTAGGAGTTAAATCGTAAAATTGGGTGGCATTTTATTTCAGTGGAAGTAGTCGGCGGTATAATGTATAAATACTTACCTTACTTACAACATAAAAATTTTTATAGTCAATTTATGCATTATATTATTTAAGAAATTTATTTCTTCAAATTTGTACTATACAATCAATCAGGCAAATCTTTTCATAATTTTACAAATATAAAGAAAATGTTTGTCTGTTACTTTTACAATCAGTAGTTTAGATTTTTTACACTTTACAATCATTAGTATAGATAGCATCATTATTTTTTTCAACTTTTGCATAGATTATCATGCATTGAATCAAGAAATGAAATATATTTCCTGGTTACAAATTAATCTAATTTTCATTTTCTTATTTTATTTATAAAAATAATATTTCTGAGAAAGGAGTGAAAAAATAAAATTCAGATAATATTGATGCCATTTTATACTGAAAATTTCAATTACATTTTAAATACAATGAAGAATTTATATCCTGTTAAACCAATGTTTCGTTTATATAGAAAATGCGAAATATCTTTTGAGATTGTTTTTTGATTTGACAGAAAAAAATTTAATATATGGATCAATCACTAGGGATTGGATTTTCCATAATTTTTTTATTAAAACTTCTTCTTGAAATGTCAATAACTTATTGGCATTTTTTCCAATTGAAAGAAACGCGATTGCTCCAGACTTGAAAGTGAAAACTTATAAATAATATATGATTGTATGAAGCATTGACATTTAACCAAGCAGTTATTTAGGACGAAAGAATAAATAGACATGTTTCTTATTCATATAAATTTTGCTTCAATACATACATAAATAAATCAATTTATAACAATACAGAGGAAGAAGAGCAATTTAGATTTTTATTGTGGTATGCAAATAGTTTCTTCTTTTTTGGACATATTTTTTCAATAATGATTAATAAGAAAGCATCATTAAAGTTAATAAATTTGATTTGTAAAACTCATTAAAGAAAGTGTCTAAGAAAAATGCTAACTATTGCAAAAATAATTTTGCTTAAACTATGTATTTATTAATAATCAGGATTTATAAATTTTGATTAATAAATAAATAAATGTAAATATGTATTTACGGATTTTTTAAAATATTCAATTGATACAAGTGTATAATAAATATTTTAGATTATTATTTGAAGGAAGAAAATAAATATTTAAAATAATAAGCTATCAGAGTTCAAAATGTTTTTGTATTGTAAAAAACACATTTTTCTCTTTATGCATTGTAGAAAATTTTATCTTTTTAACCATGGAATGTGAAAATAAAATGGTTTTTCAATGCTTTTATAATATGCAAAAATCATTATTTTTATTTATATTGCTTTCAGCTAACACCAAATTTTTCATATGTAACGAAGTAAAACACGAGATAACTAGCACTATAAGCGAATTCATTTAATGAAAAGATCGAGAACAATTGGAGCTTTATGCATAAATATACAAAAGATCTTTGTTGAAAACATTTATAATATTGCAGAGTTTTATCTCAATTCAGCGTTAATGAAAAGAATGTTTGAATGATATCTAAGATTTATACATCTCTACTTACTAAACGCAAAAATTTATTAACTGTTACTTTTGTATTTTGTGTTTTCTTTTTATCATTCAGTTGAAATATTGAATTTTATCTTCATGACTTAGCATTAAAATAAAAGATATTTAACTAGATTTAAAAGGTAGTTTCTTATTAATTTTCAGAGTTTCATCTGTCGTTTTACTTAAAATGTTTTTAAATAGATGCAGAAAGCATAATAACTATGATTGTAGAAGATAGTTTCTGTTTTTCTACATATTATTAAAAGATGTTGCTATATATATTTATATATAAAAATGGAAGTAATATATTTTTAAATCAGATCAAAATTATGTAAATCAAAGTAAGCATTGGAATATAGATAGTTAAACAAAATTTTAAATTCGTATATTTTATTTTAAATATTTTATATAGAAAGTTATGGGGATTAGAAAATTAAGGTTTTCAAAACAAAATTAAACAAATATTATCAAAAATTAAAGAACAGAATTTTATAAAACGTTAGAAATATCGTTAAGATAATGATTTTTCTTCCATGATATGAAAACGTAATTGGTAAACAAAATAAAAAATGTCATAAATTTACATTTATTTTATAAAAGTCTGACTTATGTTAATTTAATATTGGAAACAACTTGATCAATATCAAGCATACCTTTGCAATATTTATTTTTAGAATTTTATTTTAATCTTCATGACTTTGTCTTCCTGATTTAAGTTTTCATAATTTTTCTGTTCAATCTCAGTTTTAAAGATATAATAATATTGTGCGATTTATGTGACAGAAAAAATGTAATTGTATTTACTTTTATGTTTTAAATTTGTTATAAGGCAAAAATTGTCAATTTAAACAGAAAAGCTAATTTTCCTTCATTTAGTAAATGAGTTTAAAAGTTGTTGTTGCACCTGCACGCTTCCCTGTACCTATCACTGAAGTGTTTAAAAGTAAAATTTTTATTCTCATGACACAATTTACTATTTTATTCAACTTAACTTTTACTGAATTTTAGAAAAAATGATTCTTTTTTATGAAGTCTTTAATTTTTCACATAAAAAACAAAAAGATGAGAAATCCTCATTGGTGTTATTCATACTTTGATTTTTTTGTAAAATAAGACTATTAATACTTAGTAATTAGATAATATTAATCATGAACCTTCCATCATTTGAATAGTGAAGAAAATAAAATATTAAAATCTAAATACAAAACTGAGCAATTCATTAAAAACGCTGTAACTTCTACATTATATTTAAGATGTAACTATAAAAAAGATGATTTTAACTGAATATTAACGTAAATTAAAATTTTTGAATAAAATTTTTAATAAAATATTTCTTTTGAAAACAGGTTATATTTCAACACATTTAAATGAAAGTATAATTTCGTAAATAGCAGGTGCTGTAGAAAATTTAAAAAATATGTGAATTGAAATGATGAATAGCAAAACAAATAACTGTAACCTTCTTCTTCAAAATTGTATAAGGAAACAAATTTACTTAAAACTGGTTATTTTTGGAATTAATTTTGTATCTTTTATTTACTTATCACACACACAGTGAGATATTAGGTATCACCTTCTCAAATATTTTATGATTAAATTAAAGAAATTGTTTTAATAAAATATTTAGAAAGTTATTTAAAATCAATGTTTAATATTTTTATGTAATGCTCATTTTATCAACATCATTACTTTATTACTTGTCATATTATGCAACAAGATACGCATAGAAAGTTATTTAAAATATAATCATCATATCTCAGCACCATTATTTTACTTTCATTATGAAGAACAGTACGGTTTAATTTCATTACCAACAATTAAATCTTTGTCAAACTATTTAATTTTTTTGATTTGAGGAATTAAAAACAATATATTTCGTATTTAACTGCTAATGATACATTTATTATTTTAAAAAACAATCAAAATTGTTTAAAAAGTGAAACTAGTAGATTTTCGTGGAAGATAATCATAAAACTATAACTAACTTTTTTGTGTCAGAAGCTCTTAGAATCAAAGGATACAGAAGAAGACTCTTAATTCAGAGTAATGATATAAATCAACAAATTTCTATTGAAAAAAAATATTTAAGTATAAGGAAAATTATGAAAAAATTAATATTCAAAGAAATCCAATCACTTGGAATGATTCTTGTATAAGAAAATGCTTAAAAATAATCTGCTTGAAGATGTGGTAAAATAAGACTCTCTAGCATAACTACTGATGACTAATGTTTACTGTCCAAGTTTAATCCAATGAAGCAAGCCAGCACTTGAGCGTTAAATATTTTAAGAATGGCATGAATGGTAGTATTGTACTTCCCTCAGGGCGTCGAATGAAAGTTATGTCTTCACATCTTATATTGAAATTTCGCTAGAACAATAAGCTGTTGCCAGATTGATTTTATAAGGAAGTAAAATACTTAATGGATGTTATTTAAGTCACACCACTGGTGAAATGGAATATAAGGAAGATTTCCAGTATAGAGGCAGTTGGCAAATTGAAGTCGTTTATATCACAGTTTCTCTCCCTTTATCAGTGACTTCAGTTTACTAAGAAAATGACTTAAAATCATAACTATGAATGTATGTTTTTGCATTATTACGAAGGCACAACCGAATTCAAATAGATTGAGGAATTATAGGGGAAAGAAAGACTGCAATGAAGATTAGCAACAGATTAATTTTTTATGTTTATAAATAAGGAACCGTGTTTAAGTAGTAAAAAGATCCTTAAAAATCATATATTCTGTGTGTATTAAACCTTCCTTTTCTGTATAATTTAAATTGAAACTTATAGAAGGTTTAATTTGCTCATGTGGCTTTGTGTAAAATTTTCACTTGATGTCATATGCTTTTAAGGAGTATAGATATTTCAGATAGTCTTATTATTTTGTATTAACAAATTAATTATCGTATTAACAACTTATTAACAAAGTAATGGTTTAAATAATAATTTAAATAATATTTTATGAAGTGCTGTTTATCTAATAATAAAAAATCAAACTAGATATCTCAGAAGTTCATATGAAAGTAAATATATTTATTGCAATATAAGGATATCTAAAAATTTGTAATGCATAACAATTTATTTTAGATTAATCAGTTGAAGTCACATTGATTTAAAAAATAGAAATCATTGAAACTACTAAAATATTTACATAATTGTTTCATTTTCCTTTAATATCTTAAGTGATTATAATATGATGATTGCACATTGCAAGTGTTATATAAATTTAAAATCATGCTTTGAAATAATAGTTTCTGTCTTAAAAAATTTACGAAATTGTGTTAAGAAATAAACTTTATGTTTTTTAAACATTGCATTTGTTTGCTTTAAATATTAATTTAGAGAAAGATTGCAAAACCGGATGAATCTTGTAGAAAAAGAAGTTTATATTAATTGAATAAATGATTACACTGAACTCTCTTTCGAGACTGTTGAATTAGTCTTTGTATTTTTCTTATCCAACTTAATTAATGTGATGCAGTCTAATTAGAAGAATTAGTCTTTCATTAAGGCAAGAAGTAAATGAATCAAAAAGAAGCAAAGGTTTATAGAATTTTTACTTAAAGACAGATAAGATTATTAAATATTTTATTCAATCTTTAGAAATTTACAACTTTAATTTTAAGAGGAAAGTAATTATAAAATGATTTGTGTTATATAATGACTGTAAAATTATCAGATATTTTTAAATTGGCAGTTGTGAATGAACTCTTATTTAATTGAAGAAATTTCAAATTATTTTTGAAAAATAGTGTATTTTTCTCTCATTTTCAATCTTATTGTTAAAAAATCTTTTGTAAGGGACATATTTAATTTAATCTTATATATTTAGAGTTTGAGGATCTACTTAGTACATATCACATAAATCTACAAAGAGTTTACATAAAAAAATTGAGATTTATTTCTTTTCATCAAGGCAACATATAAATAAAAAAATGAATAAAAAAAATGTAGCCGATATTTTTCAAAATTTAACAGAAACTTTCTAAATACTCTAAAAGAAGCAAATGTCTTTATCTAATTTCGCAATATTTAACGAATAATTTATATTTTTTTCGGTATAGATATTTTATTTTCTAATGTCCAGCTGCTTTTAGGATATACCTATTCGGTGCTGTAATGGGAGAAGATGATGGCATTTATACAATGGGACACTCAAAGTGGGTGCCATATTAACCCCGAAAGTGAAAGGATAAAGATAGACAAATCCACAGAGAGAAAGGAACATCCATGCCCAAACTAGGATTCGAGCCCGGAACCTAGTGCTTTGAAGTTAAGGACGCTAGTCTCTCCGCCATCGGTCGGCTTTGTTATTGATATGAAGGTAAATGGTTTAAAGAAAAAAAAAATGAAATGTGTTCAGCAATAAAGTTTTGAAACCTTTTGTAACAAATAGCCCTAGAAATAGTTAAGTTAATGAAAAATGATTTGGTGTGACTACAATTTTGTACATAGATTAGCAATTTCAAAAAAGGATTTTTGTCTGCATTATCCAATGCTGCAAGCTAAAACAAAAGCTTTAAAGTGACCAATTTCCTAAAATTGTAATAGCATGTGTTATAATTTTTGACCATTATTTTGATCCCTTTATCAAGTCCGCTTTAAGAAATGTACCAATTCTTCGCAAAAAAGAAGGAAAAACTCGACAAACTAAATTTACTGGAAAAATTATAGTGACTATTTTCTTCCATCATAAAAGAATAACCTGTAATCATGTATGACTCTAAAATTGCTTGGATGGCTACGCCTTAATTTTACATTTTAATTTTGAAAATGTTGTTATTTTTGACACCGAGAAAGCGTCATGGGAATTGGAAATTACATCAATAAAAAGATTCATGTCACTATTTTTATTCAATATCTTAGTAAATGCAATATTAAAATCCTGTTACACAGTCCTTATGATCCAGATCTCACACCCTTCAATTTCTAGTTGTTTCTCAAGTTAAGAGAAAAGCTCCTTGAGAGGAGATTTAATACATATTCTAACGTTATTTAAGTTCTTTTGAGCAGTTTATAGAAAAACGTTTTTTCTCTACTTATTTTGAAAAGCAAATTGTCAGATGGGACTTCTATGAAACCCATCTGACAATTTACTTATCATTTTAATGAAGATATTTTGAAAACGAAGGAATTAGTTTTTGTTATATAATTTTTGATTTGTGGTATCGACGGGAACGAAATGGCAGACTCACTAGTGAAAAGAGGAACATTTGAGCTACAAGACTTCAAACCAATTCCTCCAGAGTCACTCAGAAAGCATATTTTTTATGAAATTAATGGATACATTTAAAGCTGACAAGAGGTTGAAATCAACAGATAAACCCTTGGATAACATTCACGACACTTGCAAAATAATTGGTCAAAAATTCCGTTAACCGTCTGTGACAAATTTCCGACTGCAAACAGTCCATGATTGCTTGACAAAACATCCGAATAAAATAGGCATCATTCCATCTAGTTTCTACTAACTTTATGATTCCAGCACTGTGAGCGCAGAGCATCTTCTTGTCTGCCTAAAATTAGATAAAGATTCTTAAAAACGGAATGAGATAAACAAAATTTGCTGGAACGCTAGAACTTACATGAACTCCTTTTAAAGATTGTTCCTCTTGTGTTCTTTTCTTGGTTAATTTTTTTAAAATTTCTGAATTTTTACATCTTTCACTTGTTTTTATTATTATGGTTATTACTCTTTAAATTTTTGGTCTTTTTTACTATATTGGTTCTTCTGTGAAACTTGAGTAGCTTTGTACATTTGGACTGATTTTTCCAATACAACAATATGTAACATTTTTAAAAGAGTGTTAATGAGATTATTATTCCACTTGGCACGAGTGAATGTTTGTTTTTCTCTTAAAATTTTTAAATACATTACAATTCACTCGTAAAAAATCAGTTAGCTTATTTACAATAAAGATAGATTAAGTTGGAAAGTTAAAAACTAAAGTTTTTACTTACGGAATGTTTTCAAAATTCTATTCCACTAACAAAAAATTCTGTTTTCACAATCCAAATTTTCCCTAATTTATTCATAAGTATACTTTAAAATACTTATGCATAAATCAGAAAAAATTCTGTTTCATTGTGGTTAGAAATTTAAGGATTAAACTTTAAAAAAATCAAAATAAGTTCAAATTATTATCTGCCTCTAATGTTAAAATTTCCTCTAATAAGAACCATGAATTATATTAAACGAGAATGATTAACTAATGATTCAAATGAGTTCATATAAGTTCAATAGTAATCTTTCTTGAATCACTTCATAATTTCTAATCCAAAATTTTCAATGTTAAATTGATTTTCCATATGTATCAGCATTCTAATAAAATATTTATTCATGCTATATATGAAAATAGCTTATAATTATTGTATTCAAGCAAATAAAGCAGTTATAAAATATAGTTAATTAATAAAAATCAACGAGTTCTACATATTGCTTACTAAAATAAACGATCATTTGATTTAATAACCGAAAAAAATCTAGAATAGTAAAGAAAAGCAAATTTCAAAAATAGCTTACGCAGTGTTTTAGTTATAAAGATACTTATGTAAAAAAATCAAAATCTTAAAAAATCTATTGATATTCTGATCAAAATATAATAAATAAGTAGGTGAAATCTAGATTTATTGTTTTTTCCATATAAAAATTTATAGACTTTTAAAAACTTTTTATTTTTAAATTTTAAATTTTAATAGGTTTCTTTGTTCTCATATCTCATTAGAAAGAATTATTTATAAGAAAAAATTATTTTGGAAAAATAAATGTACAATTTTTTATTTTCTTTCCAAATGCATACATTTTGTCACCATTATGCTCTTAAAACATATCAGTAAGTTTCTTAAAAATGGCATTAAAATTATCTTAAATCTCTAACGTCAAACTTTTAATTTATGCATAAATGTATTCAGAGATAAAGAAGAAAATAAAGTTATCTTTAACAATGAATTATTCTATTTTTATCTTCTTTCTCATCCTTTTAGATTATTTCGTAAAGACTCAGACAAAATAACGTTTCTTTTAGAATTTTGTAATAACAGATTAGCACTGGTCAATTGAGTCAAATGATCATTTAGATGAAGTTTAGGTGGTGCTACACAATCATGAGAGCAAATGAACCGATTAATATCCATTTATCAATTCTTAAATGACATCAATTTGCTGTTTTTTTTATTAAATGTAAGATTTTAGGAAATCTTTAGTTTTTGTAATAAGTTTGATAATGTTAGACTTCAAAAATATTCTTGTTATTTATAAATGCATGAATATTCATATTTTTGAACGAGTTATGTTTGTGAATCCCTACTTCAATGAAATATATTAGGCATTATTTGATTTTTAAAATATTTAAAACATACTAAAATAGTTAAAAAAATGAAAAATCAAATGTTTCACAGAATCATGCACATAGTATATACCTGTGTATGTTATTTTGAATCTATTTAATTATAGGTTTCATTTGATCTAATTTTTTCTATAATATTATTATCAGATGTTTCGTGATTTGTTAGTAAACATTTATGCAAGCATTTCATCAAGAGGAAGTTAATTAAGAAATGACTTTTGTAGAAATTATTTAAAAAAATTGTATAACTATTTTTATATATAAATTTATTATTATTTTCATTATTATCTGGCTATTATCATATTTTAGACGATTTCATAAGCAATTTTATTCGGGAAATCATAAAATTAAGGAAAGTATGCTATACAATCTTCCTTTTATAACTTTCTCGAGTAAAATATTTTGTATTCGGAAATAATGATCGACTTTGACTGAAAAGAAATTGAATGTTTTTGAAAAATAATCACCGTTTATTGTTTTTTCTCGCATTCTAAATATTCTTTAAATTCCATAACATATAAGCACATAATTGTTAAATTGTTTGTTTTTCATTGTTATAAAATTAAAATCAATCAGTTAAATAATGAATTAGTGAATTTTTTAAAAATCACATATAAAAATTTATATATATCTGATATAATGATAAAAATACCATGACGAGATAGGATCATAAATAAATGATAAGTTTTAGTGGTGTATTTGAAGGACATTTGTTTTTTGCAGTATAATATCCCATGATCATTGCTAAGTAAGCTAAAATTAAGATTTTCTGCTTTCTGAATATATATCTGCTTTTCATATGATTTGATCCTTAAAATATTCTGCCCCATCTTACATAGAAGCTAACAAGCATATAGTATTTTTAGAACGAAGGTTTTTACATTTGCTGATTTTTTCAATATCAATAACGTTCTATGATTTGGGAGGATTTTTCATGGATATATACTCGTTTTTATCACAAGGCAAGAAGCCAAGAAAAATTACAAGAATCAAAATACTTGAAAAGAGCATATATATATTTAGAAAGCAGAAATATTTTTTATTTGAAAACGTTATTGATATTGGAAGAGATGTTGGAGAGAACCAGATACAATTTTGATCTATACAGACACTACAGATAACCAAAGATTACACAAATCATCCGTATTAACTCATTAAATCGGCTTGGCTATATTTGGAGAAGCCCAGATGATTATCCCACAAAAATCTTAACATTTAAAAAACCTGAAGGATCCAGAATTAAAAAAGGAAAACTACCAACCAGATAGTTGTGGATCATACCTAAGAAGACATAAATACTTTAAAAATCAAGAATTGGAGAGGAGTCACTACTGTTTGAAGATGCTGGAGAGAGCAGGTGTTTGAAGCAACCAAGGCCTAAAAGTAAAAGGCTTTTTGTAAAGAATATATTGAAAACATCTTTAAAATAGATTATATCTTTCGAGTTATTTTATCCATCCATTTGATTAATTGCACAGCAACTTATTTTTATTTTAAAAATTTTTAGAATTGTGTGAGAATGATTACTTATTTTTATTTTAAAAATCAGTAATCATTCTCACACAATTCTAAAAATAATACATACTTTTCGGCTTTTATATAGGGTGGAATATATATTATTTTTGGTCTCCTTATGCTAGACATTCTGAACTTTTTATCATTCAAATATGTTTTACTTTATAATATTCAGATCTGTTATCAGAAATCTACAATACTATTCAGTATGAGTAAGATTCCTAATAAATAAAGAGTAGTTCTAACAGAATAAATGTTTGTTCTAACGTATGAAACAGGAATAGTTTCTGTTTTTCCAAGAACTAATCTATCAGCAATGAAAAATGTATTTTTTTTATGAAATGGTCCTTTATCATTGCATGTTTAATACAAAATTGTAAATGATGAAAGTTCGCAGATGTACTAAAATGTATGTGACAGAATTTGGCATATATTAGTTTTAAAATTATTCCTTTGTATAATGAAAAAATATGGAAAATCAATTATTTATATGATTTTTTGGAACAATTTACAAAGAATAGAAATCGGTAATGATTTACACGAAACACTTTCTTTTCCTTTAATTATGTTTTTCATTATTATTGAAATTGCTTAGAATGCTGCATTTCAAACAAACAATTTATGAAACAAATAATTTTTTGTTATTAATGTAACAGCTCAAATAAATTAAGTTTACCGAGAGAATAAACTAATTGAATACTTAAAGTTATAAAATTAATATGCTTAAAAGGATTCCTAATAATTTAATTAAGTATAACTTTCAGATAAAAGGGAGTTAATTTATCATTTGTTAATTGTGTCTGAGAGTTTTAGAAGAGCTGAAAAAATTAACATTTCTAATAACTATACGACTTAGTTTATGAAAATATGTAAAACTTTAACTCACATAATCTAACAGATATTTCCTTTTTTCTGCATAATATCTAATATCCTAAAACTTTCTGCATCGTGATCTCAATGTATTTATTGCGATTATATATTGTTGAGCTAATGTTTCCCTAGATAATAAGCACAATTCTCTTATTAGTAGATAAATAATATTTTCATGGAAAATATTTGCTTTCAAAGCAGCTTTATTCACTTTTAGAGATAAATTACACATATGAAAAAAATTAGCAAGTATTTATTTAAGGTAATATTTATATTCTATATAAAAGTATGAATCACAACTTTAAATTTTTTATAATTTGGAATTTTTTAATAGTAATATCTTTTTTTATAATTAATATTTAAATTTAATTTATAACTATACACACCATTAAAAATTAATAATTATTTGCATTTTTGACGGGATATTTTAAATATTCAAATAAAAAACAAGCATTTAATTTATAAATGAAACAAAATCTGGTTATTAATTAAAATAAAAATCAAATGATTTGTATAACTTTAAAGAATAATAAAAACAATTTACCAGCGAGAAATTACTAAAAATATGATGCTATATGATGTAATAACTACAGTTAAGAATTTAATTGTTAGTACAAAGAAGTGAGCATCAAGTTTTAATAAGATCATGATTATGATTGCCTTATGATTATAAATCTTTTAAGTTTAATGCATCGTAGTTAAAAAAGAGACATTTTCTATTGTTATGCTTCAGTCAAAAATGTGTAAATCTAGTTTTCAAACTCATAATTTTAAGTGTACGAAAAATTAATATGGTATAAACTTTTTCCTATATTTTTATATTCTCAACAAGAACTTTAACATTTAATTATTAAAAGATTATATTTATCAAAAACTTATTAGCTTTTATATTTATGTTATTATAATGAATTAAATGTCATTTTATATTGCTTAAAATATATAATTATAACATGTAATTTTTTAATTTTTGAAAGATTGTTTTCATAAAAAACTTCTAATATGCTTCAAGGAAAGCATATGCTCAAATTTGCTTAACGATAATATATTTTTGTTTCAAACAGAATATATTTAAACCTTAAAATTGCTGTAATAGGTCATAAATTGTGATTCAAAAATAAAAATAAACATTTAGAGCAAAATATTTTTTTGTATGAATTATAATACTTGCATTCTATTAGCAGATTATTTAGCGAATAATACATTTTTCTTATTTGTTTTAATTTTTTATGGAACGAAGTATAAATTGCGAAACAAGCGTCCTTAAAAATTTTCATGAGTAGGAAATTTTGTGTTTATATAATTAAAAGAGATTAGATGTTTTACTTATAACAAGTTCTAAAATTATAAGTAGATGTATAATTTAAAATATGATTTTGCCACTATTTCGTACTCTATGTTATTAATTGGAATTGTTAACATTCAAAAAATGCTCATGTTTTCATTTTTAGAATTTACTAAACTTGGCATTTTCATCGTAGATTAATAATATTATGAACTATTTATCAGGATTCATATTTTATACTGAAAAAAGAATGTTTTTTTTAAATATTTAGATAATATAAATTTTAAATAAAGATAAACTATTCAAAACAATAAAAAATATTTTATCATACGTAATAGTGTTTTTATAGCAAAATGGAAAATTGTGGAATTTATATTAGTAAAGAGTGACAAAATTTATAAAAATACCTTATTTTCATATAAACTATATTTATTTCATGAAACATACAAAAAATAAAATAACCTTTTCTTATGTTTTAATTAGAATAGGTCATTGTAATAAAAGATTTCTAAAAACATTCGATTATTGCAACAAAATTTGAATATTCAAATATTGATATAAGTATAATTATTATTTTAAATGAAATGATTAAACATTTACATAAAGTATTTGAGAAAATGTTTTTTTATGGGTGAATTCAAATATCATTTGAAGTGATTTAAATAAGGAAATATAAAAAATATTAGAATAAAATATAGGTGTACATAATAATTCTATAACTTATCATGAGATTCTAACTTATGCTAAATTTGTATAATTTTAAAAACATTTAAGGAAGTAAAAATTTTAAACTTCCTTTTAATACGAAATTTTGAATTCTTTTTAACATAAAGAAATTTGAATTTCATCTTAATATAATAGAATTTCTTTAAGGGGCATGTAAACTTAGTCGATATTCTGGCAAAAATTATGATTATCATTAGAAAGGTTAAAAAAGAGACATCGATCGCTTGGTTAATGGAAAAACGTGTAATGACACATGATTGGAAGAAGTACAGTTAGTCAATTGACTTCCCCAATGAAGACAGTCAAGATTTATTGCTTCTTCCTATATTAGAAGATAAATGAAATCAAGCTTTCTCTTTTTCTTTTATCAGTGATAAAGACTTGTGATAAAAATTTAATGATGAAAAGAATATTATGTGTCAATTTTTTATTAAAAAATATTCTCTTTTGGTTAATTTTGAGATTTTAACTATCCAGTAAAAATTATGCAAATTTTTTATCTGGATGTTGAGTTAAGAGTAAAATTTGAAAATAATCGTCTTATTGCAATTTTAACAGCAAAAATTCAAACGATTAACATCAACACAGTATTGTGAAATTGTATTTGCAAAATATTTTAAATCTTCTTAACTAAAGCAATTTATAATTCTGTTCCTAATTTTATAAAATAATTATGTATAATGCAAACGTTTTTCTTCATACTTACTATCTTGCATTGAATTGATAGACTTACGGAATAAATGATAACTTTTCTTTTTTGATAGATTTAAGTTATAATTTTTACTTAAGGAAAAAACAATTCTTTATTTATAAATGTGATACAACTCTAAATATTTCAAATATTTTCAACAGCAGAAAAAAATGACATTACTATTTCTATGAGTATTATGTTTCTTTGCATTATCTTTTTATTTAATGTCAAGAAAAGTTGCAAAACCGTTGTATAAAAATGCAATTTCTCTTGAATTATGAATTATCTGTCATTTCAGTCAGTAAAAATACTTTGAATTATGTCAGCATAATGTAAAACTTGGGGATATATTTTTAATAAATTAAAACTATTCCTTTTTTTAATGTTTTGAGAGTGAAAATACATATTTTACAATGAATCATAATTTCTTGTAAAGTTGATGTCTTATTTAACTCGATTTCATATTTAATAAACTTTAAAAATAATCTCATTTAACTTTTTTCTAATCAAAAATTTATAAGAAGCGAAAAATTTTAATTTTATTTATTCTCTTCTTTTAAGTTAGAATGCTATAATAAGTAAAATAGGAATTGAATATTAGCTGTTGCAGTTCTTAGAAATCATAGTTAGCTAATAAATTTATTAATTAAATTTATTTAAATTATAGTTACTTTATTAAATTACGATGCTTATTATGAAGTAAATTTTTATTATTTGTACATTTTTATATACTGCATTTTTAAAGTATTTTATAATTTGTATAATGTTTTATAATATCAAAAAATTAGCTTACATATGCTGATGCTGTTAGCAATCACTTACTGGAATATATTTGTTTTAAGTATTTTCTGTTATATAGCACTTCTTCTTTTCTACTAAATTTCAGCTATAAATTTAAAAGTTATTAATATATCATGGCAAAATTTCATCTAGGTATTTTTATTTTTATTACTCTCCATACATTAAAATCATAATAATATATAAAACATTATTAATACATCATTTTTACCATATATTAAAAACGCATCATCAAAATCAAAAGCATCTACTCTTCACTGAAAATTTAATATATTTACTGATTTTCGAAACAATAAATTAGGAATATTTTATAAGACAGCGAATTAAATTCTTGCAATTTTTGATGGTCAAAAAGAAAATAACTTATTGAAAGTGTAACATGTTGGTAATTTTTGATGTAATCTCCATCGGAATCTGGCACTTACTGCATTTTGAGGAGTTCCTTTTCAAGGAAATTTGGAGGGTTTACAACACAAAGAACTCTGTGCATAATTCTTACAAGTTTCTTTCATTTGCCTAATTCTTCTGATTGGAATTTTTGAAACAAATTCCTTACAGTAAATTCATTCACAGTACTATTTCCAAATGCTTCATATATTCTATTACTTGATGCACAAGCTTATAAGTTTATTTTAAAGTCTTCAGCAAATAACACTGAACGAGCTTCTTGATCACTTCCCTTTATCGTAGCTACTATACGAGTGATAAAAGTTTTCAGTTGACCTGCTTTGATAATGATTGATATACCTACCCTTGACTAATAAATTTTTTAAAAAATGTAATTCCTTAATTTGCATATATGTTCTGAAGACACTCAATGGCAAATCATAAATGATAAGAACTTTATTGGTTATCTTGTTTTTTGATGTTTATTACTAATACTGTTTACTTTAAGATAACTTGAAACTTAAAACTATATATTGTTCGATAAATATTGTGATGAATAGCTAAAACAAAAAGCTTTAAACTTTAAATATGTAACATTAGATCTTTATAGATACGTATATCAATTAAATTTTCTAGATGCATATATCAATTTTTGAATTATGTCAGATAAAAAAGATTTTTGGAAACAATATAAATCATAGCAATTGATTTTTATTTATGTACAGATAAATATATCGATAAATCAATGATGATTTAACACAAAAATCAAATTGGAAGCATATTGTATTATTACAGTATATTCCAACTCAAACAATTCTATTTCGCTTACTATACACCATTACAACCGTGTTTTCTAATTTCAAGTGCTTATTCAAAGGGACAGTAAGTCTTCCATTGTCAAAGAGAGAATTGCTGTAAAAGGGAATCACTTTCAATGCTAATTAAGTCCACATCTGCTTGTATGAGTTAAGATACCTGCTGATATTTATGATGCATTTTATGTATTTTCATGTTGTAATGTCTTGAAACATATTTTTTTACTACAAGAAAGGATGCTTAAAATACTCAGTTGTTGAAAATTCAGCTCTGTCTCTCTGTCTTTGTGAAAGCTATCGAGAGAAAAGAGTAACGGGAAAAATATGCACCAGGATGTAGATTTTAGAAGACACGAAAAACAAAATAAATATTAATAAAATATAAAAATTGGGTTCTATGAAAAAACATACCTTATGGTTAACAAATATTTTCTGTTATGATTTTCAGATTTCAAAGTATCGGATAACATTTTTCTTCATAAAAATTGTTGTGGATAAATTAGTGAAAATAAAATGGGTCATTCTCAGCTAATGACTACAAAACTTCTTATATAACCTACAGGATACTATTGAAGTTATAGAAAAACTTGCTGAACCTTCAAGGTGACATAAAATGTAGAAAATAGTGAAGTTTTTTAAACTGTAGGCTTCATATTATACAGTGCCAGACATCTAAAATGTTACACGAAGAAGGAATTGCTAGAAAGTGACGAAATTCGGGAAACGGAGAGAGAGAGAGAGAGATGGTAACGAACAATAAGTAATCTGTATTTCAAAATGATACGCATGATAAAGAGCAAGAACAAGATTGGGTCAGTAGATTGTAGGACTACTGTGGACAGCAAAACACGAAGCAACACATCTAGACACAAAATCAATGAGAGTACGGATGACGTCCTGTAATGAATGACTCTCCCTTAATTGTCAACTTTGCAAAAGTGCGTCTTCTGAAGGAGGCAGTGGCAGTGTCTGAAAATGGCATCCAATCATATCCCAAACATATTAGATCCCCTTCTCAGTTCAATTACAATGCTCCTCGTAAACTCATCTGTTTGCTGGAACTGACATCATAGACGATTGCTTTTTATTCTCAATAGTTATAGACCTCCTTTGAGACCAGAACAAACTTTCAACGATTATTTTCCAAGAAGCAATAACGACGCGAATTCTGCCCTCTCTGCCAATTTCTCAGCTTATATTTCATCCACGTGCGCTGGAGAGCTCCACATTTCAAATCATTTGCATGACTCGGTAAGGCATTTCTACCTTGAAATTTGCATAATTTTCTTTTTATCCCTTCCTGGAATTGCATTTTCACTGTAGATCACTGTAAGTATAACATAAAGATGTGTTATTATTTTTTTAACACGTTCACTTTTAATCTCCCACAAGTTTGTGGGATGCGACGTAATTATTAAAAATCTCGATATTTCTAAAATGCGTGGTGTATGAATGCTTCTTAGACAATCATGCTTTCGTGCGACATGAGTTGTGTCTTCACATTTATACAACCTACATCAAAATCATATACTAAATTTGTCTGCTGGTTTTGGTGTCGAGTAAAGGTTATAAGACTGGTTATTAATTTATTTGATTTAATTTTTATTATTTCTACTGTTATACGGTCAAATTTAAATTTATTTATTTCTATGGTGATACACCAACCCCCAACTCATCCTCACATGACCGACAATGACTGTATTAATATCTTTCTCATTTAATGTTACCACAGTATTCATCATGCACATTTTATTTTTAACTGAAATCGGTTTGCCATAAGCTTTTATTTTTATTTACCTTTAACTGTGCTCACATTCCCATAAATATCTGATTTTCGTAAACTTTAAAAGTACAATGTAACACTTTTAAAGTAATTTTTTAAAATATCTTTAAAAGAGTATTTTTTTACTCTCCGTGGAATATTTACATGTATATGTTAAGATAATTTAAAGAAGCATATGGTAATTTGAAAAAATTTATTCCTTAATATTTAAAATAAATTTTATTAACTCAATTGAATTCCTATGGAACAAACAAATTTTAAGCGGTTTATACTTTTTTTGAATGGAGACGATCATATAATAAATGAAATTTTATGTATATAGTAAATAATTAAGAGTATATTTCAAAATTGTTAATGTGAAAACTTTAGTTACATTATTTTAAATATAATTTTTCTAAGAATAATTCTTTTTTATTATCACTTTTCAGAATTTATTTTTAAATTGTTCTTTTTATATATATTATATCAAAAAGAGAATGTACGTAAAATCTAATTTTAAAAAGTATGCCATAAAAACAACCAATTCCATGAAGCTAAAATGTGAAACAATATTAATTTTTAACTTGAAGGAATTTGTCCTATCTGCAATATTTTATAAAATATTTTCGCCATTTTCTTCACCAAAAAAGGCTTTCCAAAACCAATTTTTACTGAAACACTAGAGCAATATTATTTCTCTAAATTATAAGGAGCAGTAATCATAAATCTTTAAAATATTATTCTTGCTTCAGTTTTTTTTCCTTTTTTTATCATGAATAAGTTAAACAATTTTCACTTTCTCTCATATCAATATTTCATTTTCTATTGTTAATCCATTGACTCTTTACTTAAGTATTTTACTTTTTATTTATCGGCCTACGATATAAGAGCACATTATCAAAACTTGCTACAATGTAACGTAAAGTCCCATTTTCTTTATTGCATAAAATAAATTTAATTTCAAAGACATTTAGAAGTTAAATACCAATAATATTTTTTCAAGATTGTAAGAAATCATTTTATATTGCATTTAATTAAGCATGAAAAATGTTTTAAAAACTATTGCAGATAATTAATTAAAATATTTTAATAATAATAATAATAATAATAATATATATATATATATATATATATATATATATATATATATATATATATATATATATATATATATATATATATATATATATATATATATATAAACTTGCAGAAAAACAAAAGTAATTAATAAATTTGTAATGAAATTATATTTATTGAAATGTAAAGCAAAACACATATTCTTAGAATCAGAACACTAGTTTGATTATACTTAAATAATTAAATTGTATTGCTTAAAAACAAGCAAATGTTTTAATGCAGTGAATTATCTTTGAAACAGTTAAGAATATACTAATTACATATTTTCCTTAAAGACACTGCAGTTATCAAAAAGGTTTTGGGGAATCCTTTTTCAATCTACAAAACAAAACTTTTCCCGCTTCTAACAATAAACAAAAGCATTAAAGTTGCTGTAAAGGTTCGTTCTGATTAAAATGCCTTATGCCCACAACATGCACTATATTTTCATATTTTCACTTTTTCGCAAGTCCTGCTGTATGAGATCTGGTGCTGTCATTACATAAGTTAGGAATAATATTGTATGTTGCAAATTTATGAAAATATCTGAAACCTTATTCCCCCATTTTTTAACAATAATGATATTTAAAATGCAGCATAAAGTATATGATTTAAATGACTGAAAATATTCAAATAAATTAGTTTTTAAAATGAATATTTAAATGAGAAATTTTTTTATCAATTTCGCTCTGCAAACAAGTTTTTAAAAGAGTGGTATTATGTAAACATAAGATTACTTGTTTTTATATTTAAAACTGTTTGGATTTAAAAATCATTTAAACTTTTCTTTCAAAATTGTATGTAAACTGCAACTTTGCATTACACAAAAGAACAAATGATTATATTTTAAAGTTAATTTGAATTTAATTCGTTTGTTTTTGTGACAGAATTTTCAATGCAACATGAAAACTAACTATTTGAAGTACAATTTCAGAAAATTTGTTTTCATAAAGGATTTGGAAATCTGAGTAAGATCATAAATCAAGTCATTAAGCATTCTAAGACTGTTATTCATCAGCTGGAAGTAGAAAAACCTTCAAAATATTAGAGATTCTTTGAGGAAGAGTATAAATCATTTTTTAAAATAGTTTCAAATTTTCATGTGTTTTTCAAACTGAATAATGAATTTTTATAATTATAAGTAAATATAATTTTTTTTATGAAATAACAAAGCAGATAGTTAGCACATATAACAGTCTCACTCATTTCTTATGTTTCTTTGGAAATTTAAAAAAAAAATAAAAGCTGTTAAAACAACATAAAGAGAGAAAGATGGTGACAATGATGGTCGTGATTTGAGATGCTATTTAGAAAACTCATTTCTTACACTGAAAGAAACTCTATTTGGATGACTCAGATGCTAATATTTATTACTGAATTACGGACGAAAGCTTAGAATTTCTTTAATAAACAGATGGGTGTTACCTTTCTCTTATTGTGAGCGATTTACTTGTGATAAGAAATGTGCAATACAGCGAGTTCCGGAAAAAATGAAGCCTAATTTTTATCAATAATTGTCTAATCAACATTTTATACTTTTTAATACATTTTCTTTTAAGTGGTTGAAACTGAAAACTTTAGCAAGGTAGAGAGTTCTCCAGGTAATATGCCTAAATGAACTAAAATCGATTCTGGAAGGATATGATCAAGGTCTTAAACTAACCAAGCTATTCTAGAGTTAAAATTTTATGCAATGCTTGGGGTTGGACATTTGGATCGTCATATGCACATAACCATCAAGTATGATTTTATGTACGAATCAAAAATATTTATTAAGGATACATAATTTACGAAATATTTGCTTGAAAATTTGATAACTTCAATGAAAATTCTAGTAAATGATATTCATACCAATAATAATAGACCCAAATCTTTTTATTATGTAAAAAAATTGTTTAACTATTGGTCTTACAATTTTGTGACAAATACTTGAATAAAAAAAATCTGAAGTTATTGATAAAATACTTAAATATCTCATATACATATATTATATGTTTTATTTATTAAGTAAATTTAAAAATCTATGTCATTTTTAATCAAGATCGCAACATATTGTGTGTGTATTATCTTTAATAGATTTCTTTAAATAGCTATTTTAAATAACATTAAAGTGATCACTTAATATGAATGTTTTCATTTTACAATGATATTTAATCATCAATCTGGTAAAAATGGAAAAATTGATGATGTACTATGTGCATTAATTTAAATGTAAATAGGTAACTCTGCTAGTTAATAAGGGAAATAAGTTAAAAAAGAAAGGGGGATAATGTGAACTCGGGAAAACCATTGCAAAATTGAAGTAGCTTTAAATTGAAATTTTGGTATAATATTTAAAAATAAAATAAATTCAAGTTTCTCACTGAATTAAGAGTTTTAAGCTATACATTTTATTTCATATTTGAGAGAAACAATCCTTAAATTTAGAAAAGATGCTTTATTTATATAAACTAATTTATTGTATTTAATTATGCTTAAATGAAAAAAGTATTAAAATAAATAAAACCTTTACATAAATACAATTGTAAATATAATCGATTTCTTATTATTTAAAGGATTAAGGTGCAGAATATAGCAGATATTTGAGTAGAGATTGATAAAATTAAAGTATTCAAGTAGAAGCAAAACATTTAGTTCATAAAGCAATAAAATACAGTTCTTTACTACAGAAACGTTCTTTTTCAGAAAAAACAACAATAATTTATGGAAAAATTATGGCATTCCAAGCCCTTCGAGAAAGTGAAATTTGAAAGGTCAATGAAATGTTGCATACATTTGTCATTCCTTTACCTTAGAAAAATTCAGCAGTATTATTCATCATTAAAAATGAGATCCTAAAGAGAGTTTAAGGTATTGATTTATTTGTCAAATATTCTTTTTGGAAAAATCTTTGTATGCTCAGCCATTTTTATAAATGGTGTATTCCTTTATGAATTATACTCATAATTTATACGTATGACATTCTTAAATCCATTTGATCGATGGTTTCCTGGTTTCACATAATTTCTATTCCTCAAACTCTTAAGGAAATATTTTTGTTATACATTTTAGTAAAAGTTACTAAACACGACCATCGTTAAACGAAGTGATTTACAGGCAGTTTTTTATTGCAGAATATTTTTCTTCCATGGAAAATTCTCCATATTCTGTTAAACTGTTTCAATTAAAAATATATTTTCTTAATTAAATATAATCTTCTTGGTAATTTAGATATTTATACTATTTAAAATGTTATCGATAGAAAATGTTAATTTAATGACGCATATTTTAATATAAAATCTGTTTAAAATATGTAAGATAACTGATTAGTGTTTTTTTGATTTCTTTGATTTTTTTAAAAAAAATTACACATAATGTCAGTAAAAGAAAGGAATAACATACTCGAAATGTAAAGTTTTTTTGATTAAAATGAGTTACCTCATTAATAATTTTGAATCATCCTGACTCCTGAGCTGTGGGTCCCAGGTTCGAATCCCGGTTCGGGCAGGGATGTTATTTCTTTCTCTGTTCTCTCTGTGTTTTTTTTGTCCTTTCCTCTGTGATGATGTGTGCCGAGCTGGCAGCCGAATGGCTAGCGCTCTTGCCTGCGGTTCAACAGTTCGTGGGTTCGAATCCCATCTTGGGCATGGATGTTTGTAGTGGTTCGGAATCCACTTTAAACCGTAAGTCCTGGTCTAATTAGCCTTCGTGTGCAAAAAATGACCGTTGAGTGACAAAGAAACCAAACCAAACCAAACTGTGATGATGTGTGAATGTGGCCCACCCTATTAACGGGTATGGCGTGGGCAACGCTACTCACCTCCGTGACTTGGTTCACAGGTGCCCGTTGGGTAACGACAAATGAGTAGCAGTTTCTGGCCTTGTTGTGGCATAGGGTTCGTCACCCAAGTTCCCACCGTTAGAAAAAAATTTGATTCACAATTATGCAAATTGTTTACACTATTCTTATTTTAATCTCAATTTTAAGCTCAAATGTTTGGAAAGTAGTTCATTAAGTTGTATTAAAACATTTTTCATAAAAATGACGATTTTTTTCAATCGAAAACATAAATCTAATTTTTTAAAACAACTTTCCCTAGTATTTAACATTCTAAACTGTATCATTTTCTTGAGATATTATTTGTATTTATTTAAAATCAACAAATGTTACATAGATTGATAATATATCATAGTTTTGCGATTTCACGAACTGTTAGAGGATTAAGTTGAAAAAAAAACTTTTTGCTTTAAAATCTTTTTGTAAATGTACTAATATGTTTTTACTCAAAATTTATTGAAAATATTGTAAATAATAGTTTACTTTTAAAGTAATATTTTTACGCTGTTTAAATTTTTTATTCAAATTGCGAATGACAAAGGGTATATTAATGCAAAACATTGATTTTAATTTGGCTTATTACAATTACTCTTACTGCACAATCACTCAAATAGGCAAACAGTAGTTCAAGACTTAGATTTGGCTCTTGAACTACTGTTTGTCGACCACTAGTTTTATACTTTTATGCTATTTTTTAGATTCAAGAACTTTTATATTATTTTTTAGATTCAAGAACTTTTATACTATTTTTTAATTAAAACTGTTCGCACTAAATATGAAACTTTTTCATCGAAATTTATTTTCGAATTCTTCTTAAATGTTTTATATGCTATGATCACTGTATTGCTCAATAATTCTAGTTAACCATTTTTTCATTTGTTAAATCTTTTGATAAAAGTAGGTATTTGTTTTTTTCTCTCACACTTAAATTCTTGTCTATAGATTGTAACATAGACTTAACATGATTAAATGATTTTTACAGATATCTAAAGAGTGCTTTTTTTATCTTCATTACATAAACCTAAGCAAATGTGATTCCTCCAATTTGTGGCTCTTACACAAGTGTAAATAAGAATCATATATGATGTACTTAATTATCTCATACAATCAAAGATCATTTGGTGAATTTCATAGTAAAGATTGAACGTGGATGTTACTTATCTATTTAAGATTTTGCTTATATATTTGCCTATAAGCATTAGATCAAATATGATTTCCTAATGATGGTCATCAATATAATAAAATATTTATCTGGATAGACCATGAAATATCTAATGAGGTATAGTATTTATTTTAAGAAATCATTATATGCTTTTTTGATAGATTTCAAGATATGACTGAAATTTATTTAGAGCTAATATCAAGTTTTCTTTCAATAATAATATCGTTGATAAAGAAATTTGCATTTCCTAGCATTTCATATGAAACATAAGAATAAGTACGCGTAATTTTTTATTTAATTCTTCAGATTATGTGAAGTAGGAAAATATTAGAAATTTTTCTCCATATCTTTAATCTCAATGCTGCAAACTATATTTTTTGGGAGGAAGCTTTTGAATAATATGATGAAAGAAAGCCACGGAAAGGCTTTCATTTGATAATAAGTTTTAATATGTTTATGAATATATATATATATATATATATATATATATATATATATATATATATATATATATATATATATATATATATATATATATATAAACACACACATGAGTATAAATCATTATTTCATGGTACCTTTCTTTTCTATTTCACTTTGTGAAATAAAAGAAGCATATAAAAATAATTTGTTTCACATATAATTCAATAAAAATGGTTAAAACCATTATTATTTGATTTGAAACCAAATTAAAAGCACAAATAAAAATGTTTTAGGCAAGAAAAAAATTCCATAATTACCAATAAGAATATTAAAAATATTTAGCACTAATAAATCATTTTAAATCATTTTGATTTCGTAAAAATTTTATTTCCACTTTGTATTTATTACTGCTTTAACACTTATTAACACAATCTGCATAGATCTCTATTTTATTGTTTCTGCTTTGTTGTAGCTTAAAATTTGGGAAAGTGATATTTGCTAAGAAATGTCCCTAAAATTGTAAGTTGTTTACAAATTTGTGTAGTCACCAGGGCAAAATATAAAATTTCATTTTGAGATGTGAGTTCTTTTATATTAACTAAAAAGATTATTATAAATCTTATTTCTTGAATAAGTTTTCGTTTTGGTTTAAATAAAATATAATGCGAAATGGTATAAAATTAATAAGAAAATTAACTATAAGATTATAAAAACAGATACTTAGTTATGTTTAAATAAAAAAAATAAACTTACTTAATTTCATTTTAAATATGAAACAACCCGTTAGAAATTACTTGTATTTAGTTGTTGAAAGTAATTATTCATTTGATAAATTCATTCAAATAAAAGGAAATTGGTTTTTATTTTATCAGTTAATTGTACTTTTTGATTTCCTTAAAAATCTTACTCAAAATGAAATTGTATCAAAAACATGTTTTTTAAATAAATTCTAAATTAGATTCTAATTTTTTTAAAAGAGATATATTCTCTAATACTTAATAGGTGCAATATTAAACTGTGTAACGAATTACTGCGTTCTTTTTTCCTCTGGGGAATTATAAAAAATTGTTTTTAATTGAAACTATAATATACCTATTTAACACATTATATTAATTTTTGACATTATATGAAAATAAAGAAAATGCAATAAGTTTTTCTTTGTTTTCATTCATATATGCGAATAACAGCAGACAGAAAAAAATGCGTTAGTGTATCACATTGATTAGAATATCAATGGATTTATTCATTTTCAGATATTACCAAAAATACTGTTGTGGATTCAATTCGAATATAAGTGACTTAGATTAAGAAGAGAGAGATAGAGAAAGAGTGAGAGAGAGAAATAGAGAGAAACACAGACTATAAAAAAAGGTGCCAAATTATTTCAGTCTTGATAATAATCAATTTTAAAACTTATAAAATATCCTTCTACATGAGGAAATGAGTTTTTATATACAAAAAATAAATTACCTTAGATATCGGTCTTACTCATGATGTGCGTTAAAATATATTTTGTTAGGATTTTCCAAAGAACGAGCACTGCATCTTCTATATTCTTTCAGCAATCTTATCTTTGCCCGATTGACATAACATGAATAATAACATTAATAAGACATAATTAATATAATATATTAACCCTTATTAAAATCTATATCACTTGTAAGCCACAAGAATTTAAGTTGGTCATTTTCAATCCATTTTTATAAAATTTTACAGTATTTCAATTGGTATTTTTCAATTTCATTTTACTCAATAGAGATTTCAAAAGATCTTTGAAGCTTAAAACATAATTTAGAGCATAATTTAAATAACTAGACATAATTTAAACCGAACATAATTTAAATAGCTTATAGAAGCTTAAAACATAATTTAAATAAAATGAATTTAAGCATGTAATATAGAGTTAACCAAAATCCAAAACAATGAGAATTTGAAAAGAATAAATGTAACAAGAAATAATTTGCATGGTTATTTGATCTTAACAATGATCAGTTATATGAGCACTGCTCATCAACACGATTTAAAAGCTTCTTATTAATCATCAACAAGCCTATGATGTTGAAATGGGAAGGAAACGGATTCTGAAATTTGGTTCACAAATCCTGCATTTCCGTCGTCCTTAGACTAGCTTAGATCAATTATAATTTAACTGAGATATAACCATATGTTGGTAACTATTTAATAGTTACTAATATGGAGCATAGATAAATAAAATATAAGTATATTAATTTATTACACATACAGTAATATTAACTTGTTACACCTTTATCCCTTTATGCAGTACCTTTCCTTTCACTTACTACAATGTATTCTTTTTTATTTCCAGTTACATATTATTCATTCAAAGTAGTGACTTAGAGGATATTTTTTAAGATTTAGAATTTGTAAGATAACAAATATTGTTAGTAAATAACTTGTTTATGTAAATGTTTTGAAAGAAAGGAAATTAAAGCATACGTATTATATGATGCGATTACTAAAAAAGAATAATTTTAATATTATATTAAAGTTATTTTAAATTAGTTATATTTTCAAACAATTTTTTTGTCCTTTATTATAATATGCAATTTTAATAAATTTGCATGGATTTTCTTTTATGTTTTCTTTTTCCTCTTTTTAAACTTTTCAAATACTCCTAAATTATTTTGAAATTTTCAAAATTATCAATAAAGTAAATTATTATGATACAGGTTATAATATTTAGATCATATTACTTGTCTAATATCTTAATATATACAGAAATTAAACACTTGCAATAAAAAGATACATTACATATGTTAATTACTTATTATGAAATCTAGCATAATTTCTCTCTATTTCTTATTTACTGAATTATATTCTTCCGTAATACTAATAAATCTTTCCTCTAACTTTCGTCCTAACTTATACTCCTGATTAATACCACTGGGAGTCTTAATAGTGATATCTGATCAATGCCATTCTTAGTTTACTCTGAGAAAGAATCTCTTTACTTAGCATTTCCTCATTTATTCTCCCAATTCTCACTTTAATTCTTATAACTAAATTTACTGTAATTTTGTTTATATATTTATTTAGTAATTTAGTTGTTGAATAAAATCCAAAATAAGTTATAAATTTTTATATTTTTTTAGATGTTATTTTCAACTACCACCCTGAAATATTAATTTGTACCGATAAAACTAGCTTCTGGAAATAATGATTGTCATTAGTATTTTTAGTTATGAATAAATGGATTAGATACTTAAAAGAAATTAATAATTTGAATACTGTAATAATAATTATGATTTAGTTTTGATGAAATATTATCATAAAAGAAAGCCCAGTTTGAATGTTAATACACACAAAAAGACATAAAGGAAAAATTAATTAAATTAAATTATTAAGTAGTATTTGTGGCCTTTATTATTAACTATTTATATTATAAATTGTGAGTATTTGTAAATTTTTTAAAAATATTTTCAGATTTACAGCATAAAGGATAATATAGTAATTTATAGATTTTAAAAACCCGGAATCAAAATGTAAATATCATAAATTATTTTTAAAAATGAAATTGACAGAAGCTAAATTAAAAATTATATTAATGTAATTGTATTTGTCAAAGGAACTGCAAAATTACTCAATAATTGCAAAGTAAAATAATTCTAGGAAAACATAACAATATAATTTTCTGTAAGGTAGAATAATATTTGATTAGTTATTTTGCAAAACAATGAATATTTTTCTTAGACTGAGAGAGAGAGAAAGTATTTAATTTTGAAAACAATTTCTTTACAATCTTACTATTATGTATAGCTAAAAGAGAAGGAACTTTTATTTATTTTTATAGTATTATCATTTCAATATAAGAGTTAAATATTAGAAAAAGACTTCTGAACTTAATATTATGAATAGCTTCTATTTTAATAATGAAATTATCTTCATTTTAAAGTTATTTATCAAAATTAATAGAATTCTAAAAGAAAGTTATTTTCAGAGAAAATTACAAGAAATTTAACTCTCAGATTTATTGATAATTTTTTTTATCATTTGAATTATTATTTACATATTAAAAATTTTTATCAAAGAATTTGCTTCAAAAGCTTGATGAATTTTTCTATTTCATTTATTTTATCGATCATTCTTAAATATGAATTTAAAACAAAAAAATGAACAGCTAATAATATATATATATATATATATATATATATATATATATATATATATATATATATATATATATATATATATATATATATATATATATATATATATATATATATATATATATATGTAATATAAAATACATTTGATATTATCTAAAATAATGTGTATTAAAAATTATCAATTAGGAGAAAAAGATATTAGTTAGAGCTAATATATTAAGGAATAAAAAAGAGAAGAGATAAAAAGAATCTACATAACTGATAATATATTTAATATAAATTTGAATTGTTTGTATTTAAGTAAATACTTTTAAAGATTCTGTTGAGTTTCTAGTTGATTTTAAAAAATTACAAATGTCTATACAGTAGATATTTTATAATATTACCTAAAATATTTAATGAAATCTAAATATTTATAAGGAAAATAAATTTAATGTAAATTTAGAGATTTAATAAAGTTTCTTTTATTTTTTTCCGTTTCGTACAAATATCTAATTATACAATCTTTTTTAATTTTTAAATATTTTTTAATCTTACTAACACAAATTAATACACTATTTGGAATTCGATAAAAAAGTTGTCTTCTGTGTAAATGGAAATCAGTTTTCACTTTCAAATTAGCCTTTGACATTTAAAAAAAATTAAATGATTTCTCAGATTTAATATTTTAATATCAACTTTAAATATATAGAATAAAAATTTTTTGCGGTTAAAAATGAAAACTATACTTACTTTGAAATAGTACTTAGAATTAATTTTTATTATTAATTGTAAATGTTTTTTTACACAATTTTTATTTCCTAATATATATATATATATATATATATATATATATATATATATATATATATATATATATATATATATATATATATATATATATATATATATATCAAACAAATTATGATTAATATATTTTTAACATGTTATTTTATTAATTGCTAATTTGTTAATTAACATATGAGAAGGAAGAAATGATATAAAAATGAAAACATTTTTATAAATTATTTTATAAGGCTTAGTGTGCATTTGTGGATAAAGTTTTCTTATAAATCGATAATTTCATCAGCCAAATTGCGCAATTTTATCAGACAAAATTTAGCACAATTTTTAGAATATAGTCACGTTCTGTAGATATTAAGAGAAGCTAAAATGACATCGAAGTACAAAAAGTTTAATTAAAAAATTCTCTGGAAAAATAAACTATCCTTAAAAAAGGCAATAGCAACGTTATTTGGCATTATTATCAGTTTTGATGGGAACACAATATTAAAAATTTAACTGCAACATTGTGGACACATATACGTCCTTTCCATACCAATATTTTTAAATATGAGTAATTTTTCTTGATTAAATTTTCTTTATTTTGTTTTTATATTTATTATACTCTTCTCTAATTACTTAATTAAAGACATTAATCCCTCAGAATTTATGATAATACGTGTCGACTGCAGATGTGTGTAATTACGTCTTAATAAATTAACCCTTTTTAGGACTTTTCTTGTCAACGAAATTAGTTTCGGAAAATTTAAATTACAAATATTCTTTTTACTTATCAAAACATTCAGAGTTTTGCCATTATTAATCTCATTAGAAGTCATTAAATAGAGCGATAAAATTAAAATTCCCAACTTTCAAACAGTATTTGTGTGTTTGTATGTTTCTTTTAACTTTTTTGTTTTTTACAGTGTTATTTAATTTTGGATATTTTGTTTAATAAGTTAACTCACATTGCTTACAAATGTATATACATGAAAAAAAAATTGCTTAAGTAAAGTTTTTTTTCTCATCGAATGCTTTCAATGCGAATATATAAGAAAAGTGTATACAAAAAATTAAACTTTAGTTTTCACATCTGTTGGTTTATCGTTATAGTTATTTTTGCTGCAGTTTTAAAAGTAAAAAAACGAACACTATCTGTTGCATCATATTAAATTTTAAATTAAGTAAAAACATTAGGATGTAAAAAATTACCTATTTCAGCAAAGTAACTTAATTAAAAAATATTAATTTGAAAAAAAACTACTAAAAATGTAATTTTATAAAGAATATACGTTCGTCTCTTGTGGTGACTAAAAAGTTGTAGTAGAAACAAGTTATCGAATGCATGAATAAAGAATAAAGTGGTTACTTCAGCTATGGCTTGAAAAGACTAAAATATAAACTTCAACCTGTAAACTAGATTCTGAAGATCTTTTATGACATTAAAGCCTACAGATTTTATTCATTTCATTTAGTTTTATCTTTTTGAATTTTTTTCAAGATATAAATGATGACTAAATATTACCTTCTATAAGATGAATATTAGTCAAAAATTAATCAAAGTTTGAAGATCTGTAAGATACATATTCATAACTAACGGAGCCAAATTCAAAAATCTCAAATTGCTTTCTAATATATTTTAACAATAACTTCGGATATGTTTTGAAAATAAAAAATTTCACTCAGAAATAAAATTGCAAACTTTCCAGATAATATATGCACTTCTATTGCTTACTTGTTAATTTATTTTTTCACTTATGTAATAACTGTAGATGGATTTTCAAAAAAGTTCAATTTAACGTCCACTCGCAATTGAAAAATTACTTTTGATAAAGAACATATAGAAAAATAAAACTAACGAAATTTATTATATGAAAATGGATTATGCGTTTCTTTAATTTTTAATAATCACATTATAACAACTTATTTATTATAAAATATATTACTTTCTGTGCTTTAATTATACATAATATATTGTAGATTATTATATTGACGTGTATAATATATAATAAGTGTAATGATACGTAAATAATGGAAAAAAGAAAAAAAAGCAAAACATGTTAAAGTATGTGAATTTTGATTTTGTAGTCTCAAGATGGGATAATTAATCTACATTCTAAGTTTAGCTTGATTTCCTTTTTAAAAAACAAATTTAAAGACTTCAGTCCTAGAAGCTGAAATTTATAAAACTGTTAATAAAAACTGTCATTGTCTTTAAAAGCTCTTTTATCTAGTATTTACCAAGAACCGCCCTTTTTTTTTATCTGAGGGTAGTATTTTAGTATTTCTTTAGAGATGAAAAAAAAATCTCAAGGTTACTTAAGGATGAAAAATTTTACAAGTTACTTATTTCTGCCCACTTATTCAAAGAACAAAAAAGTAAAGCACACTTTGTAAGTAAAGCATATATCTTAATAGACCGAAGGAAAAGTTAAAAGCATGTTTACAATGATTATGGTTTTATTTTTATTAATTCAAAAATCAGATCCCTAAAATCTCTATATTCAAAAAATATTACAGGGTAAATAAAATGCACATGAGAATATAATTGGAAGAACCCATTTGGAATCAGATAATGCCATAACTCATGAATTTAACAGGACAAAATAATTATAAGTTGCTAGAAATATTAAAACATTTTGTTATTGTTGTGTTGCTACTTAGGACACTTGGACAAGCCAAGCTTATTCTGCCGACAGCTATGCAAATTTAAATCAGTAGGGTGAATCTTTCGCTTAACCAGAGCAACCCGAAGGTGAAAGTAAGACTTTGATCTAAGATTCCTCCGAAAGATGGTACCACTAGAATATCCACTCTCTCAGTTTTGACATTAATCTGGAGAGGGAAGAAATTTTCTGCAAACCATTACACTCATGGTAACTGCCTAACAACCGATCACAGGACTTTCGATTTCACAGATTTATAACGAGCACGTATATCGCATGCACTCGTTGGGTCATTGGCAGAATTGAGAATCGAACCCCGCTCTACCGGACGGAATATTTTGCTTACTTTATAATTAAATCAAATGGAAAATTTATGAGAATATTTGAAATAGTATTATGAATTAAGATTTTTCTCCTGTATCTATATGGAAAAAAGCAATTTACGTGACTTTCAAATTTAAACTATTCTGTGCACCTACAAATTTAAACTCTATTTTACTATACATAAAATTCTTCAACAGAATATCATAACTTATTTATGCATTTCTTTTCAGCGTACTGTATCTTTTCATATTTGTTATTTTGTTTGCTTAAAGATTATTAAAATTTTTAACTGACTTTTTGATGTTTTTCATTTTACTTGAAATATAGTACACATATTTTACTTGATACAATATAAATCAATATTTATTGCTACTTATTCTGTTTATTTCCACAAAAACACTATGTTTATATTTGAAAACTGTATTTTATTCGATAATATGAATTATTAATTTTTTCTATATATAAATTCTTTAACAAAATAAATATATATTTACAATTTTTGTGCAAAATATTTCTTATCAAGCAAACAATAGACGAATACGAATAGAGTATTTTAAGTATTTAAAATATATAATTTAATATATACATATTGATTTAAAAGATTAAAATATATTCATCATTTGAATTTATTGATCATTTGTATCCAAAAATTTATGAAGTATTGTTTCCTTACAAGCTATATGTTTGTTTCTAACATAGTATGTGTATTTATATGTTTCAAACTTATATGTTCTTTATAGATTTTAAAAATTATGTATTTTTCTATTTAAAGTACGAAAAATAAAATATTTTATTAAGCGATAAATTATCAGATATATATCATCTAACAAAAGAAAACGAAAATACTATGAGACTATGTAATTAATTATAAGGAAATATTAATTGCAAGAACATTATCCTCTATCCAAGAAATCATATACTCTCTTGTTTAGCAATCATATATAAGGACTGCTCTTATTCTACACAATAATACTACTATAAAAATAAATATGAATTAAAGAAAACTTGTGTTTTGCAATTGTTTTTCTGAATTTCATATAAAAATTAAAAATATTTATTTCGTTTTGTCGATATATAAGTATATCATTTTTGGAATTTGAAAATTTGTCTTTCAATTGATAAAATTTTGCTGCATCCATAATACTAATTAATGATTCCAGCAATATATTTTAAAAGAATTATTAAAGGGCTTATTACGAAAAACAAGAGAGAAATATTTAAGATATTAATTATTTTGAATATAAAATTAAAATTTGCCTTTTGTGGGTGTTTAGTTAATTTGCTAATTGAAAGATACAGGACTTCGAACTGATAAACATAATTTTTTAGTTTATTTTACTTTCTCTTTAAATTTTGATACCTAGCGAGTTTCACATTAAGTTAAATACACACTATTAATAGAAGCACTGTTAATAAAAGAAAAATTTTCAATATGGATGCTTCGTTAGGGGGATTCCATAAAGAAGATTAATTTGCGAATACTAAATTAAATTGAAGAAAATAACTCAAAGATGGAAAATGAAGATTTATAAAAATAATCTCGTCAGGAATGTTGCACAATCCTCGTTAAAAATTCTAAATACGAATTGCCTTAATGATCTACATTTTTAAAATTGTCCTTGTTAGTTTTATCACATTTATATATATTGGAATTAAACTAATTGTTAAATAAGAGTTTGGCAATTTACGCTCTAGGGTTTACTTTCTCTTAAGCATAGTAGAGTAGAAAATTCCAAAAATGAAAGAAAGTGTTGGAGACTTTAAATTTACTGACTAATTGGATTTCTAATAGTACTTGAATCTTCAATTTCTCTGCTGAAAATAAGTATCTTTTACTTCCAAGTACTAAACTTAATTGATACCATAGTTATTTATTTATAATTTTTTAATTTTTGAATAAAGTAGGCCGCTAAATAAAATTTTCTTGTAACCAATTTTTAAAGTATTAATGCTAATATATTTAAATTAGTATAAATCAAATCCAAATGAACAAATATTATATTTCAATTTGAATTACAGATATAATCTAATGAAAACTACTTGAGTAAAAGTTCCCATTAAAAAAGAAGTGTGTAAGCGAATTTTATTTTAGCTTTATAGAAATAATTATTTACTTAATATTCAGGAAAATAAGCCAAATCAAATTTACAACTCTCATTTATTTGAAATTTTGATATTTTATGAAGCATCAAAAATATAGTTGAGTTCAATAAATTTGCCTGATAATTGTGTTTCGGTATCTTAATTTGATTCCTTGTAGAATATATATTTACTGCTTTTATTTCTATTTTTATATAAACTTTGAATATTCATATCTTGTTTTCCTTTAGAACACTTTTCACATATAATGATCTATATTTAATTATTGCAAAACTGAAATTCAATTATACTTGTCTACATACCTGAAAGATAAAATGTAAATGGATGAATAATTTAAAAACATAACCAAGACTTATATTGTTCAATAATAGGTGCAGAATATGCAGTTCTTTTCCAATTTTATCGAAAAAAGTTAGGTGGGACAATGAGTCACAAAGACCTTGAAAGATTTGTTTAATGTAAATGTTGCTCATATGTTTGAAAGATAACTGGATTTTATCTTCTATCGTCGAATATCATATTGACAGAAGAATTACACATTCACATATTATTTCAAAGATATATACTTAAGTTTGGTAAAGAAATTAGTAAAAAAAAACTTCTTTAAATTCATATATTGTCATTTCATATACATACCTTTGATTAAAAAATGTGAAGCGCGATATTTAGGTAAGTCTCCCACGATGCAATTGCTTGAATACAGTGGAAAATTTACAGAAAATATATTGCTGGCTCTTATAAATGCATCACTTAAGAGAAAAAGTTATATTCAAAACATTCATTTGAAGAAAATAACAATTGTTTGAGATCTTACTAAATTTCAATCAAAGTCAGTTTTTATAGACATTGAATAGCTGGTAAAAATTTCATTCGTTATGATATTCTTCAACATTTGACATAACTTTCCACCTGCATATTGAGCACATATATTTGTCTTTGTGTGAAGCTGTATGATGACACAATTTTAATGGTTTCATTTGATAACCATTCACTCCTGAAATTATTAATTTCACATTATTTTTAGTCAATGCTCTTAGTTACAGGGTTTTTGAGTAGTGTTGGATGTTGTTACCATTTTTCGGAAGATTATTCTCAGATTTTATGAAAAGCATCTCTTCCCATGTTGAATTTAGAAACATTTTAGAATTATATTTGTTTTGTTCTATGAGTCACACTGAAATCACCGTATGAAAGAATGTTTTAGGAAAAATAGTTCTAGTACTTCAAAGGAAAAGCTTTATATTGTTTGTTACACTACAGTCGACTCAAAGAAGAATACTGAAAGAAGAATTTAGTTGTGTGAATGCAACAAGCAGCGTTATTAATTACAAATTTTTCAATATGCATGCGAATGATGAATTTATTCGGTGGTAATTTCATTTTTGTGTAATTACCAGTTTTGACTTTATATTATAGGGCAGTGGTTGGCAAACGTATTAACCAAAAAGCCAAATATAAAAATTACAACAGTTTAAAAAAATTGGAAACCAAATCTGTTTGTTTAGTAAACTTTTATGACACTAAATAAGTAGTACACTAAATAAAACTTAATTTCATACTTAATAAAAATTTTTTTAATCGAGCAATATGATTGCATCTCCTTGGAAAGTTTGAATAAGTCAAGTTTGTATGTTGTTGTTTTTAATTTTAGGCATGATTTCAAGTTCTCATCAATAAGATGACTTCTCAGTTTACTCTTGATAATGTTTATGTTTGAAAAAGATTGTTCACATATATATGTAGAAACGTAAAGGGAAAGAACAGCAAACGCGAGCTTTTTCAATTGATTGTAAAATCGGGACTAGTATTGTAAGCACTGAATATGATGAAGTCTTCCTTCTCCAGATCATTTAAAGAAAACCACTTGTGAACTAAGATCACATTTTTTCTTCTCCAATATTTCCAATTCAACACAAAGATATTTGAATTTAGAGCACCATATCTAATTGTTTCTTAAATTCAGCAATAGTATTTCAATGCTACCAATGTCAATTTCAAAAGGAGAAAATTTCAACTTGGTTATTGTAACAATAAGAGGATTTTTGACAAATGCTAAAGTTGCTCTGCTGTGTTTAAATTTCTGAAACATGCTAAGGAAGGCTTTCCTCATTTTTAAAATTATTGTTTTAATGGTGTTTATCAATAGAGGAATTATTTTTTTGGCGATGCTTCAGCAAGCTCGGCAAGTGAAATAATGTTTCCCATTCAAAATCCTGAGCAAAAATGGATAATTTGTTTTCGAATATTATTACTTCTTCTAACATCGAAAAAATTAATTTTCCTTTCCCTTGTAGATTAAGATTAAGCAGATTTAGATGAGACGTAACGTCTACCATGAAATAAAAATTTTGGATCATTGATCGTCTGTTAGTTCTGGATAGTGAACGCCCTTCACAAGGAGAAATGCTATGATTTCCGAAAAAAGGGACGTGAAACGTTTTAAAAAGTTACCTCTTGATAAACAGCGTACCTTGTTATGAAATAGAAGATCAGCACACTCACTCTCCATTTCAGGTGAAAATTATTTGAATGAGCAATGATAAAGAGCTTTAGCTAAAATGGAGTTGATAATGGTAATCACTAATTCCATAACTTCACAACTTTCATCCGGAAATGTTTGAGCATAAAGCACTTCTCGGTGAATGATACAATGGTAAAAAATATCCGTGATTTATTTTTTTCTTTCAAAATAGCAACAAACTCTTTTCTTACTACAGTCATAATTTTCGCCCCATCTGTTGAAATCTGTATAATTTTATCGAAGGGAATATGATGTCTATCCATACACTCAATTACAGCATTTGCGATACCTTCTCCACGCGTCTGACCTTTGAATGACAATAATCCTAAAAGTTCTTCTCAAGAGTATGAATGAGACCAATCTTACAAAAAGTTAAACTTGCTCTGTATTATTTACGTCAGAAGACTTATCAGCTGTTATTGATAAAGCTGAAACCAATTTCAGATCTTCGATATGCTGGGTGGTTATATTCGAACACATTTTAATTGTTCTATCTTTAATGGTTTTGGTAGACAATGGTAACTCCTTAATTCTTTTCAGAATATCTGTTTTGATCTTAAAATCCCGAAATAACTCTTCAAATGAATTTATAAAACATTTTTTTATGTATTCGCCGTCTGTGTACTGTTTCCCTATCTTAGCAATATCTTGGCTAAAACAAAACCTACCATACTAATATTGCTGGAAGATTGCATCCAGTTATTAAACACAAAAATTGACGACTCTTGACCTCTTGACTTTTCTGAAGTTTTTCAACTGTTTTCTTCCTTACATCACCGGTAGGACATTTAGTGCTAAATGACACGTGCTTTCTTGTAAAGTGTCTCTCTAAATTTAATATCTTATTATGCGCGAATTTTTCCTTACAAATAATACATGTTGGAAATCCATTCAAGTTTTGAATAAACGCAAAATTCTAGGTCCACTCAACTTTAAATTCACGGTTTTCATCTTCCGTTTTTCTTTGCGTTTTTTGGTAGCCATTTTAATTGGGGTGCCTATAAAAATATTCCAGATATATTTTTTAAAGCCACCAGTAGAAAATTATTATCATTATTAAATTGATAAGAATAAAAATAAAAAAAATCTTTTTAAAAAGTGCAGTTTTATTAATATATGTAACTATAGTAAAAGGAAAAGAATATTTTTTTCCATCATCAGAGTAACTAAATTTTTAATATGACTTAAAATGGAAGAAAACTTCCAACATTTGAACATATAGAAATTATCAAAAAATCGATCACAAATTTTGCACCGGAACCACAAACATATATAGCACAGGTGTAATAAAATCATATAAAAACACCTGTAAGATGTGCAGCTAGCAAATACAACAACTTTTTAATAAGACAGGACAACGGCAGACTCGATAGATAATACAAAACTGTTCACACTGCAACTTCTGGTCTGTGATGCCAATTTGTACCTTCTCCCCAACTACTTTAGAGAAAGTATGCGTGCGCATGCTTGTGGTACCTTTGTATCACACTGGAGTACATCGAAAACATACTAACAATTTCAGCCGGTAGCTTGTACATGGTTTGTGTTTACATTTACGAAAACCAATAAAATTAAACTCGATGTTCGTTATACATTTTTACATCAATATAAAACTTTAATTACCTATCTTTTAACTTAGTTAAAAAATTATACATGTTCTCGATTTATAGTGGAATTTTAATTTATCAAAATAAGATGTAATTTTTTTCTTAACAAGTTTTTCTTTTAAAATAATGTATTTTTGCGCCTTCTGTTGATATTTGTGCTGGAGCCGCATTAAGCAACCAAAGAACAACATGTGGCTCTGAAGTCACACTTTGGCGATCACTGTTTTAGGGTAAGAAACGAATCTTTTGACTTGTGCTTCATATTTAATGGCAATATATCACTACTACACAATGCAAGTTGGATGGGATTTATGATCTTCTAGTCCCTGCACATATAAACTGTGATCGTTAATATGAAAAGAAAGACAAGAATGGTTGTTTAAGATTGAATTCATCTACAAACATTCTCCACTTTTGTTAGAATCAACATTATTGCAGTTGAATTCATATATAGGGAAGCATCAAAGGCCCTTGGAGTAAAAAATCTAAAACATTATGATTAAAGCCACATTATAAGAATATATCGTATAGAGATTGTTTCTATGTAATATATTCTCACCGAATTATATCGCTCACAGTTATGTAAAATATAATTCATATTTAGTTTAAAATGTATTTAATTTAAAAATATCATGTTAAAAGGTTAAATATAATAAGTCAAGGATTAAAAATAAAAATAATAAGGATTAAGAAAAGAAAATATATTTTTACATTTAATGTTATATTTTATAGGTGCTATTGTTTTAAAAATGTGTTCTTTGGATAAATAAAATAAACATTTAAGATAAATTTAAAATAAAAAATATTTTAAAATTCAAAAACAATTAAAAATATTTCAAAAATTGTTTTTATTATTTCTAGTAAAAATATTTTAAAAATATTTATAAAAGAAGTAATCAATGAGATACATAAATCATATATGTAAAAGTTAAAATTCAATTAACAATTAAAAGTAAAGTGAGCCAATAAATCAAAAGTGTTTTAATAAAAATTTTATTAGATAGCAAGGACCTAATATCATTAAACCACTAATTAAATTTGATCACAATTATAATCAGACTCAATTAATTTCTTTAAATGCAAAAACACAATTATACATAATATTTAAATAACTGAAAACTATATTGCCATTGTGAAATGTGGTATTTCTCCAAAATATACAATAAAAGAATTTGTGAACAATTATTTGCAGTACGCTTGCTAAGGATTTTCTTGAAATTACAAAATTTAAGATTTTATAAATTACGACTTTGTGCTAATTTATGTAAACTGAACTGAAAGACTACAATTTTGCAATATTTTTTTGGACTATATTCTTTATCACATCCCAGACGTCATTCAATTAATTTTTTATAGAAGGTTATCTGATTATCTGTAAACAAAACTGTGTCCAAAAATGAAAAGTGGTAATATATTAATTAATAAGAACATAAATTTTCATTAAATGAAAGCACTTTTAAATTTGATTTCTGTCAGAACATATATATGAATAGAAGTTATCATTTCACTCATATCATTGACAATGAATTAATTTTTGTTTCGTAAGAACATTTCTCGTATATGCTTTTAAAGTATTATCAACTCTTAGAATTGGAAATTTGTACGAAAATGTATTTTTTATTATTACAAGTTTACATCTAATCAAGTTAAATTTCCTTTCATTATTCATTTCTCAAATTTCTAGACATTTATCTTTATTAATGGAACTAAATACAAATTTCAAGAAACATTTCTTTTTAAAGGCGCTTCTTTTTTATTTGGTTAATGTATTGCAAAAAGTTTCTGAGAGTTTAAATATTAGGATTCACAAAATTCTTTCATATTAACAGTTGATGCAAAATTATAATTTATCATTATTTATTTATAATAATCTAGTAACGTTTTTTAAAATGTATAATAAATTCTGAAAGTATTGAAAAAATATATATAAAACGTTTTTTTCAAAGAGGCATTTATAATCATACTGCTTAAGAAATATAGCCTAAATATATCAGTTTTGTAAATATCGCTTAAGTAAATTACCATTTGAAAATTAAACGTGAAGCATTCTTAATTAAACAAGAGTAATATTTTTTGAAGGTAACATAGTTATTAAGACTAAATTTGCTTAAATCGAAAAAATATGATTATTATCTAATACCTATGTTTTATTTTGTAATTTTATGTACTAATAACTATTGTTAGGCATGTTAGACTTAATCCGTTAAAATGTATTATTTTGTCTTCATTTATACTCTATATTTATGTACATAAATCTCTCTCCATTTTAAATAGTAATACCTCAAAATATATCAGTTTTATAAATACTGCTTAGGTTAATTATTATTTAAAAATTAAGTTTGAAGTTTTTTTAAAATTAAACAAGAGAAATATCTTTTGAAAAAACGTAGTTGTTAAGATTAAGTTTGTGCAAATATAAGGAATAGGATTATTATGATAATATTTATGTTTTATTCTTAAAATTTGCTTACTAATAACTATCATTCGACATGCTGTATTTAATACAATTCATATATTTTATTATTATTTATATTTGTATATAAAAATTCTATTTAAACTGTAATAAATATAAAAAACATATCAAATTTATTAACTATTTCCAATTGTGGCAACAGAGAATTCATAATGGACAACTAATGTACACTCATGTCCATAAAATAAGGATAGCTCAGAATCACACAGAAATTGAACTCTAAAAAAAATTTCACATGTAGAATTATCACACACATCTTGAAGAATAATATGCAAATTACAAGAAACCATCAGAGGGCACCGATAGTACGTCGCAATGATGAGAGTGTAAGAGAAGGGTATATAACAAATGGTTGAAAAAAAAGTAAAATTGTTCACAAGCGCTTTAAAAGCCGTTCAGTGCAATAAACGCATAGTTATGGCACAAAGGGAGCATTTGGATGACGTTTAAGGTGGTAGAGTTATTGGCCGTCTGGAATGAGGACGTACCCAGCTGGAAGTATCTGAGGAACTTTGAATCACACAAAGTGTCATCCCCAGGATTTGGCAACGGTTCCCAGATAATGGTAATGTGAGTAGACGTTGCAACACAGGTCACTCCCGAGTTACAACGCAGAATGAGGACCGGTATTTGGCAGTTACGGCCAAAAGAAACAGACGGAGCACAGCATCAGGCCTGTTACGTCAGCTTTCTTCAGCTACCGGTACGATAGTTTCAAGGCAAACCGTGTACAAACGCTTAGGGCACATTGGTCTATATGCTCATAGGCCTATCAGATGTGTTCCATTTACCGCAACACACTGTCGCCTGCGGTTAGCCTGGAGTAGAAAGCATGCATTGTGGACACCGCAACATAGTCTTGTGTGATGTCTTCACACGAATCCAGTTTAGCTTTCAGTCTGATCCTCGCCAGACTTTCATATGGACATAAGAGAGTACCATTGAACGTCACCGTTACGTTGGTGAAGGATTTCTCGTTTGGGGAGGAATTATTCTGGGTTCCAGAACTAGCCTGCATGTTCAGAACGTAACCATGACAGACCACATTTATCGAGATGTCATTCTGGAACAACATGTACGTTTGTTTCGGGGCGCCATGGATGCAGAATTTCTGTTTATGGATTACAACACCCGTCCTCACCGTGCAAGCATTGTAGATGAATGCCTTCAATTGAAAGATATCAGCCGTTATATAAAAAATCGGAGGATGTCATTCGTTAAATATAAAACTAATGTTTTTCAAAATATAGACACAATAAAAGAGCATGATTATTACAAGAAAAGAAAAAAATCTTAGAAAATATCATTGACGGAATTTATAAACACCAATTACTAAATCCTGAATCTGAAGTATACTGAGATAATTTAAGAAGGTGATCCTGAACAAAGGTGAGGGAAATTCAAGTTACTAAGTTAATACAGAGAAATACCATATTAGATAATAGATGTCTTAAAATACCAACTTGAAAACATTTTTGTAAAAAGTATATACATATATATATATAAAAGCGATTATTCCCATCACGTTTCTCACCTAAATCACCAGATACGAGGCAACGATATAGAGCAATTATCTAGGATTACAACAATAGATCATATTAACAGTAAGCTGAAAATCAAAGTATGACTAACTGTAATACAGAGTATTTCATTGCTAGTATCATGGAAATATTACGAAGTCTACTCACTGTTGTAATATAAAAGTAGCATAGTCAAAAAATTAAATTTTTTAATCGATTCTATATTAAACGTTTTTCATAATTGAGGTTAAAGGAAGTAAGTTTGTATGTAATTCAAAATATAAATTCAAATTCTTACATGATAAAGCAGAAATTAAGAGAATTAAAGAAGGAACTTATAAACAAAATCGTTTAGTTTTTTTTATCCAAAAAGGACTATTTATGTATAAATGAATAGGATCGGAGGTACTTTTTTAAGAAAAGGGTTCTCAATGGCCCTGTAGTAGGACAATGTTCTTCAGAGTGTATTGAAATATGAGAAATAGGATGTTGCTCTTCTACCTCTTGCACGCACTTGTATCTAGTTCGTTGCTTTGGAATTTTCTAGATTTTCTCCTTTGCAAGACGTATATATAACCTATTATCTGTGAGAAGTTTTCGTGGTAGGTAATAATACCTACTTTCATTAACGTTGATATTAAAAAAATTACAATAACATCACAAATTTAAGATATTTTCTATATGTTTCTGAAATACTTAGTAGAGTGAGTGGCTCTGTGGTAAGGCAACCATCATCTGAGCTAAAAGTCTCATTTTTTACCTTGCCACTTTTGAACAACAAGAGAAGGATGTTGCTTCTGTGGAAATGGATCCTTAAGGGGAATCCTTTCTCAAAATAAATCTAGAAACGAGCTTCAGCGCCACCTAGCGCAGTTGTTTGGGGGCAGTCCCTCTTACAAAGACAGAAAGAACTGATTGGTGAATTTAAATTCATAAGCCGCGTCAAGCACCTGTTTACAAAGAAAAAGTAGTTCCTAGCTCTATAGGGGGCAAATTTTAGTGGGGAATGAGTCGGAGACTACTTAACCACATTAGGGATAACTGAGACATTATGCCCCCCCCCGCATCCTAATTTCCTTTAGCATTTTTAGACGCAGATTTTCTCTGCATATGTGGTCAGTTTGTCCCCTCTCGCCTCAGGTTATTCCTTCCTGGAACTGTATGTCTGTAAATCTCAGGGGTGAGGAAAAAGTAGGTCTGGCTCAAATGTTTCTCAAATTTGACATTGGAAATGTCCATTGTGGTTAGTCAAGCAATAAGAGAGAAAAAGCTCTACTCGGAGATTTTGAGAAGAGATATTATTTTATTTACTTTAAGAGTTCAGAAGAAAAATTATAGGGATGCATAAAAAATTGAACAATTTTGTTAATATTATTCATTAAATGATCAAAACTTAATGTTTAAATTAAATTAAAAATATAAAAGATACTTTCGCCTTTTAAACAACCATTGAGGACAATCTCGTTGACCCCTTGTTAATAATAAATGATTCTTTTGACATATCAGGCTTTTCGGCTTTTTCCCCATAACTTTTTGACATTTCATTTGGAAACACAAAGATCTTGGTCTTGTTTCATTTCCGAAACGAAATTTGCTTAACTTGTTTTTTTTTCCTTGCTTTCTGATGTTGTCTGCCTTTTCAATGACCCTTTACGTTCTGTAGAAGTCAAAATCTTTCCAGGGCTACTATTGTATAGCTCTCAATGGAGCTTCGAGTACGGAGCTCTTGTGTTGTGGCAAAAAGCAGCCGCGGCACATCTTCCTTGATATGAGTGACGAAAACAGTAATTAATCCGCTTTCCCCCAATAAATTTGGCAATTATTGAATTAAATATGTATATACATAAATATATATACATACATACATACATATGCATACATGCGTACACACACACACACACACACACACACACACACACACACACACACACACACACACACACACACACACACACACACACACACACACACACACACACACACACACACACACACACACACACACACACACACACACACACACACACACACACACACACACACACACACACACACATATATATATACGTATATATATACATATATATATGTATATATATATACAATATTATTTATTTATATTTAATAATAAACAATTTTTATATTTTTTCATGAAATGAATATTTCGTAGGTTTTGTTGAAATGTTCAAGTTAATTCTACATCCAAACTCAGTACGCAATAAACGTAGAATCAAATATAAAATTAAGAAAAACAACAAATTTTAAGAAGTTTTTATAAAACAACGATTAAAAATATGGAATTGATAATTTTTCAATGTCTATAGATATGTATTGCAATATCATATCATGTAGATATACTTTTTGAAAAATTACATCAAAAATATTAATAAAGAATTTAAAAAAAGTTCACTACATAAGAACTGTATAAATTTAAAATTTTTTCAATAGATTTAGCTGTTTAAGTCAATCTATATATATATATATATATATATATATATATATATATATATATATATATATATATATATATAATATATATATATATATATATATATATATATATATATATATATATATATATATATATAATGTCCCATATAAGCCCATCATTTTTCGTGAATATTATTGCAGGACCACTCTGGAAAGATGAAGATTCGTCACAGGGAAATCATCAGAGCCTCTCATATATAGTAAAGGGGAAAGAAATGTCCCTTCTCGCGCCAATTTAGAAGCATATTTTTACAGGAAGATACCGGATTCTAGGAACACCCGCAGTGTTTGCTGGGGGTGAGGGAAGGGAACACACAAATTATCTCCTAGAGAACTGCGAAAAACCAAACTTCAAATTTTAGTGTGTGAGGAGGAGCTTGTTGACTAAAGCATGCAATTGATTGGATTGATTATTCAAACAACCAAGTATTCATCCGCCATGTGGGCGTTGCTAATTTTTGCGAAAAATTTTAAGTTTTATGCGGACAAATAAAAAATATCTATCGTAGATAAAGTAAAAAAAAAATTTGTTGGGATTTATAAATATATGTACATATTAAGTCTGTTTTTATAATTTCTAAATTTTTTACTATTTTTAAGTAATTAATATTTTAAGCATATTATCAAATTACTGAGGCAATTTAAAAATAGTTAAAATAATTTTAAAAATAAATTTCAAAACAAAATAAATTTTTATTTTTGTGCATTAGAAAAACCTACAAAAAGTGAAGGTATAGCTATAATAGAACTTGAGAAATATGTATTTCAATTTTTCCATAGACTTAACATTAGCGCTCGTTTTCAATATGGCGCGGAAGGAGTCCCCTTAAGAATCTTCCAGATTTCTTTCTTTGGGAAACGTGAATATGACCAACTATCTATGAAAAGATCTTTAAAAAGCCAATTTACATATTGAACATTAAATATCCCTTATTATCATAATCCTTTTACTAAACATTCTCTAAATATACATATACAGGAAAAAATTATCATTTTTTAGGCATCAGTAAATTTCATAAAGGAGATATTCCTGTAATGATACAAAATTATGTTATCATTAAGTTGATAATATATAATAATTAATTCAATTAATTCTCTCTCTCTCATTATGCATGAAACTACAATTTAAGCACTAAACTATGGATTTAAGTTGTAAAGAATTTTCATAAACAAGCACAGATTAACTATACTTACAACTTCAAAAGTGAAGTGAGTGAAAATATGTAGCTCAATAAAAAAATTGGCTCATACCCAAACTTATTTTATATAACCGAATAATCGAGTCATGATGCTGAAACTTAAACCGCAAAGAATACTTTCAGATGTGAGATGTTTTTGTTATTAAGCATTTTTAAATCTTAGAAACAATTTTATTTCTCGCTATGTAGTTTCTTTCTTTTTTTATTTCCATGTTCAGCAAAACAATTTATCACATATAAAACGATGAAACATTATCGTAAAATATGTTATTTCCATTAAATTTTTTCCAAAATGAAACGAAACCAGATGAATAATACATGAAGCTATTTCTTGATTCCTAATTTCATTTCACATCAAAAATATAATACCCTTTTATCATATTTGATTCCTAAAATCATATTCCTAAAATCATATTTGATTCCTAAAATCATATTTCCTAAAACCACCTTTTATCATATTTGATTCCTAAAATAATTATTATAGATTTTCTTCAATAAATCTTCCTTTTCAAGATTTTTTTAATTCATAAATGTAAAAACGCATTGCAACGGATTTTAAAAAATGTTTAGAAAAAATAAGGAAAAAAATGAGTTAGTAGTCGAACTATAAAGTTTTAAAATGTTTTCTGTTTAAATTGAACATTTTAATTTTTTAAACTGATTAAATTTGAAAAACCCATTTTTTTGGTGACATGAATTATCGATTACATATTTCTCTATATAATATTATCGATTCATGTTTTCCTTTTTAAGAAGATAATTAAATTAACTAAAAATGGTGGTTTTTGATATTGTAAAAATATTCATAGAGTATACCCGTTTTTGTTTTATTTATCTATAAAAATTATATTTTTATTATTATGTCATTATAAAGATACTAGACATAAAGATGAGAGAAAGTTTATTGTTCTTGCCATGGAATGGAAAAAAATTTGGCAAAAGTTTACAAAAATAAAAGTCATCCATTGTCTTTGTTAGTTGTCAACATTTGAAGAGTGACACTTAACCTTTTATTGACCTCACGATTCTAAGCATTCTTATTGTTTCCTAGCTGCATTTCATTATAGATAAAAGCTTCATTTACATGCTTATTGCAAATGAATCTTGATAAATGCTTAAGATACTTGATAAATTAAACTGCAATCTGCTATACATTTAAAATATGAAAAGATGTCGCATTTAAAGCAATTTCTTTTAAATTAATTTAAAATTTTAATTATCTGACAAACTAATTCATAGTAAAAATAACTTATTTATTTAATTGCTAATAAATGGATTAATGTTTATTAAGTAAATCAATGTAAAAAAATAAAGTTTTTTTTTAAAATCCTAAAATTTGAAGACTAAGCAAAAAGTATTTTTGATAGGAAAAATTGCAAATTTGCTTTAGATGCTGTTTTTTAAGAAAATGTATTATTTTTTGTTTGTAATTAAATTTAATTCTATTTTAGACTGAAAAGTGATACTTTCATTTAAAATGAGTTTTATGCCTAATTTCTAAGAATATAATTATTATTTAAAAGCAACTGCACTCATTTTTGATGAACAAAGGAGTTTCTTGCTATCCCATTTATATTTTATTTATTGCAAGTTTCTGAACACTCGCAACTTTAAGCATTTTAAATTTTAAAACAAAATACTTAAAATACGCAAAGTAATATTATTAAAAACATATTCATTTGTTGGTATGATATTTGAGTGGTACAAATCAATGGATATATATATTACCATTAATGCTGTTTTTTGGAATTTAAAAATTGGAAGAAATATACATTTCTTCCAATTTTTAAAATTTTGATTTTTTTTGAAAATATAATAACTGTACACTTTTTAACTTAATATAAATATAATTTTGCTTATTAATATAATTTTATATTTTAAGACATTAGTAATTTAATGTAGTATTTCTAATTCCTTTTTGATTGGAGTATTAATGCAATAAAAATGAATTCGAAAATCTTGTTTTGAAATCATGTCATTATTAAAACGGAATTTTTAATTTTTAAACCTGCTTTTGGTGGAAAATTATATTTTAGACTCATTTAAATATTTTCCAGTTGGCTAAAACAATGAAATTATTCTAAGCGAAAAATACATAACTTTTGATTGTTTTAAATTTTAATGAATATATTTCATTGAGTTTTGTGTTTGAAACTTCAAAATTATTTTTTATAGTTGATATGATATTCATTTTGACATTTTAATAAAAGAATAAATAATGAAAAACTAATGTAAGTATTAAAAATTAAGGAAAATTCTAGGTTATACAAAATTAGTTTAAATGCAAATAATCAATTGCTTTCATAGTCAACATATTTTTTCAACTTATTTTTATTCAATGTTGAAGGTATTTTTTTGAACTACATATGTACTTTAAATTATTTTAATGGAAATTTTAAAATAATGAGTTGCTCTTTAATGAAGTAAAAAGTGAATTTCTAAGAATTTCGCAACCATTAATTACGAGGTCTTAGTGTTTTTTGCAATTGGAGACTTATTTCTATACAGCATTTTAATGATTTGCTTATAATCCTTCTTTAATATTAATTTATTTTAAATTTATAAATATATTGTTTACATGCTCTCAGGAATCTTCATTCATAATATTACATAATGGAGAATCATTATATAAATAACTTCAACTAAAGTTTAATGATGCACTTTAATGAGTACTGAAATTCTTACATTTGCATAAAAGAATTTTTATTTTAAGAATTTTAAGCTTTGTTTTTATGTCGTTACACAGACTACTGTAAAATAATTAAAAAATTATTGATGCATTTTTAAGAAATGAAAATAATGTGAAGAAGTTAGAATTTAATGAATAGTTTTAATTAAATATATACTCTTATATACTATAACACAATGCAAAAACAGAACATAATTTTAATTATAAACGATTTAATTTTCGCATTATTCTAAAATAGTGTATAATAATTTAAATTTTTTTCTGAACGCTATCAATTAATATTACAATAATTCATGGACATATGACAAAGTACTTTCAGCATATATATTCTGGATAAATCAACATATTGGTTTAAAGAGGTTGATGGAATGTAATGTATAAAATGAAAATACACAATTTTAAGCCATCCTATTACATTTTGTAACAATTGCAATAATATATGTGTGGTAAGTACTAAAATTAAATAAAAAATCAAAGAATAAGTATGTACTTTAATATTTTAGAAACATAAAAAAGGAAATTTCATTGATTAAATAAGAATATTTATAACATTTATTAATATAACAATTATAATGGATTAATTAATAAATAAAAATTAATAAATAAATTTTTTACCATTTTTTCTCTTTCTTTTTCCATCTAAGGCTTTTTTATGAGATTACATGATGATAACTTATGAGCTACGCTTGAAAAGAACTCCGGTTACTATCTAAAGTTGGCAACACCTGTGCATGCCGATTCATACCTTTCACAGATTGCAGTCAGAACCGGCAAAAGAAAGGAAGGAGTTGGACTATCTCTCACTCACCACTCGACTCGTGCCCACGTTGTCTGCTGATCAAACTTTCTTAAATTTATTTGTATAATTATGTGTAGTTCATTAAATTATTAGTTAAACTTATGTTGCCTAATTAGTGATTAAAACATAAAGTAACACACACAATTAGGAATTAATTACATTATTTGGTAACTAAATGTTTGTAAATGTTGATGAATATCATTAAGGAACAGTCTTTTTTACGAGTTAGACACAAAATATAAATATTTAAAACATTGAATACATTAAAATAAATTTCCATGATATAAATATTTTTTCTTTAGTGTTATGTTTGCATTTTATTAGAAAATGCAAAATATAATTTCAAATAAATAATGTTAAAATATATTGCTGATAAAAATTTATCAAAATTTAAGTGTTTAATTAATGTAAATTACAACTAGAAAACTATTATTCACATTTCAGGTATAAGTATAAAGAAACTTAATTTTGAGAGTTGCATAGAATTAAATTTTTGCAGATAAAAATGGGAGTTTCAATTGTGAAATAAACTATAACATTATGCCGTAAACCATTAAACAGAAAATTATTTTGGAAAAATCCAAATTCATTTTACTATATAACAGCAATTAAGAATATATGTTGAACAACAAAATTTAGTTTCATAATACTATTTACTATAATAATCATTCATAATGTTTATATTGATATTTAGGTAGAAATCAAAATTCTAACAATTTTGTTAAATTATATCTTTTAACATACCATGAAATTAGCTATTGTGGTGTACAAAAAGTTTTGCTCAGGAATGTAAGGAAAGGAAAGAGAAAACTCACACATGAACCAGACGCGTTTTAATTAATCATGCAAATTTATTCATTGTTTATTATGTTAAGATGTTCATTTTATACATTTTTATATTAATAATTTATTTATAAACTATCCATACATTTTTAGTGACAAAGTTCTATGGATACTTTCACCTGGAAGCTGGTTTTTAATGGTTTTGTGAAATGGCGTCTTTTCTCCTAGGATCTGATTTTGTACCATGCAGACATGTTCTATTATTATTCGATACATCTTACAAATTTTTATTAGCTACCACGTCCATAACTCATTAGATTTTTCTCTCTTCTTCATCTTTAATCATTAGACTTTACTGAATATGAATAGTCAAGAAAAATAAATATTCCATCCTTTGATATTTTTTTCTTCTGACAATCTTCAACTTTTATCACTATATTTTTCCCATTTTATTATTATATATTCTCCTTTCAATTTCCTTTCTGTCCCATTGCTATTCATTTGGTCAAAATCTCCGCCTCAGTTCCTTGATCGGATCAAATTTCGATCATAAAATTAATGCGTTATTCCTAGATTTCCAGGGTCAAGTCGAAATTCTTCCCGTTTATCCTTCGATTGATCAGACAAAAAGACATAAGTATGAATAATTCTTTTTGTTATAGAAATATCACCCAATATTTCGTGGAAAATGCACACTCGAATAGAAAATTCCAGTTACTTCTACTCCATTATTATTTTCTTTACGTGCATCTATGCAATGGAAGCAGTTTATATGTATATATTTTTACTATATTCACCTCTTTGTTTTCCATTTTTTTGAAAAAATAGCAATGCGTTTTAAAATTTTGTGCATTTTTTTTATTATGAAGCATTCCTATTAATTTAAACTTCTCTCTCTCTCTCTCTCTCTCTCTCTCTATATATATATATATATATATATATATATATATATATATATATATTTGTAGTCCAGTCCAGTTTAATCTTCTTTCCATATTTGATTTTTAAAATGTAACAAATATATCGAAATAATATAATTTATTTTCCTTTAAATATTAGAGCAGTAAATATAATGACAAAAAATATATTTATCTTCCCTATTCAAATTACATTTAACAAAACAAGAAAGCATAAAACAATTGAAAAAAATTGGAAACTTTTAAAAAATAAATAATTTGAGGGGATTATAATTCAGGAAAAAAATTCGCTTAAAATCCAACATAGTTAAGAGCTTATATTTACATCCTTAATTTATAAGTATTATTTATAGCTTTTATGTTTTCTTTGAGTAAGTTATGTTGATTAAAGGTTAAAGGATTAATTATTTATTTAAGAATTTATTTTTTAAAAACATTAATATGGTATATTTCTGCTTTTTCTGTGAAAAACAAACTTATTGAGTATTATTTTTCCATTAAAAATAAATATTTAAAAATAAAGTGAATTGAAACTGATAAAATTGTGAAATATTTGTTGAAACTTTCAATTATTAATTCTCTACTAAGTTTTATTAGAATAAAATTTTAAATCTTATTATTTTGGAAAATAATGGAAAAATTATGGAAAAATGGATAATTTAATTACGAATAACTTCTACTTTTTTGTAGTTGTAAAATTTAACTTTTATAGCATACAAAAAGTAATGCTTGAAATTGTTTTATGTATTTTAACAATATAATTTAATGAAAATTTTAACATTTTGAATCTTTAAAGATATATATAGAGGATTTAAAAATTTTACATTCAAAGAAAGCGATGTTTTTGGATAATTCATTCATTGAATGTGACATTTTTAAATTGATGACTGTAATATTTAATCATACACCAATTATTTCAAATGAAGAAAAGTTTTAAACGAGGTTTTATGGTCAATTTTATAATATGACAAAATGGATCAAAATTAAAGTTATTAAAAATCATATTATTAAAAAGCGATGCAAACTTGTTCAAGACTAATTAGTATTTTTTTGTTGTATATCAATAGTTTTATGAAATAATCTATAAGTAATGAATTGTAATTAAAAAAATTATTAATGAAAATAAACTCAGAACTGCAAGCTTATATCATTCCCAAAATTTGAAATTTCTTTTAATATATTCAATGAAATGTATCCTCTTATACACATTTACACCTCCCCATATGCACACAATAAATATAGGGTAACCACATTATTGTGCAGAAAAATGTTTTGAAATATTTTCCATGAATGATTCCTTAAGCATCTCGATTGGAAAACAAATGTTTCTGTATTTTTATTTTACCTTCAAGTGTTTTAAATTAAAGAATTTGACATAAAAACAATTTTTCATTCAACTTTTTCAAATGTTTTAAATTATATGACCTGAATGTAATTTTTCATTATTTATTTAAAATCTTTATAGAATTTTAGTGAGATTTAACTACACAAACTACTTTTTTTAATTCTCTAATCATGGTTAAAAATTTAACTCATCGTATTGTACCCTTAATTTATTGTATTAATAGTAACACATTACGAGCTTTTGCATTTAATTTAGAATACATTTTAGGAAGTGACTTTTCATTAGATCCTATGCAACATGTAATTATTCTGTTGGAAATTAAACTTAACTTCCTTTAAATGATTGTACTGAGTCTAATTCTTGTTCAGAAAGTGTTTCCATGAAGTAATTGAAATCATTGAGCTGATAATAAACTATCTGATAGCTGTTTTCAATTGCCTCAACTGTTTAAACATTGGATATTCGGAAACAGCTTTGTTACTTGTAATGCATATTTTCCGTTAAGCTTAAAGTTTCTATAGAACAAAATAAAAGAATAAATTTTCTTATCTAGGAAACAAATGTTTGCAATTAACTCTAAATTTAGTTTTCAAATCTTCATGTTTAAAAAAAGTTAGAAAAAAGTATACATTTCCCTAAAAATGTAGTGAAATTATATGGATATAACATTTATATTACATATTTCTGACATTTATGTGATTGGGAAAACTATAAGCACATTTTTAAAGAAATGATTCTCACAAGAAAATAATAAACGTTTTGCAAAATAATAAATGTTTGTTTTTTGGTACGACTGAAATTAAGAGACTGATTTCACAATTCAGTTTTTATTTAACAAATGATTGCATTTTTAAAGTATAATTATAAATTGTTTAATCTGTTTATTTTTTTCCTTTGAATTCCTCTTAGTTTTCTAATGTAGACAAGGAAATATTAAGTTTTTTAAGAAAATTAAATAATAAATAAGCAAATGCATTTTCAATTATTCCATATTTTTACATTTTTGCGAAATTTAAAACTGGATCTTGATTTATTAAAACTGAAAGACCAACTTAATCTGATATAAAAAGTATTTGTATTTACGTAATTCTAAATGCCATTATATTTTCAATAAAAGCATTTCAATCAGATTTAGTTTAAAAATTAAGATAGTTCAGTTTAAGTTTTTATTGCTTCAATCAGATTTTATAAATATGCTTAAATCGAGTTTTTGAAATTTCTTTATTTAATAATGTGTTGACACTTATGAGTTAAAATATGTTATGTACTTGCAATATTTTATTTGATATAAAAATTTAGTTTAGTAAAATTTGAATATAATTAAAAAAGGAATATTACTAAATATACCTATGAAATTTTCATACATAAGAAACCGCACATAATAATTAAATCTAAATGCCATCTCTCTACAAAAATTAAAAAATTCTAAAAATTACAAAATAGCTTAAGTACATGATCAAATTTATATTTAGCTGAAAGGTTAATATATATATTAAAATGTACATTTTAACTTCATTAAAAAATTAAATAAAAAAAGTAAGAAGGAAATATTAAGCCCTATAAGCAAGTGGAAATCATGCTGGGAAAATAATTTTTTTGACCACTACAAGAGTATTAAAAGGAATATTTAAGATAAAAGTGGGAAGAAAACCACTTAATCGAGAAGACCCTTAAGAAAAGAAGCATCGTATTTACAGCTCAGAGGAAAACAACTTCAGTAGCCACATATGTCATTTTTGCTATCAGAGTGTCGCAAGAACAACTGTCTTTCATACGGCTCGATACCTAATATGGCTTTCAGCAGTGAAGGAAGTGACATAAATAAATGAAATTGTTGTTCTTAAGTAATCTTGAGCATATACCCTTCTTCGAAATTCGAAATATTTGCTTGATAACTCAAGTGAATAAATGAAAATAGAATAGATATGCTTAAAAAAATGTGGATATTCAATAAATTGAAAGTCTTATAAATGTAAGACATGTTAATACATAAGGTAATTCTTATAACTATAATTTATTTTTTTGTACCGAGGATTAGATATTAATCAATATTGTTTTAAATGAATATGTTGATCATTAGAAAATAGAATCAATTCGTAAATTTAACGGAAAATTTCATAAATTAAAACAAATTTAATTACAAATATCAACAAAAGCGGTTGTTTAACATATGAAAAACTTATCACATTTCTTAAATAATTAATTTTGCTTTACATTTTTTTATTTTATACAGTTTTTAATATTCTTTTTATTAAATTATATAGTTCAGGTATGCATAAAAATAACACATTAAAATTTTAAAATGATTATTTTATTATTATTCATAACTTTCCTTTACTCTACTATTACTTCAATGTAATTTCAAAAATATAAAAAATTTTACATTATCATATATTTCACAAATTTATTTATTATAAAGCATATTTTATTTAGATGTATTCCTGTTTTTTGTTTGTGTTGAGATTCCAGTCATCAACTAAATCTTAAAATGATATGCAATATATTGTCGAATTTCTGTTGGTGATACATGAGTATTTGTGGACTATTGTTATTTGTGCGAATCAAAAAGTGTTCTAGAATTGTCTCATTTAGCTGATACATACAAAGAAACTTAGACAGTGAACTAAGGACTGAAGATTAATACCAAAGTTCTTGATGAGGACATGTTATCGTGTGATTTGTCTTTTAAGAGAATTTTTATTATATCGGATGCAGTGTTGAAACACCTCATATTTCATCAGAGTTATGTATACACAGAGCTTGACTAAGCAGCTACACCAGGCTCCCACATTAGAGGGGCCAATCCAATTGAATGTTTATTTTATGCAGTTAATCGAACAGAACCTGTTGCCAAATTGAATAGAAAGTTTGTTGTTGTGAAGCAAAGGGTGAGGTGTGAAAGAAGTTTTGGCACTTGGTTCCAATTAAACTAAGTAACTAGCATATCTCTATGTACATAAGACACTAACAGTTCGCATAATTGTGATAGGCTTGGGACTCAGATCTGTATCATTAGAAATTTAGCGATTGTGTCTGAGAATCAGCAGAAGTCAGCTCTTTGAACGAGTACAATCCAAAACCAAACGAAGCTGATATAGCTTATTGTATTTTCGGTAATACCAGCTTTTTGGTAAATTGAAAGACATTACTAAAGAAATATTTGATTTCATAGTTTTCAAATTCAGCTGATGTAAAAATTCTTTATTACATCTAAATCAGAAGAAGCGATATCTTTTCTTATCAGAAAATTTTCATACACATTATTAATCGATAAAATTGAGAATACGAAATTAAGTAATCATCTCTGCTCAGGTATAATTTTATATATAAAATATTAAACTATACCCGATAGAAAATTTAACAGTGAACCTTCTAAATTCTTTATAATATTAGCAATGATTTTATCGTGAATTATTTCTTTTTTGGAAGTATATATAAAAAATAATTTTCTTTTGAAAACATATTTTACATCGAATTTAATAATAAAAAGTATCATTTGTAATAAGAGAAATTTGGCAAAACAAAAAATAATTAAAGAATCTCTAGTAATCCCAAAAATCACTTTAAATTTGATTTTATTGAGATATTTGACTATTAAATTTGAAATTTAAATTCATACTTTCTTCTATTTTCAACTTGTATTAGAGTCAAGATTTAAAAATTTTGGTTTTGCTAATATAGTTCTAAAAGTATTAAATCTCTACTACCAATTAAATTTATAGTTCTACAACTAAAGATTTTTATTGATTTTTGTCTTGAAAAGAGAGACGGATAGTAAATATTTAGTAATCCCTGCATAATTTAGATTTACAATTTTTTTTAACATATCAATACATATTGGGAAAGAATGGTATTTAACACATCATAAAAGATAGAATTCTCAAATTCAAGTTACTGATTGAAAAATCATATCCTTCAAATAAAATTAAAGCTCCAATCTTTAATTTTCTTTGTATGAAAATGTACCAATCAATAGAAGATAAAAGTTATCGGCAATCTGATAAAGCTTTCTTTTTATAAATATTTTCCTATTTTCTTTTTTTATTTTTATATTTAAATCAACATTATATAAATCTCGATTGATATGGTATTATTTTTATTAATGATTTTTCTAGTTTAAAAATAAGATTTCGCTGAATGTTTTTAAGACACTATATTACCAAATAAAATTCAAAATATTTCAAAGATCCTTTTTTCACAAGAAGGTTTTTTTTAAATTATATTTTGAAATGATTTTATTTGCTATGAAGGTTTCCTCAATTTTTATATTTAGAACTGATTTATTATATTTAATCATACAAAACAAATTAATTAGAAATCTAATTCTAAGAATTATAATGAAAAATTATTATGATTTATATTTACTGGCAAATATTGAAAATTACCTTACAACTCATTTAGTAAAAGCAATAACTTACTAATACTAATTACATTAGGCAATTAAATATTTATAAATATAAAGAAATTCTATTAAAAAACATTTCAAATTTTGTTTTTTTCCTCATTATGTTAATTATTACAATAAGTTATTTTGTAACTTTTTTTCATCAGTATTATTGCTTTTATATAAGTTGAGTTTTATTCCGACAATTTGCAGCAAAATATTTAGAAAATGTTTTGAGGTAAAATTGTAATACTAATCTCGGATAATTAATGGATTTTTTTTGTATTTACTAATAAGTACAGGAGAATCACAACTAATATTTGTTTCATATTTATATATAAAAATTTGGAACAAAATGCAAAATTAAGTAGCGAAGATTTCTTGATTGCTCAAAGCATTACTTTCTATTAAGAAAGACCATGCAAAATATCAATATAATCAGTTTTATTATAAGATTTCTTTGAAGATTTTTCTAAACATACAAATCTATGTTTTAAATAAAACTGCGAAATTTAGAGAGTCTTAAGAAGGAAAAATAAATGAATAAGAGAATTAACATTTTTGCTGCAATATGTTTTTGAAATTTAGTACCAATAAAAATTTATTTTGATTACAGGAGCAATGATGTGAAATTATCAATGATCAAATGTATGTTTTTTCTATAAAAATATATAAGTTTGAAAAATTATTCTCTAACACAAACAAGGGTGCGAAAAAATAATTTGAATGGAAAGTAAATTTTCCAGCTGTAAAATATAAATTACGTTTCTCTGCTATTGTTGAAGGAAACTTTAATTAAAGTTGCTTTAGTATCTTGCTCAAAAAAGGCTTTAGCTGCAAAAAGGATTCTTAAAGAAATGTGAACTTTCCTTAATTGATAGATTCCGAAATAATTACTGCGAGTCTCTGGAGCAATTGTTAAATTTGTCTCTGTTACTTCCTGAGCTCACTTAATTGGTTTGATATAGATAGATAAGAGGAATTTGTTCTAGGTCTTTACTGATAAAAGAGGATTTCGTATGAAAGGAACAAAACAATTTAATATTTCTGTATTTACTTAAAGATTTATTAGATCTTTATACTATCATCATACAATGAAATATAAAATTTTCATGATTAATTTGAATTAATTGTTCAATTAAATAAGATTTTGAATGCCTCTATTTGTTTTAAATTAAAACCAATAGCACAGAATCATTAAATTTGGTATATAAATATACCTAAAAAGAATATATAAACTCTTTAATTGCTTTATGTAGGGTAAAATTAATTTCATTTTAAAAAAGATTTGCATTCACTTTAACTTAATATTAATGTCAGTTTATTTCATTTTGAGTTAAATTCAATTTTTTTTATGCATTTATTATTTATAGTTGTTTTGTGAAACACTTTGGATAGTTAATGTGATATAATATTATTTTAAATAAACCAAATTGCAATAGAAGAAAAAAATTATCTTTTGATCTGTATACCTTAACACAAAATGTGATATTACTCATTAATAGTTAATTCAGAATAAATAGAAAAGGAGCACATGTTAAATTTAAATCATTTATAATTACAAATTGAACTATACGCTTATAATTATGGAAAAAACAAATTTATAAAAACATTTGTTCAAGGAGTGATGAAATTCTTTTCTTCCTTTATCTTACGAAAAAATTGACTGTTGATATCAAGATGGCATTTAAAATAAGAGGACAATACGAAGTTAAATCCTATTTATTAACAGTGCAAGAAGTAGAATAATTGCACAAAAATTATCTGAATTTAAAACGAGTGATAGAAATAAAAGAAACTTGTTCTTAATGTAGAACATATATCAGTCGTACTTTCACCTTCGTGATGCTCTGATTAAGCGAAAAATGCACCTTAGTGACTCAAATTCACATAGCCAACATTATAGCGAGTTTGGCTTGTCCAAATGTCATAAGTAACAACAATAACAACATAACTTATGTTTGGAATTTGACAAATTATATATTCTCCCGCATTTTTTCATCTCTTGTAGTAACAACAGATGTTTCTCGTATGGCATAATAGGTCTAATTAAGCGCTTTCCCAAAGAGACCATGTGGATTGAGACTTCACTTCCAAATGTTATAATGGTCTTATTCATGTATTGAGTTCATGAATTCATGTATCACATATAAAGTCGTTTGGGATATAACAATTGTTTGTTTCTTAAAAAAGATTCTTCTCACTTGTCAATTTTCTAAGTAAATGTTTCTTCTTCTAATTTATATTTCCTTCTTTTTTATATTTTTGAAAGCTGTATATGTAAAATTTAATTTAACTAAATTTATGACATTCTTTGAATTAGCACATTTTAAAATTTAAGTTAAATGACACCCAATACGTATAACAGGAAAATATTATACATATTGTTTGATAAAACATTTTGAATGACAAAGATAATTTAGATTACTACACAATTTATAAGTCATTGTAAACAATTATCATTTGAGGTTTTGGGGATGCTTTTCTCAAGACTCTTTAATGCGTTATATTAATCTATGTTAATATGATATTATATAAATGAATCTCTAAACACTGATAAAATAGAATCATGTGATGTAAGAGAAATATACTTTAATAGAAATAAATATAATTTCTTTTAAAAATATCTTATTTTAAGCTATAAAATCAAACTGTTATTCATTATAAAAGGTCTTCTGTTACTGATTGTAAAATCTCATAATATATAAAAGGTTTAACATTTAATTTTGTGCAATAAATTTTATGTTGTGATTTATATGTAATATTGAAAAAGAAACTAAAATTCATTGGAATTTTGAGTAACTTAGATTTTATTCTTTCTTATTAATAATTTGTTTTTCATTTCAAAGACTAATACTATAAGTATGCGTGTAACACATACCGTACACATAGTTCCCATACACTTTTATTTTGGAAAATTTAAAAAGTTTGTTTATAATGATTAAAAAAGTCACTTTGAATTCAGATACATTCAAATTATTCAATTTTTACCCGCTTACAAATGTCTACACCAAGTAATTCAAACATACTTTGGAAAATTGAACAAGTGTCTAAACAAATTGAACAAAGTCTTGAAAGATTTTTCTGAATTGTTCAAAATCTTTTATTAATACTAGTTTTCACATTTTAAAATTACTTATGTAATAAAAAATTTTCTTGTATTTTTTATTTAATGATTTAAAAATTTAAAGATTAGTAACAAATAAATCCTAAAAATTTGAAGAAAATTTTTGAGTTTTTCATTACTATAATAAATAAAATTAAATCTATACACCTATTAAATCTAATCTATTAATAATATAATAAGCTGAACAGAGTTTTGGTCTTTAATTTATTATATTCAAGTATTCAACCATCGAAATCGAAATTTTGATTACAGCTTTTACTCATATATATTTAAAAGGCGAATGTCTTAATTTGCGTTACATTTTCACCACTTTTTGAATGAGATTTCTTTCTTTAAGGTATTGCATGATAAAATGTAAAAGTAATTTATGTTCCAATCCTTTGAGGAATGTCTTATAATGTACGATTAAAAATAAATTTAGGCGTATACTTCTGATTCCTATTGTAAATTTGTAGCTAAAACATTCACTATTAAAAAATACCACATCTAAAAATATGGCAAATTTTAATGTAAATGTATAGTTACAATGCTTAAAATATTTAGAATTTTATATTAAAAAAGTCTTGCACCATACTCTATGAAAAAGAATTAAAAATGTATGAAAGGAAAATAGATAGGCTTGAGAATTTAAATTATGTTTTCTTAAGGTAGGAATTTTGCAATGAAATGTAGTACACGAAATATAATGAATTTTTAAAGTTCTATTACTGATGAGAAAAAGTTTCATTTAGTATATTTAATTTTAAAGAAATAGAATTCATTAAAGATAAAAGAAGTACCTTGAATCACATTATTTTTTAACGTAATAAATGATAATTTTATTTTTTGTTATCTAATTAAAAAGTAAATTCTTAAAAGTAATTCATGAACAAAATAAGTTTATTTCTTCATTTCTTATTAAGAACGAAAAATTTCGGATTAATATAACCATTGCAAAATGTATAAGAAAAGTTTTTAGAAAGGAAGGAATTCCATTTTTGGTAAGAGAAATTTATAATTTTATTTATTTCTTTTATCAAAATAGGATACATTTCTTATAATTGCAACAATCTTCATATGGAAATTCAAGTCATCGATAATTTATCTCATCTCTTGAGAATTATTCAGTTTTCAGATGAAATATGGAAATTATATACAAACAAACAATTCTTCACTAAAAATTTTCTGGAAGTTTTTTTTGTTGTAGCAGCCAGCACCAGTTCTTTAATGAAAGTATATATTTTTTATAGAAAATAGATTGCTTTGACTCTGAAAATATTTATTGTTCTTAAGTTTAATTCCATCGAGAAAAGTAATAGTTAATTTAAAAACAAAATGAATTTGCCTTTTATTCATTATATATTCTGCACAGTTTTGTTAGTTCTTTTCTTATGTTAGTTTCATTACTATAATTAAATTTTTGATCTGGATTAATAATGCAATTAAAATAAATATTTATTCGAAGTTTAATACATATAAGTTTCCCTAGAGAAATCGCATTGCAATTTTTAAATTTCATTGCATTGCTGTTTTTTGAATCACGTACGGTAATTTATTTAAAGAACTTTAAATTGATTTAAAATTATATCACTAAATGGATTGGTTTTTCTTTTATTTGGATAAAAACAGTTCTTAAATATATTATGAGTTGATATCATATAAAAATTTAATGCTATAGATTTAACTGAATTTTAATTACAATTTTTCTCACTTTTTAAAATTTTAAGAGATAATTAAAAATAATCGAAATTAAAATTCGAATAGATATATGAACGTATTAAGTTGATTCTCGAATATTTAAATTTGTGCTTTTCAAAATAAAGTATTTAAAAATTTATAATGTAGAACAATGGTGATGTACGAGAGAACTTTTAAAAATTTTTTTCAATATTTTAAAATAAGATAGCTGAGAAAAATATAAAATAAAATTCTAATTCCATAATATAAATTTTTTCTACATTAATTATTCATATTTCCTTTAAATGTTAATATTAAAAATAAATACTTATAAAATAAAATTATTAATTTAATTTTATTTTTCGAACAACTTTTCTTTGACTTTAAAATTACTTTTTAACTGTTTTTTATTACAGTAGGAAATTTTTAATTTCCTACTGTAATAAAATTCTGTCATCTTTATTCAAAAAACTGGACAAAATGTTTTATTACTTTTTAAACTAAATAATTTTCTGAAAAAAATCTAATGTAATATTTATAAAAGGAAAATTTATTCCTAAGATATTAAAGTTTATTTGGTAGAAACCAATTTTTTTCCATAAGCAGCTTTTATTTTGTTAGCAGATACCTTATTCATAAATTTTATATAAAAAAATAAGGAAACATTTGAACTATGTCTATTTTATAGACCCAATAAACCCATATGAAACATTCATTCATTTTTAAATCGTAGGAAAATAAGTTCTTTTGCATTATTTCATTTAATTTTTTATAATAATATATGAGTTTTAATGTCTAATAGCTCATGTATTAAAGAATATCTGATTCATAATGATGCACATTTGAATTTTCTGGCTTCAATTTGTAAACTATTTTTTAATCAGTAGAATGTTAAATATATTCTTGCACCACATGAATAGATTGAAACAATTATTTTTTTTTGTTTTAAATTAGTATATAAGAAATATTCTAATTTCTTTATCATACAAATTAGCATTGAAATTTATGTTATAAAAGAGATAGATCTAAAAATGAATTAGAAATATAGAGGGAAATTATATAATTATATTATTTATTAGAATATAAGAGTAGTCACTATCATAAATCGCACAGTAACTAAGAGCTACAATATTAGTAATTTCTTATTCTATTTATAATTATTATGTTATTATCCTATTAATAAACTTTAGAATTGTTATATGCATCAATCAATAGTAAACTTGTTACTTTAATCTCTGAGAAAAAATTATATAGAAATAAATCTAAATCTAAATGTGAATGGTGCTTATTATTTATAAAAATTAATATAATGATATTTTGAACTTTACTTTGTGGAAATAAGGAAAATATTCATTGTCATTTATGAAGTACTCATTTTAAGACATTACATTCTTATACAAATTTCTGGCATAAAGTGTGTAATAACATACTTTTTCTTGGCAATATATTGGATGAATACAATTGCTTCATGAAATAAAAAATTCCTTTAAATATGTTAATATGTTAGAATCATTGGTCTTTTATACAAAAACTACAATTTCAAAATAATTTCTATGTAAATGATCATTTTATTCAAAAGCTGCACGTTTGCTTATAAATAACTGTAAATACAATTTTTAATAAATACAATTTAATAAAATTAAAAGTTACAGCGTGGTCCAAAAAGCATGATGTAAAGTAAACGATCATAGTGAAAATAGGACATTAGCAGAGAATAGGATACGTATATATTTTTTTAATAAAGATATGGATGACGTTTAATATTTAAGATGCTGGATGTCTACTGTTCTCGAATGCAATGTTATAATGCCAAAAATTAGCATGATCTGTAATCGGATGAATTTTTAATGTTAAAAGTAGGTACTTCAATCTCTTTATCATAAATATTCATCATAAATTGCATTAAGGTACAACTTTAAAGGAATATTTACTCAGAATTATATATGCTCCCACCAATACATTTTGACATCTTGGCTACACCTTATGCGTCTATGACACTGCATGAACTTAATTTCTAATTTATAAACGTCAGTGTTTACAAGAGTGTATAAAACAGTAAACTCGATACTCATAAGCTTTATAGACATGAATAAAGAACAATGAATTCTTAATATTCAAAACATCTTGAACATTTTTCATTCTTTTGCCCTTGTAATGGTATAATAGTTAAAGTGGTGTAGCAGAGCATATTAGCAAGTTTTCTAGAAGAGTATTGTGTTTTTAAATTATGAAGCATTATCAAAATTAATTTATAAAATGCTCGAATGTAACGAACAAAATTTAAAATTTTGAACTATTTTATTCAACATTCTCTAAAACAATTGTTTTCTATTTATAGGATAATTATTAAATTCTCAAATAATACCTATAAACATAATTTTTGACTTGGACCTGCAAAATTTCCAATCACTTTTGTATAATAAAATGCGCCTGGCAAACATAAATACCATAAATATATACAGATTCACTCCACTACAGATATTTTTGAATGATTTTAAGACAAACATGATAAAATATTGTCTCGTGAGAGGTCCTATAACAATATTAGAAACGATTGATAGTTTGCGAAAATTGTAACAAATTTAAGTATAAAACAAAAAGTAATATAAAATGCATAGCCTTCTAACAGAGCAGTTATGATAAATATTGATTTTACATCAAATTTACTTTGACTTTATATTTAAAGCAAATATCATGTATCATAATTTTGGTTGCATTAAGGACAATTTTTTATCATTTGTTTTGAAGTAATGGACAGTTACTAACAGGGAGTAAAAAGTTTTTTTAACCTTCTGAATAAGTAAATAAAAATATCAATAATTTTTTTCTGTAATGATACTGACCGATAAAATATACGATCTTTATACTTACATCAACATTGTGGTCCTTTATTAGGTTGAATGATGCTTTATGATATAGAGAACGCTCTGAGAAATCCTTCAATTGAAAATATATAGTATGTAAAAATTGGTTTAAACTTTACCTTGTTTAAAAAGTTACTGTACATCATAAGTTTAAATTTTAAGCATAAAGTAATAAAATGTTAGGTGCAAGGATTTTTTGTAATACATATTTAAATTCACTGTGAGGGTTTTAAATTAATATAATAAATATTAATCTACTTTTTTAAATTTAAAATCACAGTGTTTTTTGTAAAATTAATCTCGAATAATAATAAATAAAAAAGAAATTAAAATAACTTTTTAATTAAACTGAAAATATTAAAAAGTAGCAAAATTAATAATTTGTGAGAAAAAATTTGAGCACGAAAATTTATGACACCAAGTTTTAAAGCATACATATGTTTTGAATTTAAGGCGTTTATTTCTCTTTCGTTTCACAAACAATTAATAAGAATTAATTTTATAAGATATTCACATTTTATTAAGTAGCCTTTTATTAAACTAAATTATATTATCTGAAGTCATGCTAATTCATGCGTAAAAATTAAGGGAATTTGAAATTTAAATAGTATAGTTATGATAAAATACAACATAAGCAATTTCTGGTTAATGATTTTTAAGCAATTTCATTAGATTTATAATGTCATTTTGATTTCAAATCAATAAAAAAGTTATTACGATATATTTTATTAACCAAGTGCATAATGTTTATATTTATTTTACAGGTTTTGAGACGCTCATCACGTTAATTTAAAAGTCTACATTATAATTCATTTTGAGATAAATAGTTTCTCCACTCATTTATTTTTTACTTTCTTGGCCTTAATCTTATAATGGATTTATTGAGTCTTTGATGTATCATAGCTAATTTTTAATTTATTTATTTATTACTTCATTAATTTTTTCTATGTAATCTAAGGAGCTTCATAGAAATATACAGAAAAGTAATTGGACAGCAAAAGCTTAGATAAATAATCATTTCATCCAGATGCACGTTTAAAAACATTAAAAGAAAAATATATGAAATCCCATAAAGTGTCAAATATTATATGATTTATAATTTAATTAAAAATTTTTTTTGAATAACCGATGAGTTTATGAAAGTTTTCTACTATGATGAGAAATTTTCTATCAGAGAAATAGTATTAATTCTTTATTTTTAGCAGAAATGTTAGCTAGTAAAGAGTTTAAAAATATTCAATCTGTTTCTTCTATCTGTCTGTACATCGACAGAACTTGCCAGGAAATTATAGCTTAGTTTATAACTATTTATTTTCATGTAAACAGAGAGATAGAGATAGTATTTAAAATCTTCTTAAGCTGAATGGTAAAATTTATTTTCGCTTTAATTGGCTATGGTCTAGTCAGAATTCATTATATAAGAATATTTTTCCTGTGTAGAATACAGATTTATGAGATGCTTATGGTATAAATATTTACACAAGTTTATTTTCATTAAATTATTTGCTAAATTTTTAGTTTTTTATTATCTGGGTCTTACACCTTATTATCTAAGTAATAAGGTGTTCTCAGAGAATGCCACGTGTTTATTTAAAGTTTAATTTCTAACTTATATGTGAATTTTGTTCAAGAATAATTCAAGGGAATTTCTTGTTATATTAATGAGTTTTAAACTTCCAGTGGTTGAATTTCAGTTTTCTGGCTTATCAAGATCGGTTATTCTGTTTTTTACTCATAAATCTTATGAGTTGATAGTTTTAACAGCATTTTTACTATCAATTCGCACTAAGATGCTCATTTAGATGCTTTTAACTTTATTTAATAATCGACTTATATTATTATTTTTTAAGATATCATTTCTGTATATTTAGATGGCAGCTGTTCAATGTTTGTGTTTAAATCAAATTATATTAAGGAAATTATATTCATATTTGCAATTACTTCATAAAGTTTTATTCTAGATTTTAAGAATATCATATGTCATTATTTTCTTTTGTAGAAAATGCTATTTATTAGATAAATATATTATATTGTAAAAAAGTGATTAAATTTTCAATAAATTCGAAAGAATAAATCATGAAAGAGCTGATCAAAAACAACAAAAACAATCTACTCTGGCAACAATTACAACCCCTTAGCACCTGAGATTTGAGTCACATAGAACTTCAATTTCTACTGAGAAGGCACATACAACTATAAGTAAAATTTTAATATGATGCCACTGCAGTGATTAATTAAGTAACGAGTTTATCACTCAGTTACCCTTGACCAGTTTTCTAAAATTGAGAGATCTTAAGAATATACTAATCAAGGAAGCAACCGAAAATTTTCTATTATAAAAAAGGTCCATATTATATCAACAATCAGTGATAATGTATTAATATTTTGAAATTTAATATTTCGAAATGGTCAAATTAAACACAAAACATAGTGGTTAACTCAAAAGAAATATTACTGCCTCCATTCAAATTATCATTTGTGCGCACAAGAAATGACTGGTAAGTGTATCCTCGTAACATCATTCTAGGTAATGGGCTAATATGGCAATGTAAAATGGATGCAGGCAATGTACATTCCCCATGATACCGTAAAACCTGTGTGTGATCAACATGGTTGTATAAACAAAGCCTAGTCTTAGCCCCTCCCGAAAAATCGAGATTTTTGCGCAGAGGTTCATTAATGATCAAGAGATTGAAAGCCGTCGTGTCTGTTATACGACATTAAAGATAAATGATGATCGAACAGCTGACAGTTTATGCTTTTAGAGCTAGTGTCTAACATTTTGTACAGACACTATTTAACAAAAAACTCATGTAACAGCAACCCTTTTCATTAATGAAACACAGATTACTATCTACTTTTTCCTCCATTAGTAGTAGTTTGTTGTTTATTCAAGCCCAGCATTATATGTATTATGCACTAATTCCATTAATTTCATATTCCTTCAAAAGTTATAAAATCTCCACTGACGCACAACTGTGATACTATAAACTGCAATCTCAGTTAACTACAATTCGACTTCTTTGAAAAAGTTAGAAACATGCCAATTATCATTTCTTTTACTTACATCACAATGTCTTTCAGCATGCAACGGCGTACAAATTTACTGTGTAAATGACAAAACTGTAGTATGATTTCTCCCTTCAAACTCACTGCAAGTACCACTGCCACAACCTGCTTTATATAAATGTATTAAAAAGCTAATTATTATTGAAAAAACAACACTAATTATGTTAAGATAAACAAATGAATTTTTTTATAAAAGGTGTTACTATTTTATTTGCCTATTTACGATTACAATAGCCAATCGTTATTTTTACAATAATTAGGTGGAATGCTATCAAAGGGAACTGATACATTTCCGTTTCAAAATTTCCCATCACAATATTCAACGAAAGAGAAACTGTATGAATATATGCTCTCATAAGTTCCGTAGAGCGGCTTACAGAAATGTCTAGTATCAAACTTATTGACACGAAAATTTTAAGCTTTTCCCTTTCTTCTGCACACTTTAATATATAAAATGGCAAACACATGAATTTTATTATTTAAAATGTGTTATAAGACAAGAGTTTTAAGTCATTTTGAAATTAAATAAAAATCAATATTTTTATAACTTGCTGTGTTAGGAAGAAAAGTATTTTATCGAAATTTATAGTACATCTTTAATTTCAATTTTGTCTTAGGAAAATTAGGTCAATCATATTTTTTAATAATTATTTTACCTTTTGGATTTCATACATGCTAAAGGTTTTTTTCAAATCAACAAAACCATACTTAAAAAATTTATTGTTTATGCAATCAATAATAAAAACAATTAAGCATTTTAATGTAAATTTAATCAGAAATTTCTCTTGGATATCAGAGATTAAGTAGTACCTCGTGCCTCATATATCCAAAACATTTGTTATACATTTTCAGAAAATACAATTAAGTGTGAATGGATATAGATAACTCAATGCTTTACCTGCTACATTGAAATTATTATCTTATACAAATTTAGTTTACATGATGTAACGTATAACTCGATTAAGCAATTTAAATCCAGGAAAATATTTTCAAATAAATTTACATTAAAAATATTTTCAATTAAATGTATTCAGTCAAAATGATATATATGTAATGCTAGTTATTTCTCCCTTTTAATTTAATATTAGTTTAGAATTAGAAATTATGACAGTATAAATAAGATGTTACATTTGAAATATTCTTTATACTTTATAAATTTAAAATAAAATATTTTTAATTTTGATTAATGTATTAAATGTGAAAGTTGTACTTTAATCAATAAAGATGCCCTCTTGATTTTAATTATTTCCCCTGGATGTTATAAATGTTGAGGTGACTTTATGATCTTTAAGCTTGAATAATTTGCCTTCTATGAGTTTGTACACATTATTCCAAAAAATACGATTACTTTTAATTGAGTGTAAAAGAAAGTGTAAAGGAGAATCTTATATTTTCTGTATATAACGTCAAAACTAACTGAAAGCTTGCCAATGATTTTATTACTAGGAATAATTTCATATTTCTTGAAACGTAAAAAAATCATTATTTAAGATCTTATATAACTTTTCATATAATACAAACCAAACACGTACAGTATGAATTCATCGAATAAACTCCCTTGATTATGTTGCCATGTCTGTGTTTAAGATAATTTAGATAGAAAATTTATTAAAATATGACTTCTGAAAAACCTTAATGATATGCTTTGATATTATCAAAATATATGGTTTTACTTTGTTTTACAAATAAAACTCTGTATTTTAATTTTAATTTATCTATTTTATAAACAATAAAATATTTAAAGTCTAAAAAATTCTTTCAGAAAATTGCAAAAGCTTTTCGAAATCTCCATGATCAATACGTTTTAAAATAAAAAAATTCATTCATTAAAATAATAAACTGTTCAAAATCATTTATTTTTTAAAATAAAATTTAGTAAAAATAAATTTAAATTACTTTGGGTAAAATAGTAAAGATTCGGATTTCCTTTTTTATACTGAATATTTTTCAATTATATATTTCATACGCAAATAAAAAATAAATAGGATGTAAATTAAATGTCTGAAATGTGCATAGTTATTTTAATAATTTAGATTTCTGTACCATCAACAAAACGTAACTAAAATTTCCATTAAATTTTTTTTATCAAAAAATAAAATAAAAAATTTTATATTCAAGAGAGCGTGCTTCCAATTATAACGAGTGAAACCAATTTAAATTTATATGTTATTTTCTTACTGAAACAGTCTAAATGTAGAAGCTTTGCGTGGATATGAAAAGAAAATACCGATTGAAATTGCTTTCTTTCACAATAAAATGAGATTGAAAAAACGTAAATCACAAGCAAAGAGTTATTTTCTTGTTCGTTATTATTACATTTTCATTAAAATACTTTCACAAGAAATATTCTATAGGATTTTATGAGCTAGCATGTTATTATTAAAGACTGAAAACCAGGGAAAACTATTTTACAGAAAGAAAAATTTAGAAGAACACACTACAAGGAAACTTGAAATATCCATACAAATATTTTTTGAATGTTTCTCTTGAAAAAGGTTAAAAAAATATTTGTCAGAATATCTTGATTATTTAAATTATTAAGAAAAAAGAATATTAATGATTTATATTTTAATTAATTATAATTTTAATCAAATAGTTTTGTTTAATAATGTTAACATTTTATATTTAATATTTTTATAGATATTTTTGAATTAGATAATATAATTCTTATTTTCATATATATATATATATATATATATATATATATATATATATATATATATATATATATATATATATATATATATATATATATATATATATATATATATATATATATATATATATATATATATATATATATATATATATATATATATATATATATATATATATATATATATATATATATATATATATATATATATATATATGTATATATATATATATATATATATATATATATATATGTATGATATATATAATATATATATATATATATATTATATATATATATATATATATATATATATATATATATATATATATATATATATATATATATATATATATATATATATATATATATATATATATATATATATGTATATATATATATATGTATATATTTGAAATATTCATTAAGAAATGTTACTATCACAGATTACTTACTTTTGTTCAAAAAATATTTTAATACTATCCCAGATTGTAGATTTTTATCAAATTTTTAATCCATGAGTGAACATTATGTATGGAAGAAGTTATATACTTTTCTTGTTTTGGATTCTTACTTTTCAGGTTTAATTCAAATATTTTAAATATAAATAAAGTTTTTTTATACACACACACACACACACACACACACACACACACACACACACACACACACACACACACACACACACACACACACACACACACACACACACACACACACACACACACACACACACACACACACACACACACACACACACACACACACACACACACACACACACACACACACACACACACACACACACACACACACACACACACACACACACACACACACACACACACACACACACACACACACACACACACACACACACACACACACTAGAAATACTTTGCAAATATAGTGTTGAGTTAGACCGTTATACATTTAAGGTGATTTCTATTTTCATATATTTATAACCCATGTCTCTTGTAATTCACAATTTTTAGAATCGTTAAAATATTTTAAGGTAAAAATAGTTTTTAAGAGAAAATAATATGGTTGAATTTGAAGAGACAGCCGGGCATTGTGAAAAAAACATTTTAGATTGTTTATTATTCTCAAATTAAATTTTAGAAAAGAAATAAACTCTCTGCAAGTTATTATATTAACTACAGTTGTTACATTGGAATGGAATTTGTGAGAACGGAAAATGGTGCTTCAGTCGAAAGAATCAGTTATAATTCTATTTTACTATGTATACGCAAGTAAAATAAAATCACATTCACCAGTCTAATCATACCGCATGCTTTTATTTAAATAAATATTTGAAGATGCAGTAAAATATTAAATTAAAAAGCATTTCTTTAACTTATATATTAATTACAATCAGCAATTATGAATAGTTTGGAATGTATTTAGTTTAAATATATTTATACTTATTTAATGTATTAATCTTATATATAGACGATTAATAAATTTGGTTTACCATAAAAGCAGTCTGTAGCACACGTCAAATTACAGAATAAATAACTACATTTTAAAATATGGAAATAAGTATGATTTCAATTCAAGAATACAAATGTTTAATACTTTATAATAAAATTGAGCATAGAAAATTTGTTACTATCTTATTATAAGTTTATTCTTATTATAAGTATTATCTTATTATAAGTTTTAATTTAAAAAAGATATTCAATGTTTGTTGACAAATGTTGGATAGATGATGGTATAAGCATGAAATGTTCTTATGAGATATTTCAGGAAATCACAACAATAATACGAGTTGTCGGGAAAAAATTTATTATTTTGCGAAATTAATTGTTTTTCAAAAAGGAATTTATGATTTATTGTTTTTGCATTGATGCTTGTATTTGTTGGAATTTTTTAAGCGAATGCGAATTAAAGCATTAAAGAGATATATGGAACATTCCAGCCATTCAGTAGAGCTTGAAATAGGCTTTTTGATAGAATATGCATTTTCTTTTTAACGTCAGCTATTTTGAGTTAGAAATTAGTTTTTCGCTGAGAACAACCCATTTTTCCATGGAAAATCTGAAGGAGGATGACAATACGACGAACTCTTAAAATTGTGATTGGTATTGAAACTTTTGCACCTTCAGTTGACGCCTGATTAAGATTGAGTGGTATTATGATGTTCATCGATCTGCTTACAACGAATCTGCTTACAGTGATGATTTCAGGTTATCTTTTTAAACATTACAATTCCACACTTGTCAGAAAAATAAAAATCAAGACTTTTTGCCCAGAACCCTAATACACTAAACCAAAAATACCATTTTGAATTTTTATGCTTACAAAAAAGTATCTTTTCAAGTCATCTTTTAAAAATTCTAAATTTATTTCTAGAAGAAGTTGTCAACATAGCAATTTAATATATTATCTATTCCAGTGTCCGAGAATTGATTCCAATCAATGAATAAGTATGTGTTTAAATTTTAACACAATGCTAGACAAATGAAGTGACTTAGCAAGAAGAGTTTATAATACAAATAGGTGACATTTTATATTAACAACTGAGTAAAAATCTACTGTGTTGAAGAAGAATAGTATAGAACAGAACCCAAACTTTGCCCAAAACTAGTTTACTCTATTAGAATAAATATGAAATAGAATGTTTGACATAATTTGAATATAAATGTCCACAACCCAATCTCCTGAATGTTTTAATTTTTTGGCAACTCACCATGCTATTTTGAACATTTTTACTCTGGCTTTAATAATGATCAGCATGTTCTATATTATTTTCTACTAACAGTACTTATAATCAGAGTTTTTCACTTTCATGTCAGGCTTATAATTATAAATAAATGATATTTTATAAAAGTTTAAATTTTTTTAAATAATTTATTGTGGCTAGAAAATTTTTAACCAGACTGTATTATAGTAAATGCTTTTAGAAATCTTATCAATTATTCATTAGGAAAAATTGCAGTAATACCTTGTGATTGTCAATGCAATTCTCATGTTCATTTTAACATCTATGTTTAAAAATATTCTTTCATTTATTATAGTTAGCTTTATATTGAATTATTGTCAAGAAATGATTAATATAAAAAATCAGCAAAATTTTGTAAAACTTTTTAAATGACAAATTATAAAACGTCATTTAATGTAAATGGATTGAATATGAATAATGTTATTATGAATATGTATGAGGAAATAATTATTGTTTAAAAACTATTTACGACATTAATATAAAAATACTTTACTTTGCATTTTGAAATTGGAATTTTGGAACAAATAGAGAATATAATAAGAGTTTTTATGAAAATTTTTGCAGAAAATGCTTAATAAATAAAGCTTATATATTTAAAATATATTGCAAATCACAACAAATTAAATAAAACATAAATAAAACAATATTCTCAAACATATTTTATTACACGTTTTCACTAATTTAAAAGATACGTATGACTGTTTAAAACTTAATGTAGACAGTGAATTCATTTCCAATTCCTTCTAATTTATAGTATAAATTTATATCAAAATACATCGATCTTAGATAAACACAGTTGATAAAATACCTCTGTTTTGTCAATTTTAATTAACGAAAATAGTGTCAAAATGCATAAGAATTTTTAAATCATAAATATTTTATTTTTAATTGTTATGACTAATTATTATTTGACATGATAAAGGTTCCCTTATAAATAGTTTAAGTCTAATTTAAAAGAAGAACCTTAAAAATATCACAAATCTTGCATAAAATTACAAGCGTAACTTTATTTAGAATTATTGTGGAAGTATAGATATTTAAAATGGTGAAGAAATTTTGGAATTTAGAATATTTCAAATATTTAAGACATTTTTAAACTGAAACTCGATTGACATCCACAAAGAATATTACTGATCTTCAACTGCATAGTTTCATACTAAACTTCAAAACGGAAAGTAAGACACATTGCGATTTTTGTATTTTAATCAACAAAAAGGTTAATTTAAATGATTGTATAAGAAAATTATTTTATTTAAAAAATTTAATGATTAAAGTAAAAATATAGCAGTGATAAAAAATTTCAAAAACATTTTTAAATTACTTATTTATAAGTTTTATTAATATTTATAAATTATAAATCTCATTCCCGTAACTTAGAAGAGAAAATGATACATACGTATTAAAATCGTTACCAAATATTTTTGAATTATATATTACGATACATTTTTAAGTATATAATATTTAATGCTGTATTTATTATTAAATATTTTTTTCCTTTATTCATTAATTGAAGCAATCATTTCAAAACTGAAATCAAGTAGCTTATAAATTTATTTACTACATTGGACTTCACAAAATTAAAATTAATTCGTTAATTGAATGAACGTATTGCATCAATTCAAACAATTTGACGATATTCATTTTCTCCAGAGGAATTTAGTTGAAATTCCCACACTGAATGTAAAACTCTTCAGTTTGGAGGATATTAAAATTCATCTGATTATGTCAAAAGATATTACACACGTTTATGAGCCTAACCAGTGAGTATGTTATTAGAGAAACATTTCAATGAAAGGGTTTTAGAGAAATGAGTAGTACTCCTTATGTATTATGCAATGCTATTCATTCCAGTAAAATCATATTACGCAGGATTCTGTAAATTCATGAAATATTCATTCTTAATTTAGTGCGAGTGTTATTGTTTTACTAAACTCGTTTTCACGAGAATAAACATCTGTAAAATTTACTGTAGTGATGATTTTAATGGATCCATTTAAATTCATGGTTAGAAAAATAAATCTCAATTATTAAAATGGACACAAATGCTTTAAAACCAAATAAAGAAAGTTTTAATAATGCATTTGCTTTGATATTATTCTTAGTGTTTAATAAATAATAAATAAGATTTTTTTATTTACTGAATCTCGTGAAGAAGAGTGGAAGATGATTACAAGAATAGGTTTCATGATAAATGCTTATTACTTAAATGAATATGATAAAAAACATGAATATTATTGATTGATTTGTTAGTATAAAAGATATATATTGTGAATGAATAAGGTGAAGAGTAATAATTGATATATTTCATAGTCAGTTACATTTAGGAAGATAATTCAGATTCGTTATTCTAACATGTATAACAAGTTGAATGAAATACAAATTTAAATTCTATTTCTTTTAGAGAAAATATCACTTTGGATATAATATCACATACATTCAACTATTTTATTTGCTGACAAAATTTTTTAAATTTTAATACAATTTAAAAATTAAATTTTATTTTTCAAAAATTTGACTTTTTTAGTGTGTCTGATCATTAGTAGGAAAGACAAAATGACATAAACTCATAAAACTTCAAAAGTTAAATTAATTTTCATAAGTTAAGGACTAAATGTTAATGTAAATTATTTTGACCTGTAAAACGCATAATAATTTTATTTTTGTTTTAGGCCATATTAAAATATGGATAAAAAAATTTCATGAAATATATTTATCAATAACTTTCAATTTAGGAATTTTATTTTGAAGTCATCTTTATGTACTTTTCTGTTAAGTAAATTTGAAATTGTTTTTTGTTTATTTTAAACAAGGAATGCTATTTAACATGCAATTTTTAGTAATGATTTAAAAGTGAAGCAAAACAAATTAGGAAAATAATAATTGCTGTAAATAAATGAATTTTGAAGAAAAAAACTTTTTTGTAAGCAGTTGAAGTAGTAAATTCAAGTACAGAAATAAATTTTGAAAAAGAGAAATTCGTAAACAATTGAGGTAGTGAATTCCAGTTTGCATAAGTGTTTCGTCACAAATTAAGTACTTGAACATATATTTAAGATCCATTCATTAAATTAAAATGTTCATTTTATGCTTTTCTGGAATATGATAGAAGAATTTTTAAGATATCATTCAATTTACTTAAAAAGCATTCAAATATGTTAAATGTTTTTAATTTGTCACAATATCTAATTAAGTGAACAAAATTATTTTGGATTTTTTTCTGTACAATTAACAATTAAAATCTAAGGAGAAATATTTTATTGTTAACTCATGCTGAATTGCTAAATTGAATTAAATTAAAACCCGAATTTCTTTTTTTGCTTATACAACTAAAATTTTTAAATATTTATATTCAGCTTGGTACGGCTGAAGAAAAAGACAGACTTGACCAATAAATGAATCGGCTCACTTAATTGCTTAAAAATAAATTAAAAATTTAATCGCAATCTATACATTTTTCTGATGATTATTTACAGTGAACTATGAATCGTGAAAATTATCTGCAAGGTAGACGGAGGTTGTTAAGAATCTTCAATTGACCTGTGGGGTTCAGAAGAAATGAGTTTTACCGTTCTAGAAACGTCCGCCGAAATCACTGAACCCTTGATGAGGCAGGAGGGGGCAGCTCGCATTTGGACTATTCGGAGTCTCTCTATACAAGCTGTGGTCTTCCTCGTGAACTTCGGTCAGGGACACAAGGAGACTCACCCGGAGACTTCTCAGGATCAGCAGCTAAGATGGAAATATCAGGTAACACTCCCAGTATCTGGTGGATCCTCTCTTTAACTATCTTTCTGCTCCTTTCATCCACACCAGATGGAAGGAGCGTATTTCTCTCCACACCAGAAATTTTTTAAACATTCCTCGTAAGTTTGAACCACCTGATTTCGGTCAAACAGGCAATTCCCAGCCATATGTGATAATTAAGAAAGGGCTGCCCTAGAAATCATTAAAAACTTATTAAGATGTCACACTATAGGTAATTCCGATTTCTCGCAGGTGAATCGCATTTTCCGTGAAGGGTTTAATGTCCTTTTTTGAGTTATTTCCTGCAACTTCCACGGTACCGGAACGACTTTTCATGATTTTACTCTTTTACACGTTAGTTACGGGGTACCATTTGGGAAATCAATCTCTTTGACAAAATAAATGTTCATCGGAAGCTGGAAAATGCTTGAGTAAAAGAATGAATTAACAGGGAAGGTATAATATCTTAAATTCTACTTAGGTGCCACATATCAATTTGGCCTTCTTTAAATTCAAATTGTCTTCTTTGAATTTTTCCACAATATTCAGCAGTACATTGATTTTTAGGGATATATAAACATAAAAAAAACTATCTTGAAAAATGGGCATGCAAAAGAAAATTCTATTTAGAATTCAAAGTACATCTCACGTTTATATTATGTTAGAAGTTTTAATTTTATTAAATTGTTTCCAAAGTTATATTTAAGATAATTTCAGTATTTACCTAATATCAGAAAGATTTAAAAATATGTCCCTAATGAATAATTGAGATCAGAAAAAATTAAAAGAAAATCTCAGTATCAGTTGCTCATTCACATAATGATGAGAACCTGATTTTGCGCATAAAACTAGTCATTCAACATAAGAAAATTTTATGTGGTTTGTAAAGTCCTAAGGTCATAAGTAATAGTCATATTTCTGTCAGAAATTCATTTTTCATATTATATAATTGTAATATTTATTAGAGTAAAAAACTCTAAATATAGAGTACAAAATTTCTTCGATGCATTATTTATTATTTTAAGAATCTTATCAGTCTTGCAATTTTAAAATTAATAACGAAATAAATCAACGAGCAACTTGTTTACAGTTTTAATTATTGCCCTGAAAATTTTCAAGTTAATTTAATGCATAAATTAGTTTTCTAAGTATGGCAAAAAATTTTACAATCAGCCTGCAGACTTGTTTCTAAAATGCATTGATTCAATTCTAACTAGTTGATTGAGAAACATAAATTATAGTGAAACTTATCTTACTTGCGAAGACAATGCAGAAGGAAGTATTGAAAAGATTAATTTTATATTTAAAAGTAAAACGTAAGTTTTTATTAATAGAATAGAGATTATTTGAAATAATAAACATTTTAATGTTTATTTGATAGAATTAAAGAATAAAAACAAATAGTATTCTTATAAATAAATTAATGAATACTTATAAAACTAATTAACACAATTCTTTCAAATGGAAAATCAATCACTAAATGCGATGAAGCTTTTCTCTTTAATTTAATGCATTGATAAAATGAGTTCCATATAGAATAATACGTCTTATTTGGTCTCAGTAGGTCATAAATTAAACGCATATAAATTTAACTCCAACACTCTATTAAATATTCATTCAGCCCTCTGAATGTGAAAGCTGTTTCCTATTCCACTCTAACGATGTATGCAATAGAAAATATTGCTGCAAAAGTATTTTAATAATCTTTAATCTTCATGTAATACATACATGCACATCTCTCTCATGTCACAAAAGATTTTCTAGACATATTTACAATCTAATCAAGAAAGATTTTATTACGAAAATATGCTTGAAAGGTCTTTCGGGAAACGAATTAACTTTGCAAGTATATTTATGTGCATTAAATTCAATCAGGAAATATTAATTTATGAAACATGGTTAAAATTACTAATGTTTATCGACGAGAAAATTGTAATGACTTTTCAAACAACAGAATATTACATCCATAAAATACAACTTTTAAATTTGCTCATTAAAGCAAATATATGTGAACCAAAGGAAGATTATCCCTGCACTGTATCATTAAAATTTTATGGTACGTGTATTTTGTCTGACTCTACATTTGTCTCATGGTAAAGTTATGCACTTACAATCAAATAACTGCTATGTATCTCTGAAGGAGGTAATAATTCTTAACGCATAAAACAATAATGATTCTTGAACTTCCTTTAAATCCATATAGTTCTAAAATGTGGTCGAAAGAAAAAATTTAAGATTGCATGTTCTTTTCATTAATATGTGATACAAATATAATGACTAATATAACACTTGAAGATGAGGAATAAAAGATTAACATTTATAAAGAAAACAAGTTAATTTGATTACTACTGTTTATGTAGCATTTAGAAACTTCACACTTCAAAAGTTACACTTTTATTGTATATTAACAAAAATAAAGATATCTTGAATAAAAACAAAGATATCTTGACAAAAATAAAGATATTTTGAAAAAATGTATTTTTCTATTTTTTACTGAAATATTACTTTGGGAAATGAGTTATTGAATTTTGCATTCACGAGGATAAATCCTGTTATCCATGTTGTAAAAGATTGTGAATGATAAGTAAAAGTTAAGATATAGGAAAGTAGAATTTATCTATCTATTGAAACTGAAATATATGAAAGCAGAATTTCAGAATTTATATTAGAGCTTTCATTCATTAACCTCATAATAGATTATGTTAAATTATCCTTTTAAAAAACATTTGTTGTCTAAAATACATGGAATTTGCACAATTAATTGATTAATTTAATTAAAATATTTTAAAATTAAAAAAATATTGCAAATGTTTTAAATTCAAATTGTTGCTAAACTAGTTGTTTATCTCATTATTAAATTTTAAATGCATCAAAATTTAAAATATACCCTGTTTTCTGCATCTCAATAATCAGCATGAAGAAGAAAAGCAAAGTATCCTCAAATGTTAAATATAACACGAAGCTCAAAAGATTAACATTGCGGAGAATATATGAACCAGTCAAAAATCTTACAAGAAAGCTCAAGTAACTTAAACAAGAAACTTCAGTAAGTTCATACAGCATACATCTGTATATTAATGATATGTTACAAAAGAAGAATTGCAAATTTTTAAAACTTTATTAATATTCTCCTTGAAATGAATGAAAACTCAAAAGTGCTTAAATATTATATATCTGATAAAATAAGATTTATAATATCGGATATAGTTGATGAAATTGAACATTTATCTTATATGCATTTTTTTAATTGCAAAAATAACTTTTTAAGAGGCGAAGTTAAGCCATACAACATTATAATAGAAACTATTAAGCCATACAACATTATAATAGATTCTAAAATTAAAAAAATATTCTTAATTTTAGAATATAAATAATAATTTAAAAATAAAAATGTTTTAAAATCTGTAAAAATTATAATACTATAGATATTCTAAGTAATTTTGATTCAAGATTTCATTATTTTCAAAAAAATGGAGATTAAAAATATCTTAGCAAATTTTTTAGAAATATTAATAAAGGCAAAATACTTTTCAAATATTCAAAAAAATTTCCTTTTTTATATTTAATATTATAAAATTATCATAAATAACTAAAAAGTAAAATGGATAAATAGATTGAAAGACAGATGGAGAGACATAGAGAGGGTAAGAAAAAGAGAGAGAAAGAGAGAAAAGAGAGAGAGAAAAAGAGAGAGAGAGAAAAGAGAGAGAAGAGAGAGAGAGAAGAGAGAGAGAAAAGAGAGAGAAGAGAGAGAGAGAAGAGAGAGAGAAAAGAGAGAGAGAGTGAAATAAATAAATATACAAAATTACACTACCCTTAATTGAAAATGAAACACCAGGAAGGAGTTGTCAGAAAATGACGAAACTTGAGAGAGAGAGAGAGAGAGAGGGAGAGAGAGAGAGAGAGAGAGAGAGAGAGAGAGCGAGAGAGAGAGAGCAGAGCAAAAAATAAGTGATCAGTATTTCAAAATGCTATGTACAATACAGAGCGAGAACAAGGTTATATGAGTAGGTTGTAGGACCACCATTAACGGCGTAGGGTCTGACAAAAGGGCATTGTGCATCCCTTGAAGTTAGGGGAGTGTCACCGGCAGAGGTACATCACCCACGTCCTCCACGTTGGGCTTTCATAGTGTCGTGAATACAAACCATGATCTGGAATCGTAAGCAATGAGACCCCAAACCATGATGCCGCGGTATCACGCAGTGGGGCGATACACATTTTCTGCAGGATTGGACCTGTCTCCACGTCAATGCCTCACTCGTACTTTCACTGAAGAAATAGAAATGTGATTCACCTGAGAAGATGATACTGTGTCATACCTTTGTCCACAATGCTCTAATCCGGCACTATTCCAGACGTTGTCGTCTATGCTATGGTATCAATAGCAGTATTAATGGACGCTATGAGCACCGACCAATAGCAACCAATTGACTTTAAATGTTTCTGTTTGATATGGGAGCCTCCAAGGTGTTTCGGACATGCTGCAGAATTTCGGTAGACCAGCTTTGCGAGACCACCACCGCCTCCAGTCACAATTGTCGATCCTTGCGTGCTGACGTCACTTCGCAAATGTTCTACAGTTTTTTGTTCCAAACATTTTCGCCACAGCACTGTGGACGCGTCCAAGTGTCTATCAACTACGATTTATCATAAGGTCTAACCTGTCCTTCTCAGTTCGATCATCATGCTCCTCGAAGTCTGCTGTATGTCTCGGCATTCTCTGCAATTACCCGCATCCTTTGCGATAAGAACAAACTTTCAACGATTATTTTCCAAGCAGCAATAACGGTTCTATTATTGCGTGCTTTGTTAATTCCTCACATGTTCTCTTTATCTCACATGCGCTAGAAGGCTGCGCATTTCACATCAATTGCATAACTCGGTAAGGTGCATCTACTGAAATTTGCATAATTTTCCGGCCACTCCATGGTGTTATATTTTCAAGGTCAAGCAATGTATTTTTAATTATATTTTTAGATTTTTACTCATTTTTTTTCCTTAATCTAATTTTACAAAAAAAGCAAACTTCCAGTCAAGTAAAAATAAGTAAATTAATTTAAAATAAACAAATTTGTTTTAAAGTTTTATTTAAAGTGAATGGTTTGAATAATTTAAATAAAGAACTTCAAGTGCGTGTTTCTTATTATCAAATACTTCTATTAAACATATCGTAGCTATTTAGCATTAGAGTTTAAGTGATTTAGGAAAAATAATAACTTTTTCGATTGAACACAAGCTTAAAAGATACCAAGATACCATAATTGCTTAGAATTATCGAAGAAAACTTTTATTTTATGAAAAGCTTACACGAAAGTATATAGTTTATATTTTTATCTTACTTTATATGCATATATCTTAATTGATACCTATGAGTTGGTGGTCCCTGCTTTATTATCAAAATTTGAAGATTGTAAATTATATTGATGTTTAAAATATTGCAATATAAATGTTTTAATACATAAAAATATCTCGTAGTTTGATGTAAAAAATAAGTAACTGTATACATAACGAAAATGAAAAAAATTATTATTTGCATTAATAAACTATTCTATACATTTTCGATTAAAAATAAGAAAAAAAAACACAGTAGTTGCCTAAAACTATCAAGTTAAATTTTTTTCCTTAGACATAAATATATTGGAATGAATCAATTATTAAAAATTAAAAATTTAAATATTTTGAGATATATTTATGATTTAAAACAACAGGAAATGAATATTATAAGAATGTAAATATATTATCGTTATTTGATGCAAAAGGAAAATTATGTGAAAAAATTGAATAATAAATGTCTCTATACTCATAAAAATTGTTAATCTATAGTAAAATTGTAATTTAATATAATCAATAAAACTCAACATTTAATATGACTTATTAAGAATTCAGTTATATGAAATTCATAAGAATAACTTCGTAGTGATATAGATTATTAGTTTATTATCATTCTTAAAATAAAAATCTCGATGAAAATAATTGCTAAAGTTCTTAAGAAAATTTATAGTTTTTAGAGTGAATAAAATTTATATTTTAAATTGACTTGATTTAACTTAAAAGTTCACATAATTAAATAAGACTGACGTATCTCATTCATTTATTTATACCTCTTACGTTAGATACTGCAGCAAAGTAATTGAAGTTTCATAAATTATTTGTCTAAAAAAATTTTGACTACTGTAAATTATTATTGCATTCAACACTTTTACGTGGACAAAGCATATACAGAAAAAAAACCATATTTTTGCAACTACACAAGTTTTACTAATAAAAAGTTTAGTAAATGTATCACGTTTTCGAAAACTATTGCTTTTGAATGAATTCTAGGGAAATAATAAAAGATTGCTGTGTTACTATGGCAACGAAATGTTCCATATCCATTACATAAAGTAAAAGTGAGATTTCCTGTTGCAATATTTTCACTTTATGCTTTAAAGAATTGATAAAAAAATACAGTTTTCTTATTTTGCATCTGTAAAAAGTAATATAAAATAATTCCTTACTTAGTTTAAATAATTTGTCCTCAAGTTTAAAGAGTAAGATTTCGAATGTTATATTTGCAATTGTGTAACGTTACCACTAAATATAAAATGAAAACATTATTGAAACTTTAGATTATTGTTTTGTAAATGACATTTATTGTAGTTTTAAATTATTAGAAATGCTATTTATACGGAACAATAATCAAAAGCAAAATATATTACTGATGTCAAAACAATTTAAAGTATTAAAAAGTGATACAATTATTATAAACGCTAAACAATATTAAAACTTTTAAAATTTAATACATATGTTATTTATTAATTTGTTTCTTAAATAGTGCTATATACATAACAAAATAGTTAACAAAAAATGAGATTGTTATTAATTTTAATTTTAGGCTCATACATTATTTGAAAAGTCTTGAAAATGAAAGGTAACAAATAAATACTCTATGTATCAATATTGTTTATTCTGTTAAATAATATTTATTATTTCATTTTTGATTTATTTCAAAACATAAATTTCTTAATAGTTTTCATTATTTTATTTATTTAATATAATTGAATACTTTTCACAAGTTTCTTTTTTTAGTCGTGTGTCCCCATCTGGTGTAAATGAGAAGGATAAACAAACAGAATTAGGGAACCTTTCTTGAGGAGGACAATGACTCCAGACTGGTACAAGGGGACGCGCTACATTCTTATTCGAAATGGGGATCCATTACAAGCAGAAATAAGGATTTTTCTCCATTTTACATCCAAGTCTTAGTCTGGATTCAAACAAGAGCCAATTCAGTGAATGTAGAAGGTCATTACCACCATACAGAGTAGGCGGCTTTTCATTTATTAGCATACAAATATACGTGAAATATGTTTAAAAACATATAAATTATTGCATTAAACCAGTTAAAATATTCTTTTTATTTTTTGTTAAATAATTTTAAATTTTTATTTTTATGCAAATTTAGGATATAAAATTTAGTACGAGTAATATTGATGATATTCTTTATACGATTCCTGTTTTTTTAATACTATTTTTTCATTTATTTACAGTTAAGTTTATGATGTGTTTCAAAATTATCAATTCCTTTTTGTGGGTTTCGATTTAATTGCTTGAAATTTGATATAGAGAAAAATTTTATATCGTTGATTATTTAATCAACGATATGAAATTTTTAAAATCAGATTTTTAGAATTTTTTAATTATTGCTAAAAACTTTTTACCATTATGTTCCCCCTTTATTACATATATTGAGCATAATAATACGCACAAAGATTATTTAAAAAAATTAATTTGATAATACTTAAACTACTGAATTTTATGTGATCAATATCGATGCAAATTTAATTCAAGTAACTTTTCTCTGTGTTAGAAAAATTTATAAATATTATAGTTATTTTCATATTTTCTTCTTTCCGAATATGATAAGATTTTATTAAATATATTTTCATTATCGTTATATACTTATAATTATTTTCAATGCACAACATATATCAAAAATTGAAAATATATACGTAATGTCAGTTTTTTATGAATAGCTATTATTTTTCTCAAATAACTCTACTAAATAATATAGAGAAGCAAGCAAGAATATAAAGATAGCCATTGATGAACCATCAAGTTGTTTTTTTTGCATTTTTTGGCTACCGAATTAACTATTCGAATAATGCGAGTATCAAAATATCTTTCGATATCATGTTGGGCTGATTTCGGCTCAATTGTGTTCTATGAAAAATATGTTAATAGACAAAAATTGAATAAGAAAAAACTTTTTTTATGAAAAGAATTTTTTTAACAAAATATTTTGTGAATTTAAAGAATTCAAAAGAAATTTAATGAAAAAATTGCTTGTTGTAAAAATCTTTGCCGTAAAATTTGATTTACAATTTTTACTGTGCAAAGCATGTAGTTTTTTATTACTTTGAAATACACTTACACACACACACACGCACGAACGCACACTTACACACACACGCACACATGCACGCGCACACACACACATATTACTTGTATTATGAAACACTGATTAAATACTTATATAAAATTTTTAATGGTTATGAAAGCTTAATATTTGTAACAAGAATAAATTATTAAAAAAAAATTAAACATGCTAAATTATAACCAATTAAAAACTCTCAAATGCAATATTTTGTCTTCTATATTATTATTGTTTTCTAGATAATTTATTATTGATTTTATTTTAAATCAAATTCTTATTTAAGACTCGTGAGAAAACAGCAATAGTATGCTATAGTTTAGAATGCTACTATATTTGCTGAGTGATGGGACTCTCTCTCTCTCTTTAATTGGTAAAGAGACGAAATGAGGTTTTTTTATATTGTCTCCTTAATTGAATTTCTTTGTTCAAGTGGATGATATTGTGCCATGAAGAATTTTGAAGTATATTTCAATATTAAGAAAGCCACGTTAAGTAATAAGGTCACTTTATGTTACTATATTTCTTTTTCATATTCTTTGATGTATTTAGCTACAACTAAAAACAAATCATTAAAATTTGCTTGTGACTCATCCGGTATGGATTTAAAATGAATAAGTGTTAAAAATTATTCATTTTAAATCCATACCGGTAATAAGACTTTTTGATTAGAAATGGTACAGTAAATAATATATTAATATATAATTAAAAGCTTTAAAATAACAAAAAAATTAAAATTATTATTTTAGCGTAAGTTAAGCAAATGATTTATGGAAATCCAGCTTCTAATCAATTGCTTTTGTAGAAAATGTTTTGAGTGAAATCTAAAAATAAATCCCTTTTCAAGCAATTACATGAATACTGTACATATTTAGTTAATATTTCAACACTTTTTATATCAGAAACAATAAGAAAACTATTCATAAATACTTTTAAAATATGTAATTTTTAGATTAAAGTAATTAAAATTATTCATGCATACTCCTTAATTAATAAATTTCAAAATAATATATAAACTGAAAGAAAAAATATGCAGACTTTTCTAACGTATTTTCAAGTCTGAAAACAACTATTTTCAAAAGATATTTCATCTTTGATTGTATATCATGTATTAGAATATATTCAGAACTTCATGTTTTAGATTTTGGAAAATTTGTTAAACAATACTTTAACTGAAAATGTTTTGAAAAATTTATTGCATTGATGTGTAACATGAATTCATGAATAGTTTCTAATTTTTGAACCCACAAGAAAATAGTATATAATATATAAAACCACAAGTTTAATAGTATCAGATGTATATAAATCCAGAAGTATTTAACATGTATAAATCCGGAATGATAAAATAAATATGCAGAATATCTAAGGTATATTTAAATTTGAAAAGGACAATTTTCAAGAAATATTTCACTTTTGATTCATATATTAGAATATATTCAGGAATTCAAGTTTTAGATTTTGGAAAATTTATTGCATTGATCTTTAACATGAGTTTATGAATATATTTTAATTTATGAATCCACAAGTATAATAGTATATAATATATAAAACCACAAGTTTAATAATATATAACATATAAATATGAAAGTAATAATTTGGAAAACAATTTTAATTTACGAACTATTATATGAAATAATTTTAAATTTTTTCATAAACATGTGAGATGTCATACTTTTCCACTTACTCTCTATACAATTTTTCCCATAAAATAAATCAACTATAACGTTATTTTCCGTGTTTATATTCAGTTTATAAATTACTAAACATTTATTCTAATAATAATTTCAGCACAAAAGTAATTCCTAGGTATAAGAAATTTGAGATAACTTGTAATTTAGGAAGCAAATGTTAAATAAATTGCTGTATCCCTTCTACTAATGGTCTGCTATATTCGTAATAATATTTAATTCATCAAGAATGTAAGCTATCATTTCTAATGACGCGTAAAAGTAAATCAAAATTCCTTCTAGCATTCCATATTATCTAGACTACTAGTATAGAAGAAAAATATTTTATCTTACATACTCCTTTTCTGTGCTTCATTTCCAATGTCCTTTCAGTATATTGAAGGAGTCAAAATCTATCAATTATATTAAATATTTTCGCGAAACTTGACATGGAAAGCATTTTATTCTTCATATTTCTTTTTTGTATGGTAATAAGTATTGCATCATATAAATTGTTTTGTGAAAAATAATTAATATGTTTATTTGAAAAATCTCATCATAATAACCAAAAATATTAATAAATTTATTAATTTTTGTGAAGAAACATATTAATATTATTAAAAAAGCTCAGTTATGTATTTTACTCATGTCAAACATATCAAAACCATTTTAATTTTTATAATGACCTTTGCATGTTACGCCTTTGCCTTATAATGATAATGATTCTTCTAAAATAAAGATATAATGTAATGATTGTTATTTTTGTTTTTATGACTTTTTTTACAAATGCATTTTAAGAAAAAGGATTTTCCTGCACAGGTATTTTGTAAAAAAGTGTTAGAGGATTTAGTTATCAGTTCACCAAATTAAAAAAGAAGGGAAAATTAATGAATACATTAATTTAAAAAGTCTTTTCAATTTTTCTACTTACAAGAAAGGCAAAGTTTTGCGATGATAATTTTTTTTAGCTTGCTTTTAATATAATAAATTTATGTTTTGATTTTCCAAGTTATTTAAATGAAATAATTAGTTACGAAATTTTAAAGACTGTATTTATTTAATATGAAACATGTATTTAAGAAGTTACTGCACACCACTTTTCTGACAAAGAACTGCAATAGGAGACAAATTGTCCACCAAAATGTCTTTGTATTTCCAAATTAATGTATTGATTTAAGCTGAATTATGAACTTTTTATGAAAATAGAAAATATGAAACAAAATATAGATAATTTTATTTAAATATAGTAATTTTAACAAACTGTTTTGATCATAAGTCGTTAAAATACACATTTGATCAAATATTAATATAACAGTTTAATTACTTGTAAATCTTATTGGATTGAATGCATTACATAAATTTTACTATAAAGCTATTTCTTGACAAATAAGACAAATTCTCATTTTAGGATGGCTTTAGGATTGAATGTAAAACACATTTTAATTCTGATATGTATATTTTGATTATAATATAGTTATTGCCTAAAATATTTCCCTTGAGTTGTGGATTATTTATTTAAAAATTACATAAAATTTTTTAATTTTTTGGTTTGTATAAATTGGGTTGAAAAATATTTCACGTAAGAAACTAATTTATCGAGAGAACATAAAGAAAGATTGATACAAAATTTGATTCCTTAAATTACTAAATCCTTAAAATCCCTTCCTTAAAGTATAAAGAAAAAAATCACTAAAAATTCATTTGTCTCTCTCTCATTCTAGTGAACTGAATAATTATTGCAATAGATTTTGAATTTTATATATATATATATATATATATATATATATATATATATATATATATATATATATATATATATATATATATATATATATATATATATAATATTGAGATTTTTAAAGTATGATATTTTACTTTTACATTGATTGTGTTTGTTTTTTAAAATTCAAAAATATTTCTTTTCAACAAAAATGTTCGATATTATTCAGAATGTTATGCTTTTGTTTAAAATTATTTTACATATATTGAATAACTTATTGAATTTTTAAACAAATTATCTTTGCAAATATAAATAATTTACGTAACTTGTGGCGTGGTTGAAGTATTTTTTATCCTAGTTTTTCTCTAGACAAAAAAAGCGATTTTTTTAGTGTATAAATAAATTACTTTTATATAAATTGCTTATTAATTTATAAAATCAAGTTAGTTGACTTACAACAAGAAAAATTTTTCTACAAATATCAATGTTTTTAATTTAATTCGAAATAATCTCTTAAATTATTCTCCTTCCAGAACAGAATATTATAAATATTTTGTTAAGTAATCAGATAAGTATTTCATCGATTAATAATCTGTTTCGTGATTTCGTAATTATATTTAAATATACAAAAATGTCTTAAGATTTACAGAAATTGGCGTATTAATTAGTATCAATGGAATAAAACGGCACCATTTTTTATTGCTCTTTTTCTCATTTAAACATTAATTTTTAATCTACTCCACCATTGTGCTGGTAATTATTAATTATTCTTAAGAACAAAACTGTATTTTTGTCTCCTAAACGTTAATTACGTTGCTGTTTGAAAAGGAAAATACACAGCTGGTTACCCAAATTGCAACACCAAGAAAGACAAGAGATATCACAAAAAATTTATTTTGTAGATAACATGTTAACCAAGTATCAAATGATTAAATATATAGACTTCTGTGAAGTGTTGTTCCTTCCAAAATCAGTAGCCAGAGTAGCCGTCATTTTTGCAGATCACCGCTGCCTCACACCTCGGCATTGATTCAAAGATACTTTGGATGTGTTATTGGGGTACAGGAGATAAGGCAGCGTCCACACGTTGCCAAATTTGATCTGGTGTGACTGCTGGGGATTGAATCTGTGTCACTCGTTGAGCAACCATATGTTGTGGTGAACTCGGTAATTTCGAAGAATCCCGAGGAAACCCAGATTCGTTTTTTTTAAATAATTGAATGACAGAGATAAATTCAAAACAAAAATACAATAAAGCATAATAATTTATTTTAGTAACTTGATTACAAGAGAAATTTACATTTACAATCAAAACATTCTTGATTAAATAATTGAGATTCTAAAATTATTATTTGTTTTATGACAATTACACATTAATATCATAACTGAATTTGACTAGTTTGATGAGGAACGAGAGATCAGACTCACCCCTTTTAGAAGTAGCAGTGTGGTGTCTCCTAACGTCAATGGCATTACCGGCTCAGGATCTCCCTTAGCTTGCTCATCGCTCATGAGCTTTCCCTCTTTTCTCTCTGTCTTTGGTATATCTCCTCAGACTCTCGTCCACTCATCTATCTGTCGGATACCTGCAGCCTCATTCTGGAAATTCGAGGCAGGGTTCCTTCTGGAAGGTGGTGCTTATATTTTTTTACAACTAACATCGTTTTAGCTTCTTATTATGCTCAATGAGGACCCAATCCTCAATTGTGGACTCCTTTTCTATGTCGGGGTTCTCTGGGGCTTCTGTGTGTCCCTTCTCTGTGTTTTTTAAATAAAAATACACACACATATTTTCTCAGGGTTTGGTTATGTCGTATTACACTACGACACCATAGACCACATGTTTTCTATCGTCGAAAGATCAGGAGAGCGAGCATTTCATGGAAGCAATTTAATCTGGCGATTGATGAAGAACCATTGCCACTTGTGGTAGCGCATTATTCTGTTGACGCAGCTATTCCAAAGCATAAAGCAATTGTTCAGCATACTCTCTCCACGGTGTCTCCAGACTTGAATGCTGCCATTGTGATATTACAGATAGAAGTTTGACTCGTCAATAAAGTAAATTTCATTTCATTTTGTCACCCAAATCCTTTTTTAATCGCACTAATGGCGGCGAAGATGTCTGAGGTTCTGCGTCAAGGGTAGTCCAAGCAATGGATGCCTTGCAGACCGATAACTCTTCTGGAAACGGTGTCGAATGGTTTACGTTTACGTTAGCAAACTTCCTTGTACCCAGCGCAAAATAAATATACCAGAATGATTGAAGCCACTGGAGAGAAAGCTGAGCAGCTACAGGGGGACCCCAGTTTTGCGATCCCGAGCTCTCAAATACTGCCACCCAATGGACAATTTAATTTAAGCTAACAAAATATTATAAATAATTAGGGAAAATTAACAAGTATGTACAAAAATTTTTAGAGTAATAAAACAATTTTATTCTAAGTAAAAAAATAAATTGAAAAAACTGGTTGGTGAAGTAAACACCAGCAGAGGTCCCTGTACCAAACCCTGAAAGGGTTTCACCAGATTTGATAGACCCGCTGGAGAGAAAAGAAAATGGAACACAGTACACACAAGACAATACAATTATGCTTGCAATCATATAGAGACACTATAAATTATTACTTTTATACAGTAAGGAGGGTTTGTAAAGTATACTATTTAACACAAATTAGGTTGCAATTGAGAGTTAACACGTGGACACATAAGAAACATTCAAAATAGGTATCAGACAAAATACATGGCAGGATATGGTAAGACAGACATATGAAATACATATCAAATTGCATGCATATAAGAAATAAAGAAAATAAATGGAAAAACAAAAGGAAATTAAAAATGATAAAACAGAATTGAATACATATACCTGCTTTTACTGCAAATTAACGAGGTAATAATGATTAATAAATAAAGCATTTAGTATGGATTTGATAGTTGGGTGTATCGGCTCAAAGTAAGTTATGTCATATGAAATTCTAAGCTATATATACAAAAACTTTAGATAGGTTATACATAATGCATTAAAATAAGTCAATATAACATGAAGACAATAATTGTGACTAAGTAATTAAGTGAGAGCGCTGAAATGATGGTGAGAAAATAGCAAACAAATAATAATGAACTATATACAAGGAGATGAAAAACAGGCGAAATGTTACAGGTTGAGAGGGAAATGTCTACATGTAGAACATGAGAGAGATGGAGTATGCGGATTTTACGGCTCATCTTCTTCCAGGTGAAGTCTATCACCCTCACGGGCATCATTATCCTCCTATTCCTCTGGAATAATTAAGTCCCTATATTCAAGGAGAAAGTTTATAAGGTTAATAATTTTTAGCTTTGCAGCCTTGTTGATGTTTTTGAGCCAGACACTTTTCAGGTTGTCACTGGGCGTAGTGAAGTGCCAAGAACAAGTGATGGGGCATGTTGTAGCCTAATGAATTGGAGTACCTTCTTCTCCACATGCACAGCTAGCAGTGGGTTGTACTCCTATTGTATGCAGATAACTTGGAAAAGGGCCAGGTCCCGTTAGAAAAATCGTAATTTGTGTTGGCCAGCACTGTTGGTTCAAATTCACTTTTAGCAGGATAGAGTATACTGAGCATCCGGTGGTATTCTGATATCACAGAGTTTGCCAATCCTGCATTAAAGCAATTTTCCTAATCCTTTTGAAATGAGACCGAGGAAGAGGGAGATAGATTTCCGATTCATCTGAAGAAGCAGTAAAGTGCATAAAGACTTGCTTTACTGTCTGACTAGACGAGGCAATTATGTTTTTGGTTTCTGGCCCACTCAATAGCCTTCTTAAATGCGAAGAGCTCAGCCTGGAAGACTGAGCAATTGGTATTCAGTTTGTAACTTTCATTGTGGATTATGATATCCTTCAATGCTGTGACAAACGCGGCTCCTACACCTCCATCCATCTTGGAGCCGTCAGTGAAATTATGGCAGACCTGCTTTTTCAGGGTAGGCTCGTACTCCGTGTCAGAGTTGACAATCGTAGCAACTCTGAATATTCCTGGATGTATTGAAAGTGTAGGTACTCTTGCCTCCGTAATGTTACTGCTTGTGGTCCTAATTTCTTGTTTTATTTGTGCTTCAGTATTGATAGTGAGATGAAGGGGGGGGTATGCCAGTAATGACCTGTAAAGCTGCAGTCGATGTTGTTTTGTAGGCCCCAGTTATATTAAGCAGAAACTTTCTCTGTATTTTGTCTAGTAGTAGCTGATTTTTGACCTGATGATTGGCTCCATAGAGTGTTGCACCACGGGCTAGAATTCTTTCTGCCACTGTTTTGTACAGTACAATGCGCTGTTTTTGGGATAATCCCCAGGTTGAGCCAGCTATTCTTAGTAATTCCTGGTGAATGCGAAAGGCTTTGGCACCTTGCTGTTTGATATGTGCTGACCAATTCAACTTTTCATCCAGGAATACACCCAGAAGTTTAATATTCTTGCTTCTCCTTTTTCTTAAGTTATTAAAAAATATTTGTGGTCCACATTGCAGTCTCGTGAATAATTTGATTTTCAATTAAAATTCCAAGGTTATGCTTATGGGTCCAGTTGCTAAAAATCTTAAGGGCTTCTGTAACGACGCGTCCAAGCTTCCTTTCACTATCAGCTGACACTACGAAGGTGAAATCGTCAGCAAAGGCCAGGAGAACAACTGTTGCTTTAGGATCAATATCCTTACCAACTGTGGACCAGTCAAATTGTAGCGGCTCATCAGCAAGCAGATTCCATAGGATGGGTCCACTGCAAGAGCCTTGTGGACATCCAATGGCTTGAGTTTTCTTCACAATGCCCATATTAGTATTGAGGGCAACCTCTCGATCTTACATGTTGCTGATGAGAATGTTTTTGATGGTTTCGTGGCATCCTTTACTTTCGAGTGCTTGTTTGATAGCTGGATGGGGTGCAGAGTCGAAAGCTCCTTTAATATCAAGAGAAATTATTGCGCAATGTTTTGCTGAGGCTTTTGAAATCTCGATTTGTCTTTTCAGGTGTAGGAGAGCATCGTCCACTGACCTTCCTTGACGAAAACCCAATTAACTGTTAATTTTAACGATATACCGAATAACAATCGTGTTGACATAAGTGCCGCATTTTGACAAAGCAATGTAAACGGATTAACGGACTAAGGCACTTTTAAGACGTTAATGTGTAAAGTATGTGTTCTGAGTGTGTAAAGACTATGTTCAGAATGCAAAGAATGTGTTCAGAATGTGTGAATAACGTTTTCAGAATGTATAAAGAATGTGTTCTGAATGTAAAAAATGTGTTCAGAATGTTCATAGAATGTGTTCAGAATGTGTCACTTACTATCCTAAAATTGTTTACACTGAATAGTGAACAGCTTTATGGTAGTAGAATGTTCAGAATGCTTAAAGAACGTGTTCGGAATGCACAGAATGTGTCACTTACTATCCTAAAATTGTTCACAGCGAATAGTGAACAGTTTTACGGTAGTAAGTGACTTATTCAACTTTTACCCCATCTCATAAAACTGATGTGTAAATGATAACCCATCTCATAAAACGCAGAGGTTGTGTAAATGTATTCTCAGAAAAATGACACAAATGTTGCATTTCATCTAGTTATAAATTAAATACTAACCGGAAGTTTCTTTTTAAGAATTTCAAATCATATTGCCATTATTTCATTGTGCCATAATAACGAGTAGTTATTAAAAGTAAGTTAATAGAAATTTTGAAGTTAACTCATTGTAAAATAAATAAAATGTTTCATTTTCAAAAAAGTGAATTTAAATAACTATTATAATATAGCAGTCAATGAAAAACTATTGTTTCTTTTCAAATTATATATCAACACAAAAGAAATTAATATTAGAGATATTTTTTTCATGATAGAAACTTTAAGTTTTCTTAAACATTATTTATTATAAATATCCCTTTTCCATATAATCAAAAAAATCATTTTCATAGAATTCCAGATTGAAACCAAGAAAAATCACATCACAATCAACAACCTTAATGAAAGGTTAAGATAAATAAGCATGTGTTCCATTTGCGCAGAAATACCCTCCGATTCTTTCGCATCATTACCATAAATAAATATATTATTTCGATGACTGTTGCCATTTATCAATTAGTAAAAACGCATTAGTGGAATTGCTCTATAAGAAGTAATGGCTCTCTAAGAAGAAAGTCAATCTTGTAGTCACAATTTTCTCCAGTAATTTTTCCATCGTTGGTAAGAGGGTGATTGGCCTGTATGATTTAACTTGCAGTTTGTCTTTTCCTTTATCATAGAAGAGAATGATTAATCCAATTTTGAAGCACTTTGGGAAATAGCACAAATTCCAGAATTTTTTTACTAGGGTTCTGAGAAGCTCTGGATAGTGGCGGTCCACTGTTTTAAGTATAATGTTGTCAATTCCATCAAGTCCTGGTGCTTTTCCATTGGGAAGTGAGGCGATAGCTCTCTCTATCTCTCCCTTGCTGGGTTCGGGATCATAATTGCCGTAGGTGAGAGATCGCTGAAACAGAGTGGTAGGTTGTGTAGGAAACAGCTCTTCTAAGATTCTTCTGGCGATATCAAAAGCGTTACCTTCTAGTAAATTCGTGCAGAATAGGGCTGATGGTGGAGAGGATTTCCTAAAGGTGACTTTATAAATTTTCCCATAAGGGTTAGTTGCTGAAGTACACAGTTCTCGCCAGCATGTGCGCTTTGCTCTTCGTATATCTTTAATATATCCAGCCTACAACTTTTTGTAATCATTCTGAGTTTAGTTTTGTTTGGATTACTTAAATTTTGCATTTTTCGTCTTTTGGCATTTAATTCTTTTTTCCTGAGATCAAAAGACTGTGTCCACCAGTTTGGCATTAAATTATTTCGCGGCTTTGTTTTCTTATAGGAAATTCGACAACACTCAATCAGTTGTCTTTGCATGATTGCGGCTGCATTGTCAAGTTGATCAGTTGTTTGACTACCCTCTAACAGTTGAAATATATTGCTTACGTGTGGATATAGATTTTTGATGAACTTTTTGATGATTTCCATATTTAGTCTTGAATCTGGTTATTTGTGTCGTATCTGGTGGTGCTGTCAATGTGATCTGGATATATTTATGGTCACTGAGTGTTTCAGTGTCTAGGACCTCCCATATACTTTCTATTGCAATGTCGGCATTAGAAGTTAAAGTCACATCCGGCCATCCTTCATTGGTTGAGGAATTAAAAGTTGGAGGAGCACCCATTGTGCTTAGAAGATGTATATTATTACCTATCAGGTAATCCAAGAGTGCTTCACCTCGTTGGTCGTTGTCTTTATATCCCCACATGATGTGATGGGCATTAAGATCTGCACCGATAATGATCTTTTCATTTCTTAAATTTTGTAAGAAGCTATCAATATCCTGCAGTGCTTCACTCATTCTCGCTTGGCCAGACTCGCTCATAGTATGCCTGTGATTTGGTGGGGCGCAATATGCAGAGATTATTGTCAGTGGGACATCATTAATTGCAATTTTAACTGCTACCGCGTTTTCTTTAAGTCCAACTAGGATTGGGCTTATATCAACTATGGTGATTACACCAGCCTTTCCATTACCTGAGAGCCAGTATTTCCAGATGCTTAGAAGTCCCATTATCTGATGATCTTTGTTTATATGTGGTTCTTGTACCACAAAGACTTGCACATTCAGACTGTAGGCAATCACTTGCAATAAGTCAGTATACACCAGCCAAATTCCCTGTACCTAACCCAAGAAGGGTTCTACCAGTTTAGATGGGAGTTGCTAGAAAGAATAAAATAAATCTGCAATAAGTCAGTTGGGGCAGTTGACTTCATAAGGTTTATTTGGATAATCATTGTTGTGTGCATGTTGCTGCTCACTTGTGCTTGAAGATTATTTGTTTGTGAGGCATTGTTGCAGGTTGGGTAAATATTGCTTGGCATATTCAGTTGTTGTTCGAATTAAGTAGAGATCTGTAGATAGGACAAAATGCAGAGTAAGCTTCATGGTTTGAGGGGAAATTCGCTCCTTTTTTGTTGGCAATGTGGCAGTTGATGCAATTTTAATATTGAGCCTGACAATCATTTTCTGAATGTTCACATCCACATCTACCACAAACTTTTTGAGATTTACAGTCCCTGCTAAAGTGCCCAAAATCTTGGTAATTGTAACATCGGATTATGGTTTTATGGTTGCGTATGTATGTAGTCTGAAAACCAATGCGTATCTGCCTCCGTGCAGCAAGTATCTTAGCTGTTATGCTGTTTGCTTCTATTATTATATGTTGTAGGTTTGCATTGTACCTATGCGACTTAATTTCTGTTATTTTAATATGCGTCTCTCTGTCCATTTCTGGAAAGTTATTCAATATTATTTGGGTTATGTTGTCATCATTAACTGTAGCTGACATATTTAGAAATATTACTTTTCTAACTAATTGGGAGGGCTCTAGAATATTAAAGCGTTTCTCTTCCAGTTGTTTTTTCAGCTTTTCTTTTGTTGCAGTTGAATAGCATTTTACCTTAGCTACGTGTTTCCCCCATGTTACTTTTTTGGGGCAAACATCACTGTTTAGTTTTAGGAGGTTTGATTTTAGGGTTGTAAGGTTTTCGTTTTCAGCAGGTTTGATGATGATTGATGTTTCTATGTCAGCCTCTGTTCTTCTCTTTAATATGTCACTATAGGTGGGTTTAGGTGGAAAAATTTTATGCTTGGATGCAGTTAGAAGTGATTTGGTTTCTTCATGAAGCTCTTTGATTGTCTGAATGTTGTTGTTGAGTTGATCCATTTGCTGTTTTAGAGATGACCCATCGTCATGTTTAGAAGTGGTGGATGATGGAAGGAGAGTGTTTTCAGTTTATCAAGCAGTTCCATCGCATGGTTTCTTTTGGACCCAGGTAGATGGTACTTCCCTCTGGTCTTTAACAGAATAATTCCTTGGATACCTTCAATTAGGTGGAGTGGAGAAGATTCAGTATTTCTAGAATCTTCTGAATGTTGATTCAATGGGGTAATCTCACTTGCTTCCACTGTAGTTGAGCTATTGGTTAATCTTTCGTGTGGTTTGTCATCTACCTTTACCATTGTTCCGGAGTTTAGATGATTTGCAGGTAGATTTTGTGATACTATAATGTTCTTAAGATTGACAAGTGAGATTGATTTCTTGAGTTGTTTTTTTATCCATTATTTGGGAGTTTGGTGTCCGAAAGAATAATGAAATGGTTTGTTAGGTGGGAGTGAAATACAAAATTGCAGAAATGCTACTGCTGGAAACAATAGGGGGGAAATGAAGTCAGAAGTTGATTTAGAAATTTACTTATTATTGTTAAGGTTTGGAATTTTATTCATAAGTGAATAGAAGTGACCCAGATGCTATCGCCATCCCGTCACATGCAACTATCCCGGCATTCACTGCATAGATTGGGGCAGATTCTTAAGTAAATATAAATACACACATATATATTCTCATAAAGAGACATGGACCAAGTAGCTAGTTGTATTGAGAAACTGGAGAATTTTGTAGATTATTATTTATTTGATGTAATATGGTCCTTTGGTCATACATCCTCCCCAAGCCCATTTTAACCGCAATATTATCCTTTGCATGGGAACTAGATTAATTTAAAATGTAATTGGAGTTATACATTAAAGTAAAATGTTAGATTAAGTATTGAAATAAAATTTAAATGGATAATTTAATTAAATTATTGTCAATATAGTTTAGAATTTGACTTTAGAAGACTTTAAATTCTTAGTTAAGAACGCTGTAAATTTAAAATCGAGAGCAGGAGAATTAATAAAAGAAATAAATTAAGAGTATTTGAATAAAATATAGAACAGCTGGGACAATTTTATTTTATTTTATTTTTTTATTTACTGATTTATTTATATTTATTTTATTTATTTTTTTTTGTTTAAGTCCCCAAATTTAGGTTTAGCTATTATGGCCAAAGGGTTAAAGTCTGAGAGAGAATGATGGAAAAGGTTTAAATCTTAGATTTAATCTTAGCTAGCTTAAATTTTTTTTTAAAATCTTAGGTAGCTTAGAATTTTTTTTAAGAATAAATAATTTCTAAGCTGGCTCATTGGAACCACATTTAATAAAAGGAATTTAGAAAGTAGTCCCAGGTCTCTGCGACAATTAGGAGCTGAGAAAAACACTGATTAATATTCAAATAATTTAGTTAAATAGGCGCGAGATATTGGTGCTCAAAGGGTTAAGACGAAATTGAGCAGGGGGACATGGCAAGCAGCAAGAAACGGGACTTAGAAAACATTCAGAGTCAATGGATATACATAAGGGAGGAACGAAGAACCATTGGAAGAAAAATAAGAAAAATATTCAATATTCAATCACACTAATTAAACTATATCTCGTTAAATAATGATTATTTTTTGAACTGTAATACAATTTTTGAGTCACAAGAATCTGCTCCGAGTAAACATAGAAAGATTGGAGTGGATTGACTAAAAATTAAAAAGTTATTGTAACATTAAAGTGAAAATAACCAACAAAAATTATAAAATAACACGGAAATTTAACAACAAAAATAGTATTTAAAAATGGAAAATTAACTGTTATTTAAAGAGCAAAATACAAACATTTCCAGAAACATTAGAATGTCAACTCCAATCTAAAATTAGTTTAAAGATGATAGGACAGTTAGTTCCAAAATTATAATTGAATAAAAATTAAGGTAAAAAAAATTTTGCGAAAAAGTGCTGAAAAAAATGAATTTTTTTAATTCATTAAAATGCTTACATCTTCTGGCCCAATTATCCTACCTACACAATCTATGCATCAAAATGCGCAGAACTATCACGTGGAACGAAAGAAGATAACATCTGGGCACTTAACTAATTAATTAGCCACTCATGATGTTGTTAATGTGTAGCATGAAGAGAAAAATGATTGAAGAAAAATCAGAAGTTCTGGGTTAGGATTGTCAGGGAATGAAGATAAGTTATCCAAATTGCACATAAATTTACACCTAGGTAGTTCAGAGGGTTTTTGTTAGGCCTGCAGCTGAAATTTAATGAAGAAAGAAATAGCAGCCGAAATTATGAAGTGTGAACACAAATCACTATCCTCTGTTGCTAGGGGTATGCCTTTTATTGCTATGCCCTGCTTTGTTAAAATGGGGGAATCGCCATATTGTAAATTTTTGTGAAATATTCACAATAATGCTTATATCTTCGCTGTTTTGGCAGTTATTGATACCAAATTTTTTGGCAAGATGAACAAAGCGTTAGCACACACAAAGTTGTAAAAATTCTAATTAGATCAACGTTTAAACACGATATTAAATTGGAATTAGAACCAAAGTCAGAGAAACACAGACATCTCCCAGTCCGCTTGTTGACTTTGGCCTAATTGAATGTTATTTTTTAAAACAATGTAATTTTCAACAACAAAACACACTTTTCTAAAAATTTTTAATGATAACTAACAACAACTTACAAATGTGGAATTTCTGCAATATAAGCTGCCATACTGTAACTATAACCTTTTATCCATGTTTAAAAAGTGACATGCTTGAGCAGAAATTTTACGTTTAGTCGTTAGATATTCATAATAATTACTAGATTTTTTGTTGACTCGAAGATATGTTATGTAATCTGTGCGAATGCTTGGACCATCAAATGCCCAAAATTCAAATTTCCAATGAAGTATGCTGGGACATAATTTACACTCCACACAAAACAAATGATTACAGAGATTTAAAGGTTTTCCTTAATCTTTCTGTTCACCAGATGTTTCTTAAAGTGAGATAAAATTCAAATTGTATTTTGAAAAGGGATTCTCAACTAATTCAAAATGCTAAAAATCTTAGCAGAAAACATATTTTATGTCACAATAAAGCATATTGTATTGTTCATTTGAAGAATTGTATTTCTTTCTGAAAATCTGCTTATATAACTCAGTGATAGGACTGTTAACATTCTTTTTTTGTTAACAGTTAATAAAATATAATTAGTTCTGTATTTTTAATCATAGATGCATACTTATATGAACCGTATATTCATTATTAATCACATCTAAATTACTTTTTAAATACGATTATTTAACCATTATACGTTTTCCATTAATTCTTAGATAGGCTGTTTTATTAATTTCATTTCATAAAGCATTTATTTAATTATAATTTTATTCCTCTATTATATTAAAAAGTGGTTATGAAATATTTATTTAAGTTTCATTTTATCATTTCGTAACCAAATTAAAATAATAGAAGTTTTTTAATTAAGGAATCATATCAGTTATTGTAATTAACAGCATTTGGTTGAAATTTGTTAGCAAAATTGGCTTATAATACTTAAAATTTTTCACAAAAAATATTATTATCACCGTTAATTTATGTAACCCTTACATTATCATGAACTAATAAATCTAACACCAACTTTCTTCCAACTTAGCGTTCTAGCTAATCCTACAGAGATTATTAGAGAAAGGTTTGATCCACCCTTTTATTCCTTCTCTTTTAGTGATATGATATTTTATTTCTTTTGCTTTTCTCTTTATTTCGGAATTGCTTATACTCACAATATATTCAGATGAATTATTTAACTTATTTTTCATTACTTTACTGTAAATGATTTACCTAAATAAAATCTAACAGTATAGCAATTATAAGATATCTAATTAATGAATAAAAGCATCAAATTATTTTATAAATTTCTATTCTAGAAAGATATAATTAAAAACATATTATTTCATTTTATATGAAAAAAAATTATATGCCTATTAAATTTCCTAAAGTTAAACAATAAACTACAAATTAAAGATTAAAAATATCTAACTGGTTTACTCAAAACTTTGCACAAAAATTTTATTATATATTTATTTATCCAACTAAACAAAGATTACATAGAAAAATAAAGTATTAAATCATGCCATTTTAAGTGACATCACTCAATTGCTTCATCAACAGAATATTTAAATCCTAAAAAGTCTTATTAAGATAATATATAATACATTCAACTTCAAAATGTTGATAGAAGTGATGCGAGGATATGACATACATTGGAAAAAATTAACAATGACTATAAATCTTAAAATAACATACAATTTGAATTATGAGTTCCAATTTCTTAAAATACGTTTGAATTTCAAAAAAGCACTTTAAGTGCTTCTAAAAACTCATTAAAGTAGTGACGATACATGTCAATTGTTCCTTATCATAATAAATTTTCTCTCCTACTGTTTCCTAGCAAAAATTTATTTAAGGAATTGTGTATTAGCCAACCTCGATATAGAAAACAGCAATATTACTACGCGAAGTTTCCAAAATGAAAATCACCTTTACTTCACTTAGGATGATAAAAAAAGCATTTAAATTACTTTTGTTATATTAATTTCTCTTTAGAATTCTATTCTTCCGTACGCTATGTTGATAACTATTATGAATGCATAAATTTCTCTTTCTTGACTACTTTAAAAAATGTGTAAATTATACATTGGCGAGCAATTTATAATATTGTTGTTGCATGCCCCGAGGACAGCAGCGCGAGACCAGATCCATGAGCGCGTGTACCTTCAAGAAGTCCAGCATCATAAGTGGATTATCCATCAGATCTCTACCGGAGAGAACAAGACATAGAAGAATATGTTCAGGAGAGGCCTGTTCATTTAAGCACTTGGAGCAAATTTGTAATTTATAATTGTTCATTGTATTGACTATAATTAAAATAACGCAGTTCTATTGATTATAGAGTACTTTCATTAGTTATATAAAGTGTATTATTTGTGCAGTAATTTTCCATCTTAAACTGTAGTTTTATGCTTTTAATTCATATGACTGATAACTTGAGATATTGAAGATCATTTTTCTTTTTTCATGCCAATAAATATATATATATTTCTAAATTTATTTTAAGAAACAGCCTGTCATTGATAAAAAAGTAAAAATATTTAAATGTTTATATATATATATATATATATATATATATATATATATATATATATATATATATATATATATATATATATATATATATATATATATACACACACATATATATATATGAAATTCAAAGAAAAATTACTGACGAAAAATAATTTTCTTTTCAGTAAACTTAGAAAAAAAGCAGTGAAAACATGATTTTAATTACGAAACAAATATATAATTGACTTTCAAGAAGCATGCTAATTTAAATAATTGCTTTCTCGGTTACGGTATTCTCATGTTTTCATTTTTTGCTAATTATTTTGAAAGAAAGCATTTTCAAATACATTCCCATTTTAAGAACTATATTTTATTTTTTTCTGTTGCAGAATATTACCAATTTAGCAAATAAGAACTTTCAAATATTCCATTTCAATTTGCCAATTTTTTAATGTTATTTATGAGGATTCATCTTTGTTGTTTATTTTAATGTCCTACTTTGTGCTGTAGAGTTTTTCAGCATAAAATACTTCTTTATAATCCTTAATGCTTGCAAATTATATTATTCATTATATCATTTCACATTTTTCTAAAATTTATTTTTTGTAATAGGTTATTAAAAATCCCTATTTTTTAAAAATACCAATTAGTTTTGAAAGAAAAAATAGCGGATTTAAATTTGTACTTTAAACAACTTTTCAATCAAATTTATCTATTATTTATAAATGTATACAAATAATAAAATGTGATTTATTTCTTTTTTGTTCTCACATAAATATATTTCTTGTAACAATATTTCTACTATCATTTCATTGTTAGTACTTTACATTTGTTTGCTTCCGAAGATTTCTCATATATATATATATATATATATATATATATATATATATATATATATATATATATATATATATATATATATATATATATTATATATATATATATATATATATATATATATATATATATATATATATATATATATATATATATATATATATATATATGTATAGATGTTCTGATTCTTTCTTTATTGGCATACTTTAAATAATTGATAATTTTGTATTACACAGGAGAAAATATAATTTCCTTAAATTATTAGTGTAGTTTAATTTAATATTTAAGATAATAAGTTTTCCTATGCATAACACATTTAAACTTTATACCTAAAGTTAATCGTAATATCGAAACTAAATGTGTGCATTCATATTTCTCAAATGTTTTAAAGACATTGGTATAACAGAATGTACTGCATGTTGAAATATCACAGAATCGAATGTTAGGTTCACCTTACTTCAGTGAACAATTTAAGCAAATTTATTATGCTCTGCTTTGCTACTTGTGGAGAATATCGGTTGTATAAATCCTTTTTGAATAAATTTTCTATCAATTCTGTGTAATTCGGCCATTTATCTTCTGAACAATATACTTAGTTGAAATGAACATATGCACGTTGTACATATATGGTTGGTACTATATATCAAGACAGCACCTACTAAGGAATCAAACTGAATGGTATTTTATGTATAAGGTTACAAAGTTCGTCCTGTTTGAGAATAGATCTGAGTATATTCAACAATTTACTGTGCATTTCAATATATAGGTAATATATACATTGTGTGAATTATCACCAATCAATTTATTGTGTAAAGAGTTAGTATGTATATGAAATACGTCAATGACATAAATCACGAATTACTGCGGTTTAATATCTTTAGTCTATATACAAAGAAGTATTTTTCATCAAAAAAATTAAGTATACAAATTCTCATTTGAATAGTAGATGGGATTGAAATTTTGATTTACATATTCAAGAAAAAATGTTTCAAAATTGCTATAAATATAAAATATTTAAGAAGTGAAGTTAAATTTATGTGTTAATTTAATAAATTTGTTACTTGCCTATTTTTTAACATTAAATTTTCATTTTTTCTTTGCTATTTTGGTGAATTTATATATTTTACATTATATTTTCCTCACAGTTAATTACTAATTTCATGACAAAAACTGAAGTCTATTTTTTAACAAATAAACTTGATTTGAACTCATAAATTTTATTTCAGTGTTGAAGAGGTACAATTTAAAAGAAATTTAAACTTTGTATTATTAAGCATAGAAAAAGATTTTCAAAGATGACAGAAATTGGATTACCAATTTTGTGTCTATTTTAGTTTGAAACTGACATTAGTAATTAGGAATCAGCCAAAAATTTTTACCAAAAATTTCCTTTTATGTAGAATGAATATCGTTTGTACACATTTTAATTTATGATATGCATGCAAATTTTTATTTCAATAATCAACTGGGATTAGTGGATTTTAACTAGGTGTTTCATTATCAAAAAATAAAAAATATTATTTACTAAATTAGCTTTAATTTAAAATTACTTTGCAGAAACGTGCTTCCTAAGCATTTATTTTAAATCAAATAAGATAAATAATATATATATTGCAAAGATTGTTTTTCCTAAAATTTTACTAAAATTTTCAAAAATATTATATTTAAAATTGTTGAATTTGCATGCAATAATATAATTTTTATAAAATAGATTATTAAGTATTTAATACAATGAAATGTAAATTGAAAGATTTTTATCAATGTTTAATATATTTTGCATTATGAGTATATTTAGTTTCACATTGGTTAGTTTCAAAAGTTCGAACAGTTGTAATTACGAAGTCAATATCTTCTGCATTTTACCTAGGTAATATGAACATGACTTTAATATATTTAAATCTCTAAAAATTGATTAGTAAAACATTCTATTTGTTAATTTGTTCATTGTTTGAATGTATTATCATGGTTTCTTAGATATCGAAAATTAATTGAATAAGATTATATTACGTGCCTTAAATATATTTTAAATATTTTATTCTTTGTATTTTAGTTTTTTTAATTAATAGATGTTTGGTTCCATTAAATAATTTGAAGATTGCATTCAATTGATTCTTACATTGAAAAATAAATAAATAATATAGCATATAATACAATAAATATAAATTTAGCTTGTAAAAACTCTGTTCCAGCAAATGCTTTATTTTCAGTTTTTGAGAAATAAACTAATCACCCTTCTAATTTATTGATTAGTGACTGTTCTGAAATAAATAATCTGTTAAACAACTAATTTCCCACTTTAACTGTAAAAGTATTCATTAAAATTTTTTTCATAGGAAAATGTGGTATTTGCTCATGATGTCTTGAAATCTTATTTTCCTATTTTCAATTTTAATTTTGTTAAATAAATTTATATTTTTGTATTCATTGATATGATGATGTAAATTTATAATTAACCTCTGATTTGCTATATTACTTGATTTGATTAGAAATTATAAATCATCATGAAAAACTCTTTTATAAATTGTAACAAAATATATAAGTAGCGTAAGTTAAATGTTGAATAATTTTTTTTCCACAGACATGTCTATACTGGACTAGAATATCTATTACATTCTGTTTTCAAGAGAATAAAGAAATTTGCAATGACAAAATCATGATTTTTATACTTCGTTTCGCATTCACAAATAAACTATATTATAATCAGTTGCTTTGAGTTTTACGAGAACTACAGTATTAGCTTTATAAGTCCAAAAACTGAAAATAATTTATAAACTCACTGTTTTGATGTATTTTTTCTAAAAATGGATGATTTAGAATTTTTTTAAGATTACGATATTAATAGTATTATGAGAGAAATAAAACAAATATATATATGTTCAAATAAAAATTTATTCCACTAAAGTTTTATACTAAAGTTCTAATATATAAATAAATATTTTAATTATTTATATTTCAAACTTTATTTTAATTGAGCTATTCATCTATATTTTAATACTTTTATTCATGAAAACTTAATATTCTATTTACTTACTAATATAGATATCAAACTTGTATTTACAAACATTCAGTCTGTAGTCATTAAATCTGCAATGATGTTAAAATGTTGAAACCAATCAATAAGAAAATAATATTTTAAAAATGCATTCATGATATATTATGGAAACTGGTATTAAATTTCAAATAATTAATTATATCACTCAACATTGTATGTTCACTCTCATGGGGAAAAAAGAAATTTGCTCTGAAATTTGGTAACCGTCTCTGTCACAGAAGTTCATGTCAATAGTTTTTGCGATGAAATAATTTGTAAGCATAGCAGGGCGTGAAAGGAAAATCATTGTTGCTATACAAAATGAATTTTCAAACTGATTTTTTCTAGGCAGGATATTTTGTTTGATGCGAAAGTAAATTAAAATATATTAAAGATACTATTAAGATGCAAATGATATATTTTGAAAGAAGCTGGAGTCACGTTAGTTTAATGGTTGGACAACACTATTTTGAGCATAAGCTTCATGGATCATTCCTAGTCACTGCTATACAGATTGAACAATGTTGAATGTTGAAGATCGCATTTTTGATTTTTGCATGCATGTCTATCAGAGGTGTTTGGGAATGTAATAGGTATTATTCCATCGGCACGTGAATACGGCCAAATATACATGGAAAGTTCCATGGAGGGCAATTAACGCTGCACATATTGAAATGAATTACAATGGTTTTCCAGCTATTGCTTACGCGGAGTCGGAAACATTTAGGAGCTTAAGGCTCAACTGCAATAAAAATGTTCAAATCTATATCAGGAGTATATTTTTATTCTTCCTTTCCAGATTATATATTGCTTCTTAAACTGAATGATAGGTTATTAATTTATTTCTCTAATTTTAATAAAATGCATTTCATACTGATTTTATAATTTTTAACTCATACATTATGTGGTCACGGTGCCCTGGTTGGTTAGGGTGATCGTTATTATTATGGAAGATTGTGAATTTAAATTCCTATCGAAGATCTTTCATTTTCGCTAATGGGGTTTGGGGAAAGTAAAATATGTCCTGATTGCAATGCCCTCTTTGTTAAAAGATACTTCTTGGGTGATAAGCCAAGTCTGGTGATCTTCTGCTTGATCTAGCTTGTAAATTAAGAAGACCCACCCACTTCTGGGTTTACTATGGCTTTTGTAGGCAAATTGCCATCATTTTGAATCCTTGTGGTGATGCAGAGGTGGTAAGTGGATCCTAGCAACTGGATATAATAATAGTAATCATACATTTCAATACCATTCATCAAGTTTCAATACATTTTAACGTTTCTTTCATGGTACGATATGTTCTCAAAAGGAGTGAAGCTTAGGATCCTAGTTTCTTATTAATACAACAATATTTTATTTAAATATTTTATGCATTATATTAAGCATTGCAAGTAAGTAATTTTTAAAAACTCGATTATTTTCTTATGAATTATTATAAAACTGCATGAAAATTTACATTTCATTGTCACTTCGGGATCCAGTTCTTGTATACCAAGGTTAATTTTACTGAATTTTTCAAATTAAAATAAAATTTGAGCCATTTCAAACATCCATGTTAAAAGTGTAATTTTAATTCTAGAACTTTTGAAATCATAGCAATAGCTCTAATCATCCAGATGCGAATTCAGCAAAATTTTACATATTTTAACCTCCCTTAATTTAGATTCCTAAACTAACTAATAAATAAAAATGCAACTTTAAATCTATGTATCACGTTATTTGAGAATTTTTTTTTAATTTTCATGTGGTGATCAATGGTATAATTTTGTTAGAAATTTGGTTTTGTTTTTGGCATATAATAATAAATTATTTCATAAAAAATTTATCTGATACTGATAAAAATTTATCAAAATTAATGCAGTCTACAGTCTATTGTTACCACTATAAAAATAGATTGTGGAGTTCGAAAAAAATTTCATTCTTTATGCTTCAGTTAAGCGATAACAATTTCATGATTCAATTCATTTGAAAATAAGCTTGTTAAATCTGTTTAAATTAAAAAATGCTTATTCTCGTTATAATTTCAACTGACTGGATTTTCTATATTGTAAAAATACAAAGCAATAATTTTGTTTTTAGATGCTAGATGACTATTGAAAAAAACTTTTATTTAACAAGGAAAAAATCAGATATTTTTAAATGAAATTATTTTGGGCATGTTGCTATTAAATGAATTTGAATGTATTAAAAAACGTAATAATTTTATGAAACGTAAAAACTGAATGTTTGATTAAGCACACATTTCAAATCCACATAAAATTATAGTTTTAATTTTTACTTTCATAAAATATTTTATTTATAATATAAATTATAAAAGTGAAATGACAAAAAAAAAAAACTATTTATCTGACAGAAAAATTATGGAATCGTTAAAAATGCTATCGTTTTAAATTTGACTATGCATATGAGTAATCCGTTTTTTATTTCCAAATGACTTGAAAAAGTTTGTTTTTTTAAGAGGGTTTACCAGTTTAAGGACTAACTTACTTTAATATATAATCTGTTTTACATAGAAAGAAAATTTTTCATAACTGACTTAGTTTAATGATTTGATATTTCCTTATTCAACAGTATTCTGATATTATTGAGTATTTAATTGTTACGATGAATTTGAATTTGGAGAGAGAAAAAAAGATCCTATTTTCTCCACCTGACAAAAAACATTTTAAATAATGAAGGTATACAAAGTAGGAAGGAAAAGAAAGAAAACTTTGTACATATAAGAATAGAATTTATGCAACAGTTTTATGAAGTTTTGAGAATTTTCAACTTAATAAATTTGCAAGATTGTTTATTTTTATATAGATCACTCATAATTAAGTATGGTAAATTTTTAGAATGGAATAAATATGTCGGAAAAAAGGCGCAGTTTTATAAAACCTACAACAAAATACAAAATACAATTATTTCCATAATTTCAGGATGGAAGTAATAAAATATAAAAAATTTATTAAACAGGCATAAAAAACATAAACATACCTTTCAGACATAAAAAAATGATGAAAAGAACAAAAATATGTTTGCACATGAATTAAAACATTTCAAAACAAATACAATATGAAAATTTATTAAATTTTACATAATATTTGAGGCATTTACTCACACTGAAAAACATTTTCAGTTGAACAATAATAAAATATGTTAGAAATCATCACACAGGCAGCCTAATTAAGAAAGGAGTCAAAGATTATCAGTTGGATTCTGATTGCCAGTGTTAGTATGTCTCTTGATATATACTACCCACGTCTACTATTTAGAGTAACTTAAAAGTTAATAGTGCATCCTTATATAGTGATGGACATGTGGGTAAAGGTTAGAGTGTCTTGTTCAAAACAAAAGTTGTAGATTTCCCAGTTTCTTCCCAGAATCTGTTGGCGTTTCTTTCGTTTGTTTAATGGATATGATATATGCAAAAGCATGTACATCTTATTGAAGTAAAGGATTATTCTGTGCTGTAAGGAGAATGTGGAAGGTGATCACTTCAGGCAATCATCCTTTATTTTAAATTTTCTTGAAGACCACTTTATTAATTTTAACTCTTTTTATTCTTCACCAACACTTTATTAGGCTAATCATAAACTAATGGCAGAGATGAGGATAAATTATAAAATCGCAGAAAAATATTTTCTTGGAACTTCTAGACAGCTTATTCTTGATATTCTGCAAACTAAATGTTTTTCTTCTTGTTAAATGTTTAATCACGACGTATCTTTTAACATAACTTTATCCCAATAAAATTCAACTAATGTGTTGGTGACATCGGTTTTTGCTAAAGTCTTCACCTTCGTAGTATCAGCTGATAGTGAAAGGAAGCTTGGAGGCATCACTACAGAAGCCCTTTAGATTTTTAGCAACTGGACCCATAAGCATAACCTTGGAATTTTAATTGAAAATAAAATTATTCACGAGACTGCAATGTGGACCACAAATATTTTTAAATAACTTAAGAATAAGAAGAAGCAAGAGTATTAAACTTCTGAGTGTACTCTTGGATAAAAAGTTGAATTGGTCAGCACATATTAAACAGCAAGGTGTCAAAGCCTTTCGCAGTCACCAGAAATTACTTAAAATAGCTGGCTCAACCTGGGGATTATTCCAAAAACAGCGCATTGTTTTGTACAAAACTGTGGCAGAAAGAATTCTAGCCCATGGTGCAACACTCTGGGGAGCCAATCATTGGATCAAAAATCAGCTACTACAGGACAAAATACAGAGAAAGTTTCTGCTTAATATAACTGGGCCTACAAAACAACATCGACTGCAGCTTTACAGGTCATTACTGGCATACCCCCCTTCATCTCACCATCAATACTGAAGCACAAATAAAACAAGAAATTAGGACCACAAGCAGTAATATTACGGAGGCAAGAGTACCTACACTTTCAATACCTCCAGGAATATTCAGAGTTGATACGATTTTCAAACCTAACACGGAGTACAACCCTACCCTGAATAAACAGGTCTACCATATTTTCACTGACGGCTCCAGGATAGATGGAGGTGTAGGAGCCGTGTTTGTCACAACACTGAAGGATATTATAATCCACAATGAAAGTTACAAACTGAATGCCAATTGCTCAGTCTTCCCGGCTGAGCTCTTCGCAATTAAGCAGGATATTGAGTGGGCCAGAAAGCAAGAACAGAACTGCCTCGTCTGGTCAGATAGTAAAGCAAGTCTTTATGCACTTTACTGCTTCTTCAGATGAATCGGAAATCTATCTCCCTCTTCCTCGGTCTCATTTCAAAAGGATCAGGAAAATTGCTTTAATTCAGGATTGGCAAACTTTGTGGGATCAGAATATTACCGGACGCCCAGTATACTCCATCCTACCTAAAGTGAATTTGAACCAATAGTGCTGGCCAAGACAAATAACGATTTTTGTGACGGGACATGGCCCATTTCCAAGTTATTTGCATAGAATAGGAGTACAACCTACTGAGAGCTGTGCATATGGAGAAGAAGGTACTCCAAGTCATTACGCTACAAATGCCCCATCACGAGTTCCTGGCACTTTACTACGCCTAGTGACAATCTGAAAAGCGTCTGGCTCAAAACAGCACCATCAACAAGGCTGCAAAACTAAAAATTATTAACCTTATAAACTTTCTCCTTGAATATAGAGACTTAATAATTCCAGAGGAATAAGAGGATAATGTTGCCCGTGACGGTGATAGACTTCACCTGGAAGAAGATGAGTTGTAAAATACGCATACTCCATCTCTCTCATGTTCTACATTTAGACATTTCCCTCTCTACCTGTAACATTTTGCCGGTTTTTCATCTCCTTGTGTATAGTTCATTATTATTTGTTTGCTATTTTCTCAGCATCATTCCAGTGCTCTCACTTAATTACTGAATCGCAATTATTGTCATCATGTTGTATTGACCTATTTTAATGCATTATGTATAACATAACTAAACTTTCTGTATATATATAGCTTAGAATTTAATATGACCTAACTTACTTTGAGCCGATACACCCAACTATCAAATCCATACTAAATGCATTAATTATTCATTAATCATTATTACCTCATTAATTTGCAGTAAGTGCAGGAATATGTATTCAATTCTGTTTTATCATTTTTAATTTCCTTTTGTTTTTCCATTTATTTTCTTTATTTCTTATATGCATGTAATTTAATTTGTATTTTATATGCCTGTCCTACCACATCCTGCCATGTACTTTGTCTGATACCTGTTTTGAATGCTTCTTACATGTCCACGTGTTAACTCTCAAATGTAACCCAATATGTGTTAAATAGTATACTTTACAAACCCTCTTTATTGTGTCAAAGTAATAATTTCCAGGGTCTCCATATGATTGCAAGCATAATTGTTTTGTCTTGTGTATGTACTGTGTTCCGTTTTCTTTTCTCTCCAGCGGGTCCATCAAATCTGGTAAAACCCTTTCAGGGTTAGGTATAGGGATCTCAGCTGGTGCTTACTTTACATCGGTTTAATCATTCTTTTTTGGGTTAATGAGACAGAGAAATGTAAAAACACTGTGTGCAATTTTTATATGTAATCATTTACTCACTACAGTTAAAGATATCTTAACAATTCCCGTTGCAATCATAGATTCAATATGTATTTTTTTAGGTTTAACAATATCAGCAATGTAATCCTTTCCCCTAAAATGCAACACATGTCTGCGATGAAAAAATTGTTTCAAAAATGTTTAGTGAATGACAACCAATGTGCATCTGTAATAGTAGGGCATTCAGTTCACTTTAAAGAATGTTATGAGAACCTCGAATCGGTACTTAACAAGCTTAAGTACTCTGATTAGGAATGGACTGTTTGTGGAGATTTAAAAGACATCTCTATGTTACTAGGCCAACAGAGTGGTTACACAAAGTTTCCTTGCTTCCTCTGTGAATGGGATAGTCGTGACCGTTAACAACACTATGTAAAAAAAGAATGGCGAGTAAGAAGCACTTTGGTTCCTGGATTTAAAAATGTTGAGAAAAAGAATTTAGTGGATCCTAAAAATATTCTGCTTCCGCCACTTCACATCAAGTTGGAACTAATGAAGCAATTCGTCAAAGTAATGCCTAAAGAAGGAGAGTGTTTCAGATATGTCTGTGTGCAGTTTCCCGGTCTTTCTGAGGCAATACTTAAAGTAGGTGTATTTGTTGGTCCGGACATAAGGAAATTTATGAAGGAGGAAGACTTCGAGTTGAAAATGGAAGACTAGCAAAAGATAGCATTGAAGTCTTTCAAACAAGTGGTAACTGGCTTCCTAGGAAATAAAAAAGACCCAAACTACAACAATATTGCTGCCAATCATCTAAGAAACTACAAACTTTTGGGCTGCAATATGAGTGATAAAGTTCATTTCCTTCATTCTTATCTAGACTATTTTCCTGAAAATCTTGGAGCAGTGAGTGATGAACAAGGAGAGCGATTCCACCAGGATATAAAAGAAATGGAACGCAGGAATCAAGGACGCTGGAGCGTTAACATGATGGCTGACTATTGCTGGATGTTAAAGAGGGAAAATCTTCAATCCCTTGTGCAGGAAAAGTACTAAACGAAGTTTTGAAGGGAAAAGAAAACGTTACTACAAAGTTTTCCAATAAATGTTCCTTTAATATTGCTATTTTACAAAATAGTTTGATTATTAAAACTATTTGCTTCAAAGGGTAGAATAATAAATTATTATGTGCTTAAATATTTAATTTAATGAAAAAAATAAACTGTGATGAGAATCCACAAATATTAGGTACATTGTAAGAGAAATGAATTTATAGAATTCTATTTGACCATCTTTATAATTTCATTTTTATTCAGATTTTTCTTTAAAATGTTGCTTAGTTATTTGGATATTTAAAAATTACAGAGAATTTACTTTAACACAAGAAGAAAACTTAGATACTTAGATACTAAATTTTATTTAAATTGAAAGTAACATTTTTTATTAAAGTATGAATTTAAAATTCAAAATTATTAATTTCATTAATTTTTAACATATTTAAATCAGTTGAGTAAATAAAATGAAGTAAAAATATACATAAGTAAATTTCGGGTGTTAAAAAAGTGTTTTTATAAGTAATGTTTATTGTAAATGCGTTGGTATCGTTACATTGATCAATATTTTTATAAATATTTTTTCTTTGTTTTATTTCAATGAAACTGTTATCAATGGAAAGACTTTGATTAAATTGGTATATTTACACTTGCTCTTTAAATCTCTTTTAAAAACCACACTACTAAATAAGCTTTTTGACCTGAGAAGAACCATTTATAAATTACTTAGGAAAATAATTTATTAAAATTTAGTATTGTTTTCATATTTAGAATATTTAATATGGATACGTAAATTATGTTTGCTTTACACATACGCGTATTAATGTACACATTTCTACAGTATATCATGATGAAGTATCAAATATTGGAATATATTTGATGATTAATTTTGTGCAAAAAAATAGCTTATAAAGTTGAATATTCCAAAACCTAAGCTAAAAATTTCAGAATTTAAACTATTGAAATTTAATATAATAACGTAAGTACAAAAATACATAGCTATATTGTTGCTTTCTTCAAAGAGAGTGGTTTAGAGTTGTATCACAATATTTATGGTTTTTTCCTATAAAATAAAACGCATGCCAAACATATCAAACAATTACACATATTGGAACTTGATACAGAAAGACAGGAAAAGAATATTTATTTTTTAAAGAACAATTTTAAAGTACTATTTTAAATTATTTAAGAAGTCACAAATGTGCTAGGAATAATAAAGTATAAATGAATAAGGTTTTTCAGCATATTTAAGTAATTTTCAAGAATACTTGATAAAAGGAAATGTTTGCATGCAGATATATCAACAAAATGTAATCATTAGATAAAAATATATTGACAATTTTTTATCATTATTAAGTAACAGCAAAAATACGAATTAACACACCGAGTATTTTTTAGCAGCAAAATAGTTTTGATTATGTGAAACTTTGCTGACAGAAATACCATTTTTCATTTATTAATGAAGAAATAATTGCTCGCTCTGTGTAACAGATTGGAAAAAAATATTTCAGTGAACGTTAAGTATACTTTGATGGAAGAATAATGACTTTTTAACAGTTACCTCAATTATGATGCTTCTAGTTATAATATAAAAGATTATTTTAAGAAAATATTTGAATATATTTGATAATAGTTTTAATTTGCTTGATAATACATTAATAAATATTTCTTTACAATTTTCTTATATTATTTATGTTTTAAGTAATCTGGGAATAACTATTTAAAATATTAATGTTATAGTTTATAATATGGACTAATACCTTCAAAAATATTTCAAAATTGGCATATTAATAAGTTTTAACATCTGTGCTTTTAGAAATATCCAAGTTTATTTGCAAATCAACAGAAGGATATGAAATGATTTTAATAAACGACATTAGTAAAAGTACATTTATAAATGATATTTATAATTAAATATTCTAACAGGATAAACAGAAACTAAAGTTTAAAAACGACAAAATGTCTAATATTAACTAAACTTATTTCAATGAAACTTTTTCATAATTTTATAATTAAACTCAAAATAAAAACTATTACTAAGAAAATATAATTAAATCAGTTTATAAACAAAAAATTAAGGCACTTAATTAAAAAAATAATCACATGAATCTGTTAAACTAATTACATTCGTTTAACAAAGAGTCATCCATTCTCGCATAAATCGTTGATTATAATAGAAAAAAAATTAAAAATAATTTAAAGTTTATTTAATGTAAATTGTTTAAATTAAGAAACTTAAGCTATGGAAATTCTTAGGTATGTAAATTTTAAATTGAATTTTTAATTTTAATAGTATAAAATTTATAAATTAAGAAAAATGAACAGTTCTAATGTAGCTGGTGTAAAAAACGTTTCTGTAAAGAATAATTACAAAAGAAAAATTTGCAGAATACTTAGCGCAGAAAACAAGTCTTATAGAAATTAATTTTTCCCTGCATTTTCAAGTGTACGTGAATCAGTTGTAATTTTTTATATAAAATTATAAATTAACAACGAAAAAAATCCTGTACCGAGTCAAGTAAGATTATAAAAAGACCAATTTAAATTAATTTAGCAAAATATTATGCTGTATTCCGTAACATTGTGTGCGTTGAAGTATGAAAACTAATTTATAAAATAAATTTGGAATTATTAACCACTTTAAGCAAAACAAATCAAGAAATAATAATTAATATTTTTTCATAATTGTTAGTGCCTGTTTTTATTATTGTTGTTTATGTTTTTGGAATGCTCTCTAAGTTAATGCTTGCTATATCAAAATATATATAAGGAAATTATACTTTTTTCTGCGTATATTAGAAATATCCATTATTTAAAGCACGCCAAAAAAGCTGAGTATCAAATAGATAAATTTATAACTTCATGAGAATTAAATAATATTTATTTAATTTACATTTTGTTCAAAATATTCATATGAAGGAAATGCATAGAGCAAGCTAATTTTACCTTTTTCTGTGATTTAAGTAGATTTAGCTTACCAATAAAATTTGAAGCGTTTTAGTTTTGATAAAAATATTATCTTTTCTTCTAATTAAAATGTCACCTCATCACATGTAAAATTACACAGGTCTTTTAAGATGGTAAATTACATAAATTGTGAAACAGATTAATATTTAAGGAATAATATAATGCTTAATTCAACAAATTAACTATAAATTAAAATATATAAAATTTTGTTTGTGGTTACTATAATTTATACTGTAACTTTAAAATATCATTTGAATAATATATAAGAATGTTGTGAAACACACTCACGCACAAGTATTCAATTTAATTTTGAATTGGAGGTCATTCACATATACTTTTTTATATCAATTGTAAAAGGATTTGGAAACTTACAATACATCTTCGAAATTATATTTCACATTTGTATTTCTCAATACTATTCCTTTACATGAATACTAGATAAATCTAATTGCTCTAGGATTAGCATGTAGCTTAGTTGAAAAAAAAAGATTTATTTTTAAAATGATCATAGATTATTAAAAAACATACTTTTTAGGAATTGATGATTGTTGTGTGGTACGAAATTGTTCATTATGAATGGAATTTCTGAAATTATCAACTCATATGATCCAGTTATTATACCTTCTATCATTCAAACTTCTTTTGCTTTTTATTGTTAAACGTTTGATTAAAACTGATTGATTTGAAAGCATTGGGTAAACGTGTCAGTTTCTATGCTGTTCGCATTTTGTAGAATTATTAAGCTCTGTTTTAATCTGTGTTTTCAGCTTTTATTATTTTTTCATCTAGAAGGATTTAGTAAAATACACTACTGGACACTAAAATTGCTACACCAAGAAGGAATGCAAATAACAGAACGATATTTATTGGACACATACATTATAGTAGAAAGAACAAGTGATTAGATTTACAGGAAATTAGAATGTATAGATCTTGAGAAATCAGTACCCAGAGCAGCCACCTCTAGCTGCAATAACAGCATTTATCCGCCTAGGCATGGAGTCAAACAGAGATTGTATGGCATGTAAGGGGATCTCAGTCCATGCAGCTTCAACACTATGACACAGTTCATCGACAGTAGTGGATGGTGAGTGATGGCGTGCCAATCGCTCGGCAACCATTGACCACACGTTCTCAATTGGTGACAGAACAGGAGAACGTGCTGGCCAGGGTAACAGTCGAACCTGTTCTGTATCAAGGAAGTTCAGAACAGTACGGGCAACATGCGGTCTTGCATTATCCTGTTGAAACAAAGCATTAGGGAGGCCTCGAAGATAGGGCAGAGCCACGGGCCTTAACACATCGGAAATGTAACGGTTGCTGTTCAAAGTGCCGGTAATGCGAACAAGAGGTGATCGAGACGTGTCCAATGGCACCCCATACCATCACTCCAGCAGATGGGCCGGTATGGCGATGTCCAATGCAAGCTAGCAATGCGCGTTCTCTACGATGCCTCCAAACACGGATGCGGCCATCATGGTTCTGTATACAGAACCAAGATTCATCTGTAAAGATGACGTGATATCAGGTTCGTCACTGATCACACTATTGCAGGCGCTCCTGTCTGTGACACAGCGTCAATGGCAGCCGAAGCCATGGTCGCCATGCAGACAATCCATGCTGCTGCAAACGTCGTCGAACTGTTCGAGCAGAAACTTGTTGCCTTGCAAATGACTCCATTTCTCGACTCGGTGTTCGTGACGTGGCTGTACGATCCATTGTGACCATGCAGATAAGATGTCTGTCTATTCTGCTGTTAGTGAGGGGGGGGTCACTGAGATCCTGCATGACGTTCCGTATGATTGTCCTGAACCCATCGATTCCTTATTCTGCTAACAGTCATGGGGTCGCGACCGATGCGAGCAGCAATATTGCGGTACGATAAACCGCAATCCCGGTAGGCTATAATCCTTCCTCGATCTAAGTTAGACACGTGCTGATAGGCATTTCTTCTTCTTACACGAGACATTACAATAACTTTCTTTGCCGAAAACAACGTTGAAACGGAAATTGAGTATGAGAAAACTGCTGTCAAATCTCTGGTTTTATACACATTGTAGATGTCGCTACTGTCACCTGCTTTGTATGAATGCGCTGAAAATCTAATCATTTGCATATCACGGCAAGTTCTACCTGCTATGCAAATTTCACGTGTGTGGTGTGCAGCGTTCCTAGTGTAGCAACTTTAATGGCCAGTAGTGTAAATTAGTTTCATCTGAATTTTCTTAATTGTTAAAAAATACATTTCTTTAAAATTTTTCTTTCTCTTCTGTCTCTTGGACATCATTATATCAATAAAAGATGAATTTTTCTGCACCTGAAATTATCATGAAATTGTTCGTGATATTTACGAAAGTATTCATTATTACCTTTTAACTTATTTTTGTCCATCGTAGAAATAAATTTCTTTGCTTATTTTTAAATATTGGTTCCATTATTGATTCGTTTTGTGCTCTCATTTCAAGGACTCACCCTAGACTTCATTCCTATCAGTATTTTCATTTACTACGATTTTAAATAGTATCCTTATTATCTATTCAGTTAATTTTTTTCTACCGCATCTTTAATATTCTTCCGTTTCTCAAAACTGCAATAATGGCTGATTGTATGATTTGATATTTATCAGATATTCACTGAAATAGATGTGATTTGTAGAAGTTTTAATTCTAAATGAGAAATAAGAGTTAAATACGGTCATTTCTAAACATATTACAGGACTAAACATTTGCTTATGCTTAACAAGAATTATGGCAAAATTATTACTGAAGAATGCTTAAAATTATATTATATCGACAGCATTTTGAGGTTAGTCTGACATCATATATAATGATTCTCTCTAAGATTAGACAATAGACCTTTACAAATTGATTTTTTCCCCACTATCAGCTACGCTTTCAATAATTACTTTTAACAACTCCTTTTTTTAATGGCTCTTTACAGTCATTTTTCAGTTAAAAATCCCCTTTTTAATTAAAAAATGATAAATGTTTAATTGCATAATTTTGGACAAAATTTTTATTTCATCATAAAAATTTTAATTGAAAATTTATTTTTTTAACGAACAAGTCACTTGCAGATTCACTGGTTTCTACAAGAATTTCAAACAAATTCTTTTAAACAATGATTTTCTGGATAGTATTTTTATTTCAAGTATCAAATTTTGATTTCGATGTATATGCGCTGTATTTTTTTACCTTAGAATGAGCAAATTTGGTTAATTTTTCAAACATATCATTCCAATAACATAGCTTTTAGAAGTATAATCGTTTCGGGCATAAATTCTCCAAATCTGGTTTTTATTCAATTTGTAAAAGAAATTCCTATATTTCAATTTTAAGGATATTTTTATAGACTGTGACATCTAGAAAAACACCTTACCTCTACATGTAATAATAAATTATTTTTATTCAGAATTTATGTCCTTAGAAAGACACCAATACTGAATGCAAAAGCTGTGATATTGATATTGCTTGCCTTCAAATTTCTATATTCAGGAATAGGAATATAAAGTTTTGAAAACAAACCACTGTTCAGAGTCTGACTCTTTATAAAGTCGACAGTTTTAACAATATCTCAAAGCACTGCTGATGTATGTTTTTTGGATACCATGGTCTTAATGAAATGAATAAATGTTGTATCCTCGTTCCCGCTTTTTTTAACATAGTTTTTAGAAATAGAAACATTTGAAAACTATCCTCATAGAATCGTTGAACTTATGTTAACTTATATTAATGAGGCAGCTGAACGTGATTTTTGAAGTCAAACATGGTCATAAAACTCATGTTATCAAAACATTTTGTCAGTTTATATTGGGCGCAGTGTACATCTTGGGTGAACTGAGCGTAATACAAATTCACCGCAATATATGCAATTCAATCACACAAATGTTTCGAATATAATATAAATGCTTCAAAACGTTTTGGATTTTTTATTTGAATTGTACTTAATCTATTATTAGATAGATTGTGCAAAATATTTGAATAGTGTAAAATTATAATAAAATGCTTAAGAAATATAAAAATGTCTAAGAGTCAGGAGATTTAACAATTGCAGATAACTTTATTCTGGCAGATTACGTTATTAGTCTCAGTTTAAGAAACTCTGCTTTAGATAATACTACTTTCTGTAACAATGACATAATAAACGAGTGAACTATGCATACTATGTGAGATGAATAAGATAAAAATTCATTATGCTTATATTTCTCTAGCATTTAGTATTTTCAAAATTTCTAATTTTAAGTATATATAAATGCATATGAAACATTCGTTAGACTACTTAATAAGAAGTTAAAAACAATTAAAAGCATATTTTTATTTCATTATATATTTATGAATTTTATTTTACTAATTCAAAAATTAATTAGATGAATACATTTCTTAAGAAAGATGATATTGTAAATGCAAGAATCTCATTCAAACTTTTGTTCAGAATTTGCATTTAATAGAAAATATTATTTAAAAATTCTTCTCTTAATAGAAATTATTGTAACTCAAATAATGACATTAAAAGTTTTAAATGTATCATCTCAAAAGTAATTCTATCACATAGTGATATCATTATTCCCTCAGTAGATGTTAAGACTTTTGTAGAATTATTTTCATATTTACTATAGACTCTCTTACTAAAATGTAATATCACTTGTGGTTGTTTTAAGGAAATGTTAAGAAATTAATCTTGATTTTCTTTTATGGTTAAATGGTTTCATTTCTCTTAACACTGCCAAAAATAGTAACGTAACTGTTGCAAAATCCAATTTTTATCCCTAATTATCAATCACACATTTTACAATTTTTTAGATACTGCAATACACATATAATATAAAAATTAAGTTCATTAAAAATGTTTCATGTGATTTTGGTAGTCCTGTGTGTATTTTCACCTATTTTAAGATCATAGAATTAAAAACTGTTCTATGTGAGAAATGACAGTTATTTTAATCTATATGGATTCTTGTAATCTATATTTAGAAAGTATACTCATTCATTGTTTAATTCTTGCCTTCTTGAGATTGAAGGGTATTAATAAAATACTTTTATTTTAGCGTCTGTTTGAATTTAACGAAATTTTTAAATAATATAATCTTTGAATTGTTTATTTATTCTTATAAGTATTTTTGTTTTGTTTTATGAATAAACATATTTAATACTGCATCAGTATTTTTAACCACACGAATCAATAGTTTTAGATATTTAAGCTTTCTAAAGTTTAATGCTTAATATCTGGAAGTGAATAAAAAATTAGAGTACAGCTATTAAAGAAAACATTAAAGAATATAAAATTTTAGGATTAGTAGACAAAAATGGAATTTTTATTTTCGGCCTATGATGGCAGATTTGAAGTAAAGTTGAGAATAATTTTAGGATTTAAATAAAGCCATAAATTATCAACTCAAATTTATATCACAAGTTAAAATTTCCCAATTAATTATCTAAAACTACAGGAGCAAAATTTTTGGGGTTAAGCAATTTTCATTATTATATATTTTCTAAATAAATATATAGTTAATCATTATTAGTTTAATTAGAAAATTTATTCATAGCTATACATAGAGCTATATATTTTCAATATTTTCGTTCTTGTTTCATTGAAAATCATTAGTAATCTGTCCAAACAAAAATCTAATTTATATTTATCTCAACTATGAAATTTGTATACTTTTGAAAAGGTAAAATACATTTCACTTGTCTTAATATCTTTTTAGTTGTGTTAACAAAGTGAAACTACTCTTAAAATCTTTTCTTATTTTTAAATAATTTAAATGAGCTGTTTCTTTTCTAGGATATACTACACTTATATGGAAGATTTTTAAGAGCATTTTGTACTGTTTAAAACCAAAAATAAAGCATCTAAATTGCAAATGGAAAATAAATGTAGTTATACAGCTTAAGGCAGATTTTGAAATAAATTTAAAATTTGAAAATTAATAAAACTAATTAGATGCTGTATACATGAATAAAATATTTGAATATAAAAAATATTTGGCTAAAAAATATTTGAATATATAATTGCAATGTATATGAATGCATAAAACACACATTTAAAAACTTTCAACTTGGATAAGTATTTAATAAAATTTTCCTCTTAAGTAATGAATGATCATGAATATTTAATTTTAAACTTTATGAACATTTTAACACATTTAAAGATGCTTAACAATTATGTATATTTACATTAAAATTGCTAAATCATTTGAAAATTAAATAAGTTAATAAATATTTTTAATAGAAATTATATTAAGAAATACATTCAATCATTTAAATTGAAGAAATATTAATTAGTATTCTTTTTCAATATCAAAAAGAAAATATTTTTTCATCTTCAAATAATTTTCTGAAAGTGTATTTTTTGTGAATTTAAATTCGTCTCTAGAGATAATGCTTTGTGAAATAATTATTTCTATTCCGAAAACATAGATTCATTAGCTTAAAAATTCTAAGTTAATTCCAAAGGGGAAATTCAATGGCCGTGTAATAAAGAAGTGACGATGTATACAAATAATGAGTAATTATCTGTAACAATAATAGTTTTCCTGTCTAATATTTTATATTTTTTTAAATGAAACTTTAAATAATGTGGATTTTTTCTTTTATGTTTTCGAAATTCTTAAGTTCTCAATGAGATTTTTTCTTTTTTGAATCTATAAAAAAATTAGTCAATTATTTTATTTTACATATAGGTACAATTGTTTTCAAAACAGAATAAAACTTAACAATACAGTCAAAAAAATGTTTTCAATTATTTTTAATAAAAAAGTTATTTGATAAATTTGCACTACAGTGTTTTATGGCAAAATAAAACTCATTATTTTAAAGCAATAAAAATAATAATTTAAATTTTGCTTAGCAATTATTTTTTTATTTTGAAGCTTTTTTGCTTTTATATTAATTTTTGTAAATATTGCATAAAAATTAATATTTTCTTTTTGATATTAATAGATTATTCGTTTTTAGTGTACTGGTATTGCATTAAGGTTTAAATTGTGTGTACAATGATTCTAATCTACAAAAAAGGAAAAATATATAAGATAAGAATCACTTTAGATAAACTGTAGTTCAGGAATTTGTATCAAAATAAACAGATGTCTCTTGGGTTCTATACGTCTAATGATGTTAAAGTTTTCTCAATTTATTTCTTAAAACATAATTTAAATAAATATAATTTCCGTATTTACAGTTAATGTAAAAATGAATAGAATAAGAGATCATTTATTTGTTTGATACCGTAATATTCAAATTTTTTAACGGAATGAATTTTGAAGTTCTATCATTATCAACAATACCTTTAACATATACATTATGAGCTGTAAAATATTGTTGTAAGATGTAATAGCCTTTAATAGAAGATGCAGTTTCAGATATTTTGCAACCTTTGCCATTTATAAGGCTATTCTGGAAACACTTTTTATAACAGCTGAATACTTATCATTCATAAAAAAATTTAAAGATTTTCGATGAAAAGGAAATAGCAATATCCTGAGAGAAATGTTTAGCTTAAATAAGTATTTATTCCGTTATAAAGATACATAGAAAACGCTTTTTCTAAAAATAAAGTTTGGCATGTATCCCATTGTATAATTTTCTCTTAAAATGTATTAGGTGGAATTATTTTAATGTATTCTTTTGAATTTAATCTATGTAAATATTTTCCATAACTGCTATCTTTTTAATTTTTCCATTTGGATAAGGTAAGTTTTTGCTTCTGAATCTTTTAAAGAGTAGTGTATTTATTTTAGATGTGAAGATAAAAAGTTAAAAATTTTGTACATAATTGAAAATTTTGTGATTTTATTTACATAGGCAAATAAAAATATATTACTTCTAAGTTCATTAATTGTTTACATTTCTTTAACAAATAGTATATTTTTGAGTGAACAAATATATTTTCTAGTTCTACAATAAACACGATTATTATATATCAATGCTATAGAAATGTGAGACATTACATGTAAGAGAAAAGAATATGAAAATAGAAATACATGCAAATAAAATACAAGAATTTCAAGACACTTATTTAAGAAAATCTCAGAAATAGTGATTAACCATATACCAGAGCATGAATATAAGTAAATAAAAGCAAAAATAACTGAAATACTTAAAGAAGAGAAAACCACTTGCATTATATAGACACTATTTTGCTTTTTATAATAAAAATAAAATCATAATTTGTCAGTGAGAGGAATTTATTTTCAGAGAAAATGTTTTTGACATTGAAATAGCGGTAATATTTAACAACACAGATTGTTGTCAGAAACAAATTCTTAAAAAATATAATTGTTTTTGTAAATAGTCAGTTGAACAGTCTAAACAAAAATGTTTGATAATTTGGAATTGTATATAGTACTTGAGTGGGAAACAAATTCACGAAAACAATTTTGTTAAAACTAATAAGCATTTTTGTAATTTTTACTACTAATTGTCTTTCAAAATTATAGAAAACAATTATTAAGCATTTTATTAATAATATACCTATAGATAAAAACATTAATGCCAAAACTGATTTTCCAGGTCATCGCAGTGCAACAATGGTCACTCATATCGTTTAATATTAGTATATTATGTTAGTATTTCGTTAGATTCGCGCGCGCGTGAGAAAGGTTTCGTTAAACAATATTTTTGTATTTGCTGAAACAAAAAGATAGCATTTTTGAAATGTTCATGTATATTAATAGCTATGATAGAACATTTATTTCGTTTCATTTTGTTCTTAAATTGCCAGAACTGTTTAGTCCGTATATCATTCGAAATAAATTATAGTAACAATATAACTTTCTGCATCCATCCATGTAACTCCATCCATTTACTTAAATTTTAACTTGAATTTAAATAAATTTTTGCTGTATGCATATTTTATATTGAGATTAAAACTTTAGTTCCGATAATCTTCCAAAATGTTTTTTTTAAATTTTTTTAATGTAAATTTAATGAATTAGGATAATTTTATTCTATATAATCTAGAAAATTATGTTCACAAAATTTTGTGTCCCAGTAGTTAAAATATTCCTGTTTAAATGAATACCTTATAGCTTCATTTTTTATAAGAAAAATATTCTAAGTTCAAAAATGGTTATTTATAATAATATTCTATCATTTATTAAAAGTAATTTTAAAAATTTGCTAATTAAACTGGTTAATGACCAAATATATGTACCTACAATACACATACTTGAAATAAATTTGAATTTAATAAAAGATTACCCTAATTGAAGATTTCACTTAGAAAATTAAATAATTTTCGAATGTACATGCATGTAATTTGCGCGCGCGCACACACACACACACACACACACACACACACACACACACACACACACACACACACACACACACACACACACACACACACACACACACACACACACACACACACACACACACACACACACACACACACACACACACACACACACACACACACTATAAGAATAATTAATTTTATAAGTTATTCTTTTAAGTAAATAGCTGTTTATTAACTTGGATAAATTGACTCATAATATTTTTATGCTTACCATTTTAAACCAAAAAGAAATAAGAAGAAAATAATTTTGAAGCCAAAAAGAAGACCATTTCAATATATTCAGAGAAAATAATATAATATTAATTATATTTTTTAAATAATGTTGCATTGCTACGTACCAGTTAAAGGATGACGTAATCCTAAAAATCCGGCAAACGAAATGATATTTAACTTTAAAAAGTTGGGAATAAAGAAGGAGAAATATTTAAGTAGATTTAGACTATTTTTATCACGTACTACTTCTATATTAAGTTTTTTATTCATTTTTTACTTTTTCCTATTTTTCTCTTTTATTCTTATCTATTACTTTCCTGTTGGATTCACCGGAATTTTATACTTTTTTAAATGAAGTCAAATGGGCCATTTAGACTATTATTTTAGAGTAAAATAAAATGTTTAAGAACACATTATAGACGATGCAATAGAGAGTATCTTGGGAAAGTTTACTGTAATTGCAAATAAAAATATATCTTCTGAATTCTTCAATTTCCTAAATGGGTGTGATTTAACCCAATTTAGAACTTCAACAGCGTCTTAAATTCAATCTTTAATAATACCTTTTTGGAATAGATCCAGCTTTTGAGTTAATATATAGTGGCATTTATGATATATGTTCAGAAAAATAAGTAATATTTTTTACGAATTTGGAGAAAAATACTGTTATTATTATTCTAACAAACGGTAAAATGTACTTCGTATTCAAATGTTAATTGTCTATGATATTAGCACATGCATATCATATTCCAATTTAGTTTTTCCTATAACTAGTTACATTTTCTGCTTATAATATTTAGCAGTTAAATTATTATGACATTTTGATTTCATCTTTATTGGACATATATGTTTTTGTATACATAATAGTGATTAATGAGGTGCATATGAGGTGCAAATTATTTTAATTAAATAAATGTTATTTAGGAACTGAACAGAATATTTTTCCAATCAATTACTGTTTTTATTAATATCTGTAAAATAAAATATTAGCCGTTATTTAAAATAGAGTTTTCACATAAATAAAAATTGACTCTTGATATATTTCAAACATGAAATACACATTTTATAACTATATACACTTCTGGAGAAAAAGTAGAAGGATGTTAAGTTCTGATCAAATTAGAGAAGAACTTTGAAATTTTACATAATAATTTAATTACAGCACTTTTAAAAACTTATTTACAATCAGATAACTATATATGTAACATGAAATAAAAAATACTTGCTTATTATAATTGAAAATTAATTTCAATCGCATCGTACTGTGTGAAAAAATTAGAAGGACAGCTCTAAATAATGAAAGTAAAAGTTTTGTTAATAAGGAATTCTTCTGTGATTTGCTTTAACTTCTACAAAGACTCTATTTGCCATTGAATCATAAAAGTCTTGAATTTTGGTTTGACAAAAATTGTCCGAAACACACAATTCAAAGCTTATCGAAGTTCGATCAAAGATTCATATTGCTTGCCTCTGGCATAAACACATCGAATAATTATTGACTATATATTTAAGTCTGTAATTTTAGCAAGCTCTGGCAAAACCCGAATATTATTTGTTTCAAACCAATTTTTAACGCCATTGGCCTAGTGAATTGATGTTATATATTGCTGAAATATCCAATTTTCTCCTCCTAGCTCAGCCCCATAGGAAAGAAGCTCTGAATTTAAAATTTGAATGTAATCTGTATATTTCTGTTTTTCATCCAGAAGCACTAGATTGTTTATTTTTCCAAAGTAGGCAACTGATATCCAAACCATTAAACAGCCTCCTCTTATTTGTCAGGTAAAGTAAGTTTCTTCTTGTGTACCCAGGCAATATCAATAATATTGACAACTGTTTGGGCCACCTAAATTGAATTTTTTTTTCATGAGAAAAAATAACTGAAGTTCATTCAGAGTTCCAAGACATGTGTTCTTTGACTCACTGTAGCCAGTGCTCAATGTGCCTTCCATCCCATTAAGTATGGTACTTTCTTTTTCTAAATATGAACGTATCCAATCTTTTTATGCAAATGTTCTTCTGGTTACATGTGTGAAGTCAGGTTGGTATTGTGCTTTTCTTATGCTTCCACGCGTTTTTTAAGCTCTTTAAAGATTTTTCCTTGATTATGTAGAATAAATTTTTTAAGTCTGCCAAACTTTGCTTTCCTCTGACTCAATATATTTTTTAAGAAGTTAGAAACAGCATTTGGACTGATGTGTAGGGGTTTTGAAATTTCTCTTACACCTTTGCCCATATCTTTACATGTCACAATTTGACCATTTTGAAATTCATTTAAAAGTTTCCCCTAGGCATTTTAAATGTTCAATTTTTATAAAATTTTTTTCAACAAAATATATTCTTTGTAAGAATGACAGTTTAAAAGAACACTGCTTTTAACATAAACTGATACAGATTCCAAAATAAGAATATTTTTGCAGGAGTCCTACTTTTTTCACTAAACAAAAATCTTTAAGTATTATTTTATCCTTAGAGGTAAATAAAATCCATTCACTGAAATTAAACGAAAAATTAGTTTAATAAAAGAAAAAGAAATATTACATTAATTGCACTAAAAATTAAAACATAGTTTATAAAATATGATTTCCTTTATTACTTTTTTCCAGCAGTGAAGAAACTTATTTAGTGAATCTCAACTTGGATTACTTTAAGGAATATAAAGTTAAAGCACAAATACGTATTTGATACTTTATATTAAAATCTAAATTATAAATGTTCATCAAAAGAAATATATTATTGTTTATAAACGATACTTCTTAATATCAGAACGAAATTATAAAACATCATTTTAGTAAAGGTATACTTTAAATATTTAGTGATTAAAATTTAATTATTTTTATGTCCTAAGTTTGAAAACTCGAATTTAAAATATCAGAAAATTAAAATATTTTATGTATTTATGCATATCATATATAATATTACAAATACTCTTAATTCATTCAAAACCATAATTATCATTAAGTTCTTTATTTTAAGAGTAATTCAATAGTTGTAAGAGTCATAATGTGGAATTAGCTCATTTTTAACACAGGTTGTATTACAAAATAATAGACTCAAATTTTTACTGTACAGCATACTTAAGAAATAATTTTTGAAAATACAAGCAAAATGTGTATTAACGTATTCAATAAAAATATGTTAATGGTAGAATAAATACTTTAATACCTCAATTAAAAATATAAAATTTGATTATATTGTGTATTCCTGTATAGATCATATCTACCAAATATGTAAATGATATTCAATAAGCTGTACGCAGAAGAAAATAATGGGAGCAAGATGTCTCACTCTCTAAATTTCATGGTGTTGTGGTGAACTCGGTAATTTTCGAAGAATCCCGAGGAAATCCAGATTCGTTTTTTCAAATAATTGAATGACAGAGATAAATTCAAAACAAAATACAATACAACTTAATAATTTATTTTAGTAACTTAATTACAAGAGAAATTTACATTTACAGTCAAAACATTCTTGATTAAATAATTGAGATTCTAAAATTATTATTTGTTTTATGACAATTACACATTAATATCATAACTGAATTTGACCAGCTTGACGAGGAACGAGAGAACAGACTCACCCCTTTTAGAAGTAGCAGTGTGGTGTCTCCTAACGTCAATGGCATTACCGGCTCAGGATCTCGCTTGACTTGCTCATCGCTCATGAGCTTTCCCTCTTTTCTCTCTGTCTTTGGTATATCTCCTCAGACTCTCGTCCACTCATCTATTTGTTGGACATCTGCAGCTCCATTCTGAAAATTCGAGGCAGGGTTCCTTCAGGAATGCGGTGGTTATATCTTGTTTACAACTAACATCGATTTAGCTTCTTATTATGCTCAATGAGGACTCAGTCCTCAGTTATGGACTCCTTTTCTATGTCGGGCTTCTCTGGGGTTTCTGTGTGTTCTCTGTGTTTGCATGCAGTTTTTAACTCTTCATAATTTTTGGCTTAGCTCCTCCTCTTTACATCATTGGTTTTTCAAACTTCTGTAGTTCCTCCTATACTTCTATGGGATAGGTCAGATATCTCTTCCCCTCATTCCCGACTGGTCAGATTTACAAATAATACATATCATAAAACAATATACTTTGCCTGCAATTTCCTCCAGGTCACTCATCCCTTCCGAAAGGAAAAATTTATTCTTTTATTGCACTTGTTTCATTGTGCCAATTTTTATTACATCCTTTCCTTTATATTATTCCTGCTTAGTTTGAAAGGAAAAGAGGAAACTCTTAAATTTAAAGTGTAATAAAAATACACACACCTGTTTTCTTAAGGTTTGGTTATGTCGTATTACAGTACGACACATGGGTTAATTAAAGGAATGAAAGAAAAATAATGAAATAGAGTTTCCGTAGAGAACATTAAATAAAATTGCACCCATGAGCCCAAAATGGCTTAAAGGTACAAATTCTTTTGGGACTATTCTTTCCCTTTTATACTCTTCTCTGTTAAACAGTTTTTTTTATTGTAATCAGCTTCTTTTATTCTCTAAGTTACTGTGATATATTTAAAAAAAAATAAGTAAATTTTAAATTAAATATTTAGTCGAAAATATATGACTCCTTCAGTTTGAATAGGTAACTAATGAAAATTGTTGCAATAGCAGCCAGTCTTCTTATATATTTTATGAAATTTATTTTGATTAAGGTTTCATCCTTCCCAGAAATATATAATAAAAATGGAAACTTGAAAAATGTGTAGAAATTATGTTATCGTAAAGGTAGCATACAATCTTTAATTGTTCTGTATTTCAATCTTAAAAATGAGAAAGTGTTTTCTTTTTTGCTATGTACTCCAGTATCATAATTACGATCATTTACAAAATTTTACAATGTTGGAAGATAAATTATAAAATTTGCAATATTAAGGTAAAGGTTTCAGATTCGTTATAGTGAGATAAAAAACCGAGAAAGTGTTAGTGGGGTTCTTAATAATCCACAATATTGCTTGCCTAATTAGTTATAAAGTATGCATGGAATGTCTTTGATAGCTGAGCTGTCAAGCTTATCTGATAGCAAAGTCTTTCTATATTATCATTTTATAGTTCCAAAATTCCTTTGATGGTTGAAAATTTGAGTATATTTCCTCATGAAAGAAAAAATGTTAAATATTGAAGATGTACTAAACAGTAATTAAGAATTTCAAGATATTTTAATTTTTTAAATTACGAAATGGAGAGGAAGTAGCGAATGATATAAAAATTTGTTTTATAATATCACGTGACTATATTGATAATATTAACTGAAATTACATTTTCCGTGAGTGATGAAATTTTTGTAAAACGAAATTAATTTTAACATAAGATAACATGTTTTTTAAAATTAAAATTATTATGTTTTTTGTTTCTGGGTGAATTTTCTTTTTCAACTACAACACATGTTATAAATGTTTTATAAAATTATTTCTTTTTAGAAAGGTTTCCAATGAGCGTAATTTTGTATCATATAAAAAATAAATACGGAAATTTGATCAAAACTAAATATAACTTAGCACTAAACTAAACATTTTTTTAGTAAATGAATACAATTTGTAAAATTAGATATCAATTTAAAATAACGTTTAAGCAATGTGTGGGATTATAATTCCTTTCCTGTTAAAAGTAAGCATACTCAGATCAATTAATCGAAGTATATTTAAAATTTTCTTTTTTTTTTTGCCATACACTATGTGATGTTTGAACGTATTATAGATTTTTAGTATCCGTAATATAATTATTGTGCATACATACTTTTTTTACGCTTTTTAAAAATCTAGATTAACATTTGTATAAATAGTGATTTAATCGCTTAAAAACTACATACATATAAGTAGTTCATTTTGTATAAAGAACACACACACACACACACACACACACACACACACACACACACACACACACACACACACACACACACACACACACACACACACACACACACACACACACACACACACACACACACACACACACACACACACACACACACACACACACACACACACACACACACACACACACACACACACACACACACACACACACACATTGTCGAATTTTATAATACTCAGCTCGGTAACAGAAAGGGAAAACTGACTCCACACTACCGAAATCTGATCTCATATGAAGTTTACTATACAATTGTCATTAACATTTTTTTACTATACATTAGTGTAACAAAACTCATTAACATAATGAAGAATCTAAATTACTAAAACATATGAAGGTGAACTTATTCCTGCAACAGATAACTTTTAATCATGAAGTATTGACAATATTACATGATTTAATCGCATTTCAGACAGTAGTATAATTTAATTATAAATTCTTTTGAGAACACAATCAACATACATTTTTCTAATCACATAAAATAATTTAACTCATAAAAAATATATTATTAACTATTGCATATAAATATAATAAATCAATAATTATTTGATGTAGATATATATTTTTACTAACAGAAGTTTCTCTTCGAATTTATATTTTTTAAAACAAATAAATCAAACTTTAATTTTATTTATATATTACCATTTACGATATTTAAAATTTATTAAAAATGTTTTTGAAATTTATTAAAACACACACACACACACACACACACACACACACACACACACACACACACACACACACACACACACACACACACACACACACACACACACACACACACACACACACACACACACACACACACACACACACACACACACACACACACACACACACACACACACACACACACACACACACACACACACACACACACACACACACACATCTTTAATTTTTTTTAGAAAAGCAACATTTCTATGGATTAAAAAATTTCTCACTGTTCTGAAATAAATCTTTGAAAATGAGGCCTGAATACGATAACACAATAAGAAAATGGGAATCAATAGCCCGAAATATCAATTTATATATTCTTGATCCTCTTAATAAAAGTCAAAAAGGAACTTAATTCAATAAAATTTTAAATCAATAAATAATTTTTCATAAGTAAAACGTCTATTGCTTTGTTAGTCAAACCAATAATATGCAAATTGAATTTAAAAATTTATATTTGTTGCTGTACTTCTTTTACTTGTAGAGAACTTTGAAAAGAATTTATTTTTCTATAATTATTGCCATTTTTTTCATGATTTGAATTCAGCGTAGTGGTTTTATTATAAAAGCTTTGAAAACTATGTATATGAAAATTGCATTAAAATGTCAAACTATTGAATTTTATTGCGTTATTAACAGTTGTTTTACATAGAAATATTTCTCTATTCAAAGATGTGGACTTTTGTGATATTCTTTTAAGATAAATTTTCATTTCTTATGGAAAATATAAATTTAAATATAAATTGTTTATTATGCTTAAAACAGCTGTTAGTAGAAAAATGTTTGGTATTAAAAAGCTTTATTTGTATAATCATTTTCTATTAATATTCTTTGGAATTCAAGTATAATATTTAAATTCACAATACATCTATAAAAGGATTACCATTAAATAAGGAAGTTTTAATTCTACATTGTTAATTTTATAAGATATTAAGCTTTAAAAGTTTGTTATAAATTTTACATTATTTTAGGTTATTCAGTATATTATTTAAGTTATTCTGCATAACCTAAAATAATATACTGATTAAAACTTAAGGGTAAGGAATAAGGACTGGGTGAATAAGAATTTTAAAAATAACATTTATTAAACAAAAATTGTAAAATTACTTAATCAAACTCGAATCTGATTTTGTTTAAAATATATAGAGATGGAACAAATTTTTTTTTAATTTGACAAATATCATGTTATTTAAAAATAATATAATGTGTCAAAAAATCAATTTCAATTTAGTTTTATATTTGAGTAAGGCATGATTTATTTAAAAAATACATTCATAAGAAATTTTTAATTTTGTTTTTTAAATAAAATTGCATTTCACGAGCACTTGTGAATTTTAAGGTTTAATTTTAAATAAATTTCCATTAAACTTAGTCACTTATTTTACAATAACGTCGCGAATTGAAATCATATTTACATGCCCCAATATAGTACATAAGAAGATATGAGAACTAAGGACTGATAAACATGTTTTACTACAAATGTACTTTAGTTTTATATTTGAAAATTGGTTGGCATGGAGTAACAGCTTTCCATATATTTGAACCGTCTCTGTGATTTCATACTGAATGCGTAGAATTATTTGTTATATCTATTATCATCATAGTTCACTGACATTCCTCAATTTTCATATTTATTATTATGTACACCGAATTGATTCCTATATGCAGGTCATATTGTTGATTTGTATATTAATTTACACAATGTATTTTCATTAGTAATATGATCTCTGATCTTCGTTTTGCCGAGCTGGCAACCGAATGGTTAGCACTCTTGCCTTCAATTCAACAGTTCGTGGGTTCGAATCCCACCTAAAGCATGGATGTTTTTAGTGGTTCGGAATCCACTTTAAACCGTAGGTCCCGGTCTAATAAGCCCTCGTGTGTAAAAATGACCGTAGAGTGACACACAAACCTAACCGAACCTGATCTTCGTTTTACAACAATACTGTGCACATTGTATGTAAAAATTTATTGTATTTTATGTTATGTATCAATCTATTTAGAATATAAGATTCATTGAAAATAATCTCAAATAGTTATAATTTTTAAGAATATAATAAATCCATTCAAAAACCATCAAGTGAAATAAAATATTTTTAAGCATCCATTTGAAAAATTTTATGTTAAAATATATTCTAATGATAATACTACGTAATTATTTTCTTTATGACTGTGCAATGAAACTTCTTTAAGCTAATTTAAGACTTATAATTCATTTATAAATTATTTCTTTGGAAGTAAATGAGTTTAAGAAAAATGTTTACCAAAGAAAAACGTAATTTTTCGTAAAATTATAGCTTCTCCTTAGACTTGATATGCTTTGAAAAATATTTTCGTCTCTCGTTTCATCAAATCTAAACTTCACTAACATATTTATAAAATTATTCAAATTCCTTGTGTGATATTGAATATAATCTCCATAATGTTATAGCTAATCCCTTTTGAAAAAGTGCTCCCATTTATGATCATTAATAAAAAAATCTATTTTCTGAGAAAGCTCAGTGCTTGGAAATCTTGTTATATCGTTAATTTGCTTATTTTTAATACTTCATGTTATTATATAAATTATTGATTATTTAACCCTTCTCCGTATTATGGAAAAATTTTTAATTAAATAAAAAATAGCTCTTAATAAAATATAATTTTATTTTGGGATGTTTAGAAAAGCGATAATTTGCTTTCAAAAAAGGTCTTTTTGGTTAAAACTACTATTTAAATTTTTTTCAAAATCGTAAAAGGTTTTTATTAAATTAATGAAATAAAGATTTTATGAGGGAACTTATTTCCTTTGATTAATGAATATCTGTTCAAATTTTTGCTTGTAATATTGAAGAAGTGTGTAAGTTATTGTTGCCTATTAAAATGGATATCAAAATTATAGAGAAGTGTTACAATACAAGATATTTGTAAATTGTCAACACATTTTAGTGCTCAATAATTACTAAATTAATGAAGGGAGTTTAAAATTGTTAGCATTAACTGTCAGATTCATTCAAAATGACTTATGATATTCTTCAATGTATTTTCAGACATTATTCTTTGATCTAATAGAAAATGTAAAGACAATAGTTATTTTCTAGTTCAGATAAGGTATTGATATATTAGATAAAATATTTTAACGTTGTGATTGTAATTCTAGAATTTTGAGGGTCAGGATTGAAAATTTCTTCCTGTATATAATGCTCTTTAAAAACCCACGAGAAAAACAGCCTTTTTCATCAGGTGATTTGGATAGATTATTGATGTGGAATTATTAGGATAGATTTAAGTCATCCCTTTTCTGAATATGATTTTTCAAAGAACTATGAATGATGATGTTGCAAAGAGCTAGTTATCCTTTTTCTCAATATTCAATCCAGGAAAAAAAACAAAATCAAATGAAATGTTGAAAACATATCAAATATAAAAGTAATATTGGATAGAGTGATATTGGACGATAAGACATTAATTAGTATAAGTTATTGCCATGAATCAATTCATATTGTATATTTAATTTGATTGCATTTTATGTATTTCAAATGCATTTTCTATAATTATCTCTTAAATGAAAAATTTAATTCTAAACAATGGAATAAACTAATGTACAATTTACGAAAGTACAAATGTTTATAGATTTATCATTATTGTGTTCTAATAATTTAATGTAAATTGTAATATATATATATATATATAGCATTTTATGTCAGATAATATTATTTATTCCTATAACTCTCTTCGAAATTTAGCATATTTAAAAGTTTAAAATTCTAAATTATTATATATTTTTATTATTTCTTTTATTTATCTCCAAAAATATATTATGTTTTCAATCACTCATACACACACACACATACATACACACACACATACATACATCACATCATACATACATCACACACACACACACACACACACACACACACACACACACACACACACACACACACACACACACACACACACACACACACACACACACACACACACACACAAACACACACAAACACACACACACACACACACACACACACACACACACACACACACACACAAACACACACAAACACACACACACACACACACACACACACACACACACACACACACACACACACACACACACACACACACACACACACACACATACACACACACACACACACATTGTCGAATTTTATTATACTCAGCTCGGTAACAGAAAGGAAAACTGACTCCACACTACCGAAATCTGATATCATATGAAGTTTACTATACAATTATCTTTAGAAAATCCTTTAATTAACAAAATTCATTAACATAATGAAGAATCTAAATTACTAAAACATATGAGGGTGAACTTACTCCTGCAACAGCTAACTTTTAATCATGAAGTATTGACAATATTATATGATTTAATCACTTTTCAGACAGTAGTATCATTTAATTATAAATTCATTTTGAGTACACAATCGACATATATTTTTCTAATCATATAAAATAATTTAACTCATAAAAAATATATTTATAATTATTGCATATAAATATAATAAATCAATAATTATTTGATGAAGATATATACTTTGACTAACAGAAGTTTCTCTTCGAATTTATATTTTTTAAAACAAATGAATCAAACTTTATTTTTATTTATATATTACCATTTACGATATTTAATATTTATTAAAAAATGTTTACTGATGCCCATTTGAAGAAAATTGAATATGAAAATTGCAAATGAAAAAATAAAAGTAAAAGGTAAAATGTGCATATTTCCTTCAAGCTTGTTACAAGGTAACTTCCATTGATACATTTGAAAGAAAATACTAGGAAATTATAAATACAGCTTTAATTTGTTAATCAATACATAAAATAGTTGAAAACAATGTGTTTTTAAAGTGAAACGAAACACATTATATACTGATTAGAAAATATTGTTTGATGTGAAGAATTAATTTTTAAGATGGAGCACTATCATTCCATAGAAACAATAAAGCTCTACAGTGAAGTTGTAAATTATGCTGCCTATTCCTTTTGAAATCCTAAGAGTTAGTATATTTTCATAAATGTTTTAAGTGGAACATTATTTTCCCAGGAAGCTTGCGAGCAACTATGTATCTTCTTAAAGTACGTTTGATGGGATTCCGTTTCATAAGTTCAGCTCTGCATGTCATACGCTGAACTGCCTGCTGTTAAAAATAAACATCCATGATGTGATCCTTGTGCGTTAAAACGCTCTGATCTTGTAGCTAAAAATACGAATCATATTTTTCATGACCACCCATCAAAGTTGCTACCTCTGTAAGTATGAGTATTAATGGTTACAAGTGGAAGGACATGGAGATTCTTGTTTACACCCAAAGAGATACCTTTCTTAACACTGATACTGGATGATGTACTATAATCTCTTTTAGCAATGTATAATGGATGATAATGGCTTCCATTCAATCAATCTCTACAATTCAATGAATCCTTAGACCTCATTTTGGCTTAACTGACCCTAATCCGTTATCTAGAGCTTATCATTAATAAGGATTCCAATGGACATGCTGATATAAATGGGAAAAATGACTATTTGCCATGCTTACAGACAATTTCATGAAGTTCTTTACGATTGGTGGATGTTGAGACCAATTTTTTGGTACTGGAAGAAAGAGAGGATCAGTGTTCATGCGAAAGTGTGCGATTCTATCTTTAATTGCGCATAACTAAAAATATTGGCAGTTGGTATTCATCTTATCTGAATCATCTGTGGTTGAAAACCTTGGCTGCTGAATCTGTGGTTAAAAATTGTTATCAAAATTTATAAACCATATTAGGATTCACATTCAGCCATTTGGCCACTTCTGTCTGTGTGTGTGATTTCGTACTGCCTCAAGTATCTTATTATCTCTTCCTCCTGGTTCTTGGCGTGAGAATGAAGAACGGAGGTTAATTTTATAAATTGTCTATCCAAATATCTTATTGCAGTCTCAAAACAAATTCTACAGCCTTGCTCTCACAGATGTTGTTTTAGCTCTTCTTCGATAACGATAATTAAAAATTGATAAAAGAAGATAAAACATCTAGGTCATAGTTAAATGGGAGTTTTAAATAAGCATTAGTAAACAAAGGAATTGTTTAGTTTACTCTATTATCCCTTGTTTACATTGAAAATCTTATTTATTTTTTTAAAATGGTATTTTTGCGTACATTATATTTTATTTGTGAAAATATGTTTCCTATTGTAATGAAGTTCGGACAAAAACATGTTAATATTTTCACTTATTAACTAAAATTTATTTTTTTACTTCTTTAATAAAAATATTTCATTAAGAGAGAGGAACGAAAACTTTTTTTGAATATTATTCACAAATATTATCTTGCAATAAATAATACATGTTTTTTTTTTGGAAAATCAGAGAATTTAAAAGGATTTGCTTTTCTGTTCAAATGTAAACCATTTTTGGTAAAAAGTCTGAAATTACTAACAAGTCATTATTTTTGATATACTTTACAAAATTAAGAACTTCGAATTGATTTATTCACAAACAATATGCGAATAAGGAATAATTTATTAAGATGGTTAAAAAGTTTTAGCAACTAGTTATAGATTTGCATTAAAATTATCATTAATTATAGCTAATAGTCAATTAGAAAGCAACCTAAGTCTCGCACTCTAGTGACTAGTGTTCTAACGAGGTAGCAACCGTATGATTAGCACTGTAGTTCAAATCAGTAGTTTGTCGTTTCCATTTCCACTATGAGTATGGAAACGTGTATTGATTCGGAATTGACATATAATTCTAAAGTCTTAGTCAAAATAAATTTTGTGTGCAAAAAATAATTGTTGAATGATAAAAAATAATTTGTTTCAGATATGAAATTCTGGTGGACTTTTCATTTTTACAGAAGATTATGTAAGTTATCTTACACTGAACATCATCAAGTCCAATAAAAGCTGAGATCGGTTTGATTAATTTGAAACTATACTGGTAGAGGCCGTAAGCCTCAACCAGTAAACAACATTCTAATTAACATTATCAAATGGGCTCTGCCAACAACAGATTTCGGATGTCTGAAATCTTTGTAACTATCCAGGATTTTGGTCCTTATTACTACTCACCATATTCATTTGTAAAGCAGGTCATTAGATGGGAGTAACATCTTATTCGCTAGCCATTTGATTCGAGATCCATTTTTGACATATTTACAGTATAGTGAACAATGAACGAGATTCTACAAAAGGTCTTATTCTAATAATGAGTTTACTTTTCATAAGATCATACCAAAACGTTCACGAAACATGTTGTTGTGAATTGTCTGGAACCAATCACAGCAAATTTTGTTCACTAAATCTTCATATCTCTTTCTCATAAAAATCATATATTATGCTTAGGTAAGCTGATTATTGTTATCCTAAAACCTAGAGAATTTTATGGGAAAATTGGAAGCAGTATGCAAAGAAATTCATCTGACACAAATTATTTTATGAATGATATTCTACATTGAGTGACAGTGTTCAGTAGGGGAAACAAATTTATCCATTTCCTAATTATTTAATTCGTCGTGTAGAGTAATAGTGACGGGAGTACTTCAGGTGTCTTTCATGGAAAGCGATGTCTCTGGAGGTTGCAAACAAAGCTTTTAGGGTTGTCCACTTGATCTTCACTTATGAAATTACGGAGATCTAACCCTCTTAACTTTATCACAACCCCAAAGTACCAATTGTTGTCATAAATTCTACCTTTTGTTGTATCAAACATTATTGATGAAACAAGATGAAATTGCTTATGTGGCCGGGTATTAAAAAAACGAGTGCAGTTGTGTCAATATTTCATTCAAAAAATTAACTTCCTATTTATCTGTTAACCTTTCAACACTGAACAATTTCTAAAAATAACATTTAATATAATGGTGAAGATTAACAAAACTTTCTTTGTAATCTGATGTTAATTTATTATTTTCAGTTAAATAAACATGACTTTATAATTTATTATTAAAAAATGAATACAATTGATGAAATATGCAACAGAGAAAGAGCCTTAAATTATTCAATGTAAATATTACAACTTTAGAAAAATATTTAACTTCTAGATTGATAATGAAACAATATATTTCTGTTAACACTGGATTCTCACTTCGAGTTTTAATACTTTTTTGTCAACAAATAATTTATTACATATTTTGCAGAACATATTTTTTAAAGAATTTCTATTAGGAAAATACTGATGAAACTTTTTCCTCATGCCAGTAAACATGATTTGAAAGTAAATGCTGTGGACACAATTCTTAAATAATTCAAGAAAATAGTTTCAGTACATAAAAGAATCCTTTTAGGCCATGATATAGCAACATAGCTCTTACGGGATATTTTGTAAAGATAAAACAACATGGATAATTATTAGGATCGTAAAATGCTGGATCAATCAAATAACTACTATTCAGCAAATCAAATAAGATTGGTTGATCTCTATTAACATTGCAATCAATAATCCACTTTCTTCTTTATACACACGGGATGCTAAATTGGACTGGAGTTATGGGGAGATCAACAAGCTAATGATTGTTTGGATTGTGTGGAGAATTAAATGAAGTTAAGAAAACTTATGTAAGATACTATATGGCTCATTTAAAAGAAAATTAGGACACAATATTCTATAATGTATAAAGACATTAAATAACAATTTTAGATTCGTTATTCAATAACTACCATGTGCTTTGATCTCTCCTATATTTCATTTTTATTAAAACTACTGTGTAATCTAATTCATCATCTGATCATTAAAATTTATTTTATCTGTTTATTTGAATTTAATTTGAAGATTTTCAGAAATTTCATACTGCTTTAGAATTTACTGAAAAGTTTTAAACAGAATTTTTAAAACGAAATGATAACATGAGTTATGTTTATTCAGTATTAAGGAAAAATAAGATTGACAGAATGCTACATAGTTTGAATTTATTTTAATGCATTCTTTTTTAAATATAGTTTTCGATAGAATATTATTGAACTAGAATGTTTTAGAAATAAATGTTAAATGATAGAGAAATATAAAATTTAGATTTTATTTAACATTAAATGTTGAGTAAACTTTTGGAATTGAAAGATACAATATTTTATAAAGTGTTTGTTTGCATATTAAAAATAATTTAAAAATGTTATTGAGTTATGGTTTACTTTTCAATATGCTTAAAGGCTGAAATAATCCAAATTGTTTAATCTTATTTTTATATTTAGTAACAGTTTGAAGAATTTACTTTAATATTGAAGTATTTTAATTTTATCATATTTTAATTAAATAACTTATCTTACGTTATAGAAAGTATATTTTATTTTGACGTTATATATAAATTAATATATGTATATACTGATATATCGAATACTGCATACATAAATATTAACGATACTGGTATTGTAAGAATGATTATTGAAATGATTTAATTTTTCACACTAGTGTTATTAAATTATTAGCTACAATAAAATTAATTCCTTTTAAATCAAATATATTTCTGAATGGTTTAACATATTGATAATTTTACTGTAAATATCCAATTTTAATAATAAGTCACAAAAATAGGCCATAAAAGTAAATACGTGACAAGATATAAGAGATCAAATTACTTATTCATCGTATTTGAATAGTAATTTGTTATTTAATTTCACAGGAGTTTTTACATAAAAATTAGAAATTAACATTTGATAACTAGACACTGGGTAACATAATTTTGCTTTTACAAGAAAAATAAATAGTTATTCTAAAATTATTTTAAATACCTAATCTAAATGTATAATCAGATTCCTTTTATTAATTTATAAATTTTTGTGATGGTAATTTGTAGTTTTCTTCTTCAAATTATGAATAAATTTATCCAGAATAATTTGCCCTCAAGTGGACTGATATTCATGTCGATACATGTTTTAAGAACTTTTAGGCCTCTTCATGTTTAAACATGTTAGACATTAGTTTGCTTTAGTAAGCTAATGCGAGTAGTCAGTATTGAATTGGTAAAGAATCTGGGAAACATTTGTTATAGTTACTTTTCTTATTTATGTTATGGTTCTGTAATGTTTTTTTTTGTTTTAAGCTTTATAAAACTTTTATTATGCCGAGAAAGTGCTTAAATTAACCAAACAGCTCTTCTACATCTATGATAATTTGCTGCATTAAGGATATATTTAAAGCTACTTAAGAAGACAACTTCAACAATTTTCATGATATTGTTTGTTTTTTTTAAACTAATTCAGACTTTTCAGTTTATGAGTCATTGATGTAAGAGAGTACTTTGTGCAAATAAAGCTATTATATTATGAATGGTTACCCTTGCATAATTCATTAGATGATGCATTATGAATCCTTTTAGTATTTTCAATACACTACTTATGTATTTCTTGTAAATATTTCTGAAATTTTTGGTTTCTCGTAGAATGCCTTATGGCGATTACAGAAATGTTAAAAAGAATAACCCAGGAGTACATGTCAGTGGTTTGAAATGGATCTAACACCAGAGCAAAAGGAAAAGTTAATATACTAAAGCAACAAGTTGTAAATGCTTACTTGCTTTCAGAAAGTCGTCGTAACTAAATTTTCCCCGTGCACAAAATCCACAAACTGTTTTTCTTTATTATTTACAGTTTTTAAGTAATACATATGTTTTTATCAATATTTTTTATCTAATTCAACATGATTAAATATCTCTTTAATTGCACAGTTACCATTGTCACGTTTTCTTTTATTTCAGAGTTCACAAAATGTTTTTATTTACTTGATTTATTCTATTTTTGATAATTTTTAATTTCGTTTTCACTTATTGGGCAAATGATGTTATTGTTTTTTATTATTTGCTCTTAAACATATTAATAGATTTTTATAGTAGCTATTTCTCACAGCTGTAAGAAAAGAATTTTATTAAAATATTTGAGTCTGTATTATTAAAAAAATGAATTCGACATAATTGAATGTTTTTCAGTTCTTATAGTGTTTATCATGTAAATACTAAGAAATTACAATACAAAGAATTGTAATACAAAGAAATTTAGTGCATTGAAATTATATTCTATTAATATCATCAAATAACTAATTGGGCTTCTCCTTTGAAACGTGTTGAGGACACCCTAATAGCCGATAATCGTTGTAAGATTTTTTTAATACTCTTTGCATATTATCACTTTCTAAAAGGATATAGTTGTAACAATTGTTACAAGGAGGTAGTTATATTGATATAGTTGTTACAAGGAAGAAAAAAGCAGTGAACTCCTCTTCGATAAATGTGAATACAAAAGTTAAAAATGCAGCATTAATTGTTCGTTGTTCAAAAGCAACTAGGACCAGTATGGGCATTCTCCTCTGAAATGCATAATCCGGCCTCTAATCTATACAAATCATTTGCGACTTCTTTCCATTAAATTGGAGAAATTTAATTTCAGTAGTTGTATTTTGCAAACATCTTTCAAGAGAAATGAATAGTCCTTTGTTGTTTATTCTTAATGACATTCAGTAAATGGATATTCAACCCTGTCAAATACAATTTTACTACAAACTGTAGAATACGTTTTTATGACCAATTGTGAGAAATATTTTTAAATTAAAATTCCTTTTCTCATTAAAGAGAATTTAAAATAGTCTTTTTGTATATTTTCTCACTAAAATATTTTGAAACATGCTGATTTACCTTACACTTTGAATAAAATGTATTATATAGCCCTATGAATCATTGTATATGATCCTCATAAATACATTTCATTTACAAATCCTATTACTACTTATAAAATTTTAATTTACAGAAACAATAAAGAAAAAAGGGAAATTTTAGAGTATCATACACAATAATTTTAATATAAATTATCTCTATTACTATTTTTTGCTTAATAAAATTTGCTTAGCATCATCTGTTCAATGCATAACTGAGAACAAATATGGAATTAATTGTTTCAAACTTTTTCTTATTTTAAATGATGATATATCTTGCATAATATCATTCATTTAATTATATTTTACACCAATTTTAGGCCTTTTTAATCTCCTGCACATTTCTTAAAAAAGATAATTCCTGATATTCAATTATGATTAACTTACTTAGTGTAAGTAATTTCTAAGAATCTAAATAATTTATAATTTTTTAAAGTAGATCCTTCTTTATTGGATAGAATCATTTAACAATTCTCAATAGATATTTTATTTACATCAAAATTAAATAATGTTTTTTCTTCTATAATGAATACCAGTTTATAATAATTTTTGTAAGGATAGATAAAATAAAACTACAATACACACAAATAATTGTGCTGTGTTAATATAAAGGATTTTACCATCGATTATCATATAAAATTATAAGCTTAATACAAGTAGCTATATACACTTATTTTATGGGAGTGGTCTGATAGATGTAGATAATTTCTAGGCTAACGATATGGCATATAGTTAAAAGTATATGTTAGTTACAACTAGAGAGAGAGAGAGAAGAAATCCTAATAACTATATGTATTTTTATGTTTTATTTATATTGCAGCTGTATATTAGATCGAAAATCAAATCATCTAGACTGATGATTACAGTTCTGGAAACGCGTTAATATAGTTTTCTGGATAATAAAAGTTGTAATGATCGAATAATTTCTCCGTGTACAACTAATAGTTTAAGCTGTAATAAACAATAAGGTTTTAAAGGATAAAATAGATAAATACTGTGAAATGGAAATTCATATTTTAATAATTGTGTAATTATGTATTTCATTTGAATTTAACATCAGACTGAATAGAAAAACCAATAATTTTATAATATTTCTATAAATAAAATTTTAAAATTTAAAATTGTTTTATCAACGAAAATTGAAACTGTAATATAAATATGTACAAAAAGCCTTATATTCCACATAATGTCTTGTATTTGATTCTTATTATATGTTGAGACGCATGTTGTAATTATAAGAATTGTCATCAAAATTTAGTTATTTAAATTATTTTGATTAAAATTATTATTTTCTCATTTTTAAATTCAAAACGTCTACACAATAATAACTATTACTGAATTAAGTAATATTTTATGAAACTCAAACTATATATAATATTTATAAGAAAATGTGCTTAGCTTCCTTTTTCTAAATAATGAATCTATTTTTAACATTTACACAGTTAAATAAAACATTATTTTTGTACAAAATAGTTAGCTTATAAGGAAATACTTCAAGCAATCTGAACATACTTATAATTAAACAAGATATCACGCTAGATTTAATATTGCAATCATTTCTATTCTTAATCATCGAAATGTGAAAACTGAAGTTTTTTTGCAACAAAGGCCATTTTTACCTTAGAAATTTAAACTATGCATAATTCATACGATACAATTCAGTTGATGCGAAATCGATTCGAATGAATAAGTTATTCCTCTTCAATAATGCAAAATTTCTTTTAAAATGATGAATACCACTGAAATCATTTGAAAGATAGCGAAATCGATGAGCTTTTTTCTCCTTTTGAAATAATGTATCGATAAATTTTTTTTCATTCAAATTTGCATCAACAAACAATATTTTCAAATGAAATAAAAAACAGGAAGATAACAAATGCAAAGGAAGTCAAATAAAATGTTTCACGAATTTTAAACGACTGAAAAGAAATTTCTTACTACAGAGTTTGCTTGCTTATTTAGATATGCCAAAAGTTTGTATTTTTATGATAAAAGAACTATTTCTGAAAATTTACTTCCGATAAGTAAAAAAATATTAATTTTGAAACTACTAATTACTATACCGCTAAATATTCAGTGAGTGGTTTTCCATATTTTCTTGATTATGATCAGATCACTAAATCTGATTTTAAATATCTGGCATTGAGTGGTTAATACTACAGGAAAAAGCTGCTAAAAATGGGTAAAGTAATTAAATACCCATAGCAGTTTCACTTCCTGGAGGGATATTTCATAGATTGTGAGCTGTATTTCTTCTATCATAAGTTTCGAAAACCTGAAGCATCTACTCCGAGAGGTATGTAGTCGAAAAATGGGAACGAAACTCTTTACACAGCAAAGTAGAATGGAATTAAAGATATTTGATTTTGAGAGTTGCTACCCTCAATATTGTCGTGGTAACTTTAGGGGGCAATCTTCCATAATCGGGGTCACCAAATGTAAGCAGTCTGTTGCCAAGCTGCTAAAATTTGGCTATAAGAACATTGTTTTCGCTAAACGTAACTAACCACCGAATATAAAATGGTGAAACATAAACATTAAACCAGGAAAATATAACAATCCAACAATTTCCTAACAAGCATTGTAAAGTGTAAAAATACATTTCATAAAAATAAATTTAAATAAAATAATTAACATTTCAAATAATGATTCCATGTTTTGATTTCATAAGCAATTGCGATATTTCGAGATCACATTCAGCATATTAAAGCATTAAATGTGAAACAATATCATTATTTTAAAAATATGAAATAGTTGATTAATAAATAAGATCTAAATAATCATATTTTTTTCATTGTAAAAATTATTAAAATTGTTCAGAGATAAAGTTCGCAAAAACTTTGTGTGGTTGATAATACATAAGCAGTGTGTTTTAAAATGTTTTATCCAATATCTGTGAATAAAATTTAATCGTACGTTTATGGAAAAAAATTTCAAAGCATAACAAAAGCAATAAACACAAAATGATGATAAAAAATTTGTCCACTAACAAAATGGTTGACTTCATTCTTTATTTTTATCCTATAGAAATATTTATCTGGAAACCACAAGAAAAGAGAAATCGGACCAAATAAAAACGGTCACTAAATCCAGTGTTCCATCCGGTTATAAAAGATTAACCATTCTGAAAATGAATTTATAGATTAAATATTTATAAACAGTTCTACCTACATTTCCCTGATATTTTAACTGCTAGTTATAACGTATCATTTTTCATTTTATATCAAATCAGGCAGAATATTGCTAAGTCTAAAAGCTTTTTACATCCGACTGAAGAAGATTCTTTCATGTAGACTGAATATTTTTGTTCTATAAAACTTTCAAATTTATACATCTTTTTTAATGGCTGAATTTTTTAGATATATTTAATGTACGTTTTTATAGATCTAGTTTATTTGTTATCTTGAGTATAGTTTCCCATTTCAATATCTTTTATTTATTTTTTGAAAAAAGTTCTGCATTTTGGAATCTCTTAAATTTTACATTACAAATATTATTTAATTTTAGATCCTTCCATGATGTTATATTTTTATATATATTGCGTTGATGGGATGATAAAAACTTGCAGTTCATGGGCGGATTTTTGTATAAAATTTAGTATAAATAAAATAAATTTTACTGAAAACAAAAATAAAACAGAAAGTTTCAGCTTAATTAATAGCCTCAAAAATTAACACAAATGTATAAATTACGACGCAATTTGTCCAATAATTTAGCCTTACGATTTTAAGAACAAATCTTTTTTATTTTTCAGCTGATTTAAATTTTATTTTAGTTTTAATCCTTCACTTGTAATATAAATGACAAATGAAATGTTTTTCATTTGTTATTATAAACAAATAATTGGTTACTTAGAATTTCTTTTCTAATTACTGAATTAAAATTTAACGAAAGCAGAAAGTAATAAAATATTCACATCTAATTACTGAATTCAAAAAATTGTGGTGTCATGTATGTGATAATAAATAGCCGCTTATATATGTATTTATTTTCAGAGCTGACGTGGAATTTTATAAGTCTTGGAGAGCTAATCCAAATTTTCTAGCAGTGTAAAAGTAATTGCAGTTTTTTCTGGTTGTAAAAAAATTTATTATCTATGCAGCACATTGTTGTAGTGTAAAACGACAACTAAACCCTGTGAAAACAGATGTTTATATTTTTATTCTCACTTTAAATTCAAGAGTTTTTCCTCTTTTCTTTTGAACCTATGCTGTTAGAAAATAAAGGAAAGGATGTAATAAAAGTTCGTACAATGAGACACGTGTAATAAAAGAATAAATTTTTCTTTTGGTTGCTGAAAGATGGGTGGTCTTGAGAAAATTTCAAGAACGTCTGTGTTTTATGATATCTTTTATATGTAAATCTGACCAGTTGGGATTGAGGAGGAGAGATTTTTGACCCATCTCATCGAAGTATAGGAGGTATTATAGAACTATAGAGAACCAATGGTGTAAAGAGAAGGAGCCAATATGAGAATAATGAATAATTAAAAAGCTGCATCTAAAAAAAGGAGAAGACTCAGAGAGAAAAGGAGTCCACGATTGAGTAATGGATCCTCATTGAGCAGAATGAGAGTTGCTGAAAGATTTATGTTGTAAACGGAGTACAACTGCCCTGTCCAGTAGGAGCCCTGCCTCGACTTTCCTGAATGAAACTGTAGATGTCCGACAAATAGATAAGAAATTTGAAGAGACGACATAGTCTGAAAAGCGATAGCAGAGAAAAAGGAGAAAACTCACGAGGAATGAGTAAGCCAAGCGAGATGCTGAGCAGTAAGCCAAGTGAGATGTTGAAATATCTGCGGATGGAAATGGAAAGCGAAGATGACGAGTAGAGGACGGGAAGTGGAAAAAAACCAAAAAAACCTTAATACCAGAGACCGGCGATACCTTTGACGATAGGAGACACCACAATACTTCGTCTAAAATGTGTGAGTCTGATCATCTCTCGTTCTTATTTTGTCTGGTCAAATTTAGTTATAATATAAAATTGAGTAAATTTCACATAAAAAATTTAAAGTTAGAATTTCATCAATTATTTCATCTAGAATGATGTAAATGTGAACTTCTCTTGTTTTTAAGTTGTTAAAATAAATTATTAAGTTTTACTATAGTTGTTTTGAATCTTTGTCCCAGTCATTCAATTATTAAAAACGAATCTCGGTTTTCCTCAGAGTTTTTCTTAAATTACCGAGTTTCACCACAACGGACATCATATCAAAGTGCACTTATGTTTATATGTAAATTAAAGAAATGTGTTTTGAAAATTCTCAAAAATATTTTAATTTAAATCATCTTATCATTTTTTAGCATTTGAACTAATAAAAAGCCCTTTAAGAATAAACTAAGTTCTACCTTTTCCTTTATTTTATTAATAAAATTAAATTTATAAAATAATTTATTTGAAGAGATGATAGATATAGTGCTTTTATATTCGATGAAAGTAGATTATATAAGAAACTATCAAATATCTTTAACCAAAATACAGCTTGTGTTGATTGATAATACAATATGTTTAGATGATTATATGTACTATAGTGGAGTGTGTTTAGCTGAAAAGATGCACGGTAGTTTGAGAAAATAGAATATTTTTTGAAAATTATAATCATTTTCTTAAATTAAGTAGCTCAAAACATTACATTAAAAATAAAAACTGATTAGATATCAGTAAAAAAAATCAGATTTATTTATTGGGAGAAAATGGTCTTATATATTGAAATTGCAATAAAACTTGGTAGATAAGTAACTTTATGTGCCATGCAAAATGTACCTTTACATAATGAAATTAATTAAATCAGTGAAAAATAAATCAAGATCAGTTGGAAGAAAAGGAAAAAATGCTACTGACGCTAGAATGATAAAAAGGAATATACCTCAATTATAGAATTCCATCAGATGCTGTTAGGTGTGTAATTAATACAAAGGTATTTCAGTTAATTCAAGGACAATAAAGAGAAGATTATCAGTTTCGGAGTAAAAGATTAAATTCCTAAAAAAAAAAAAATACATAATTTAAATCTTAAGCGATGTAGAAAACGAATTCATTAGATAAAAAAAAATAAACATTAAAATGGTCAGGAAATCAGTGGACTCATGTAATGAGCAGTGATGAAAGTGAAATATTGCGCTTTGGAAGCAATTCTCAAAAAAGACATGAAAAGGAGAAAAAGAGAAGAACTATATCCTGATTATAATGAATCAACTACAAAGAATGAAATAAAATGTCATAATTTGAATATTTGCAGATGATATGATGCACATTAAAGTGGTTAATGACTTTCTGAATGCAAAAAATATATCGATACTATTCTGGAACCAAAATTAATATCTTTTATCAGAAATCACTTCTCCATAAAGTTTTATTTGTCTTTAAACAGGATTTATCTCCAAGCAATATGTCAAAAATATGTAAAGAATAGTTTAAAAATAAAGGGACAAATTTATTATACTGACGAAGGAAAAATCTTGACCTGAATCCAATTGAAAATTTGTAGTGATGCATATAATTCCTTGTACAAAGAAAATGTATCACTCAGTTAAAATGCAACTTATTGAGCCTATATTTGCTCCTTGACCTCATATGATTCAAAAGGGTGAACTTCAACCACGTGTTTTTTCTCGATGAAAAGACACTCTGAAACTGTATTAACAATAACAGTTATCCAGATTAATACTGACTGTGTAAGCAACAAATACAGTGAAATATATGATATATCTTAATATTTGTAGCCTAATATATTTTGCAATATAAATACTTTAATTGTGTATTTTTAATTAAGTTCATTAAATTTTCAATAGTTTCATATATAAATGTTTGTAATTAAGTAAAATGTGTAATATATTTTAGAAGCCCACAAAATGTTAAAAAACATGAATCCTTAATATGTGGAAAGTAGTTTTTCTATTTATTTCAATTTAGTGAATTCTCGACTCATTTTTTTTCATTTGATGTGTAGTTTTTTTAATCCCATTTCACTCTTTGTGTTAGATTAAATAAATATTCTTGTAATATTTTTTAGAAATTTTTGTGTGTTTTTTCTATCTATTCAAATTTTTGTATACTTATTTTTCGTTTTAAACGTTACAACTTGAAATGTAATTGAATTTTTCAAGATTTTTAAGAACAATTCTTCTTTTTCTATATCGTGAAGACAGTGAATAGCAGATTTTTTTTGCTTTTTGCTATTTACCACTTTTATTTTAATAAAAGGAAGTATATATAATAGGCATTTCCTTGATAAAGTTTTATCAGTTCTTACTGTTTGAATATTTTAGTCTTTAACGTACAAAATCATATGCCTATGATATTAAACTTATGTAACACGTTTTGTTAGTTTATTTTAGCATATTAAAATTTTTTATGAGTAAACAGTTAAGAATACATGTTTTGATGTTTTAATTGTTATAGAATAATGATAATGTGAGGATGGTAATTCATGAAAACTGTAACAATTCTTAACTTCAACTGTGTATTATAAGTACATTTCATTTCTCCAGATTTAAAAAAGAAATCACGTGCCAGATACCTTAATCTTTTAATCTAAAAGTGCCTTTATTATGTCAACTTAGTACTAGAGTGGTAAAACAATGATAATTTTAAATACTTTTGAATCACTATTAGTTTAAAATTTTTCTTAAGATCATGCAAAATAAAGCTAAATTAGTAATTGAAATTTATTTTATTTTCTGAATGAATAATTTTTTCAAACGTTACTTTAAATTCAAGAGTTCTTCCTCTTTTCTTTTCAACCTATGCTGTTAGATAATAAAGAAAAGGATGTAATAAAAGTTCGTACAATGAGACATGTGTAATAAAGAAATAAATTTTTCTTTTGGAATTGATGGGTGGTCTTGAGAAAATTTCAAGAACGTCTGTGTTTTATGATATCTTTTATATGTAAATCTGACCAGTTGGGATTGAGGAGGAGGGATTTTTGACCCATCCCATCGAAGTATAGGAGGTATTATAGAACTATAGAGATCCAATGGTGTAAAGAGAATGAGCCAATACGAGAATAATGAAGAATTAAAAAACTGCATCTAAAAAAAGGAAGACTCAGAGAGAAAAGGAGACCACGATTGAGTACTGGATCCTCATTGAGCAGAATGAGAGTTGTTGAAAGATTTATGTTTTTCTATATCGTGAAGACAGTGAATAGCAGATTTTTTTTTGCTTTTTGCTATTTACCACTTTTATTTTAATAATAGGAAGTATATATAATAGGCATTTCCTTGATAAAGTTTTATCAGTTCTTTTTCTTTGAATATTTTAGTCTTTAACATACAAAAACATATGCCTATGATATAAAACTTATGTAATACGTTTTGTTAGTTTATTTTAACATATTAAAATTTTTTATGAATAAACAGTTAAGAATACATGTTCTGATGTTTTAATTGTTATAAAATAGTGATAATGTGAGGATGGTAATTAATGAAAATTGTAACTATTCTTAACTTCAACTATGTATTATAAGTAAATTTCATTTCTCCAGATTTAAAAAAGAAATCACGTGCCAGATACCTTAATCTTTTAATCTAAAAGTGCCTTTAATATGTCAACTTAGTACTTGAGTGGTAAAACAATGATAATTTTAAATACTTTCGAATCACTATTAGTTTAAAATTTTTATTAAGATCATTGCAAAATAAAGCTAAATTAGTAATTGAAATTTATTTTATTTTCTGAATGAATAATTTTTTCAAACGTTACTTTTTTAATTGAAATAAGCAAAAATGTTTATTATTTTGAAATCTATTATATTTACCTAAGCGTTATGACTTTATAATATGGTGAACAGTAATGTGTTTGTTAATAATCTCTTGATATTTTCTTAAGTTTTTTGTTAACAAACCACAGCTTCTTTGAAAATTTCACAGATTAAAAAATTGCTTTTGCAGAACTATAACAAAAAAAAAAAAATATAAAAAAATCGTTTAGAAAGGAATTTTTTGTAAATCATTTAAATTTTTTTTCTATGAAGTAATTTAATTCAAAATAAGTTTGAGTAAAAGTAAAAAAAATCTTTTTTTATGCCATTGTTTGACATAAAAGAGATATGCATGTAACACAAAATAAATATTCACAATACTTCTTTAGAATTTTTATCTTCATGATTTACTGCCTTTAAAGTTTTGGAGAAAATATATTTTCAGGAATTTAATATACTGTATCACAACAAGACGTTTGTAAATCCTATATTCTTTTTCAGATTTATATGTAATTTCTTTATATTTAAATGAAGGGCTATTTTGTAGTTGTAATAGTATTGTATTTCTATACTTTCCGTAAATACATATTTATTTAATTTAGCTTTTTGATTTAACTTTAAATAATATTAAATATTTTATCTAAAAATGATGTGCATTATAATACACATCTTTTTTGACGCCTCATCAATTGAGTGTGACGGATATCACTTTCAAAAATATTTAAAATTTAATAAAAAAATTCAAAACAATGTTTTATCAAGAAGATTTATTCAAAAATCAAGTTGAAACACAGTACTTTATTCGTGCATGTATTTGGAAAAGATTGCAATTTTTCAAACTGTACTTTTGATTTTTTTTTAAGTTTTAGAAATATTTAAATTTTCAATAGTTTTAAGTATTTCTAATTTTTTTTAAAAATATTCTAAATATTTTTTTTTTAAGTTTTAAAAGCAGAGGTGCCCAATGACATACAAACCCAATTCTAAGAAGAAGAAGAAGTTTAGGCATACCTTAATGTCAAGTCAAAAAGTATCGTTTTTTGTTTAAGTGGAAAATAATCAATCACGCACTCGTTATAACGTTTCACTATGAGTTAATGTCGTGTGAAAAATGAATGAGCAAGAAAAAATTACTACGTGTGTAAGTCTTAGGTATAGATCTAGAATCAAATATTTGAATGGGTCGCAATAGTTAGTCAAAATAAAAAAATTGATGATGCTTCAAATTTATCCAAAAAATATTTTTTCAGTATTTTTCATTTTCATTAGTAAAGAGGAAATATATATATATATATACAGTATATATATATATGATCATATGATATATAAGATACATATATATATATATATATATATATATATATATATATATATATATATATATATATATATATATATATATATATATATATATATATATATATATATATATATATATATATATATACATAAGAAACATTTTAAATTCTGAAAATTTCAATTCAGGGTTTGCTCAGAATTTGGATTGGTTAATGCGTGTGACTATGATATAATTTCGTTTTGCACATGAAAAGAAATTTAACAGTAAAGTATGTGATTTAAAGCGGATTTTCTGAATTAATACGGTCTTCCACTTTGAAAGTGAGAGTTAAATACGTGAATATGTGAGTTACCGTGCACTAATGCGATAACTTTGAATTCCAGTTTAACGAGAATAATTTTTAATAAAGTGAAATTTCGTTAATGACGCTAAATAAATTTGAAATTACGTACACCAAATTTATTGAAATTAAGTTATTAGTTGAATTACAGTAATATGAAGGTGTGCCGAGTACATTAACTTCAAATTTAAGAGTTTATGCTTTACAAGCGAATATGTCTAACATAATTTTTAGGAAAATTTTTCAATCAATCAATATCCCATAAAGTAAATAAAAAATTTCATTCTATAAGTTATAGTTTAATACTGAAGATGATCATAGAGAAAAGCTTAATTTTATTTACTTTTGTTTTATAAAAAAAGATTTAACTGTTACTATATATATCTTTACTGAACAAAATTAGGTATTTTTTAAAATATTTATTAATCTTAATCTGTGTAAATGTATCTAATACTTGAATTAAAATGAATGAACTTTCAGTTCATAAATGTTATTATGAATTCCTGTCTTTATGAATTACCAATTCAGAAATGTTAAGATTTATGAAAATATAAATATAGATTTTAAGGCTAGTTTATATTATTAAAGTATTCTTGTCATATCTCAGATTATTAATTGAATAATATTTAGATTTTTAATGTAAAAGAGCATATAAAATAAAAAAAAAGTATTTATAAAGTTAATAAAAAATTAGGATAAAAATCCTTACATAATTGCATCAATTAGGTTTTCTTATTGAAATAATGAAAACAAATTACTATATTATATTAAAGTGGGTATAATTTACTTTATAGGCAGAAATCAATGATCTTCAGTAAAATTACATGACAATAGTAAATTTACTTTTGAATATGTTGATAATAATTTAAATAATAATATTAAACAATGGTTTAAGTATTTCTTAGATGAATATAATTATCTATTGAATTTATGTTTTCTGTAAATAAATTGTTTCATATGTATTTTTTCAATATTTTTACTGAATATATTATTTTGTATTTAAATTTAATGCAAACAATGAAATGAAGATTAAAATATGAGAATAACTAATTATTTTTAGGATGATGTTCCTAAATTAAATAAAATTACTAATGCATAGAACTTATTCACGCATTAAATTGTACAAATAAATGTGAGGAAATTTTATTTTACTTAATTTTTCACAGATTTGATAGAAAAGGAAATAAATAATCTTGGATTAAAAAATCATGTTTAATAAGTAATACTAATCTAAAAGACACAAGAGATTATTTCTTAAAACATTTCACTTTGTAATTATTCAATTTTTATGACATAAATGTATATTGAGAAGGAAATAAATATGACAGGTACAAAATGTGTGTATAAAATAGATTTCTTAATCATTTCACATTTAATTGTTATTTAAATGATAGTTTTCTTATCTGAATAAATTTAAATGATAATATCTTCCTAAATAAAATAAAACGTCAAGCAATTATGCTAAGTAAATATAATAATAAATTATTTTAACTTTTTTATACTTTTAGCTTATATTATGCTTTAATATTTCCTTACATAAGTTTGATTTTCTAAACAAATTAGTTATTATAATTTAAACAATAATTACAGTCTAGGGAACTGGTAAAGCTTGAATAAAGTAGTTAATTATACGGTAATCACTTTGAATTGATTTTCAGTTATTAAAGCTACACTCAAATTTTTGGTATTTCTTAGCATTCATTGGATAAACGTTTGCATCGACATAATTAATGTTTTATTTAAATTTTGTGTTACAGGAAGTTTTAATTTTGAAGTATAATTAGCAATAAATGATGGATTTTCTTTTGTTAAACATTAATTATTTTGTAGAATTTGATTTAAAAATATTTTCTGTCTTAAATGTAAAAGAGATTTACAAACTTCATTTTCATTTATTATTTACATTAAAATAATATTTTGATAATTATGTTGGTTTTTCTATTCGATATTTTCATTGCTTTCGTAATATATCATACAATTTTTTATACCTTTTTTGAGTAAATTTAATTATTATGATATTTAAATTTAATTATCATTTAATATTTATGAAACAAAGTAAATTATTTATAGTCTCACAATAATTCAACAGAAATAGCTTTAATTTCTGGTGAAATGAAATGATGAATACATAATAAATATAACGATACACAAATTAATATTCGAATAATTGCTACTAAATTATACTATTTATAATTTTTATTCTTTTACTGCTACCACTTTTTTTCCTATTTTCCTCCAAATTCACTTATGTTTATTCAAAGTTTTATCTCCTGATTTTCTATCCTTTTCCAAAAGTTTTCGTTTCATTTCTTGATAAATATACCTTATGAGAAATATAGGTTATAAGGCAAAATGATAGAAATTAAATAACTTTATATATCTTTTATTATATTTTATGTAAATTTAAAATGAAAGTACATTCTCGCTATTTCTTATAATAATACCAAGTCCTCAATTAATAAAAATTATATGCATTATTTATAGTAACTGCATCATTCAATTTATCTGTATCTTATAGAACAATGATTTTTCAATATGTAAGTGCTTTTAACAATAATGAATGATAAATTTGGTTGTTCTCCCAAAGGATATTTATTTTGAAGTTTCTATGCTTATAAAGTATAAAGATAAAGTTATTCTTCAAATAAAGTTAAAAAAATCGTATGAAATATTTTACTAACTATAAAATTATATGAAATATTTCGTGCATAACTGATTGTTACGCATATAATATTTCACTTAGGTTTACGGAATTTTTACTTGAATTATTTTGGTATGCAATTTTAATGTTGAATAATTTGCAATGAGTAATAGAATCAAAAATTTGAAATATTGAAAAAAATGGAATAAAATACTTTAAGTTATGAATATTTTTCAAAATATAAAATTAATATTAAGTGCATTTTGCAACTTTATAATTCAATGCTATTTCCAATACATTTTAAATTAAGTAACAAAACTGTTAATTTGTTATGATTAAGGAAAATATCAATACCCTTCATTAATATGAAAAGTGTATGCGTTCTTGCATGAAATTAATACAATTTATGATTACCTAAGGGATAGAATTAAACTTATATTTCAAGTACGATACAAAAGGTACACTTTTATCATGCATATAATGCGTTTTATTGTGAGTTAAAAAAATACTGACTAATTTGCAATAATTTTGAACTTAGAAAAATTAAATGTTCTTTATTTAAATTGTTCAAAATTTGGCAGTTCCACATCAGTGCTTCACGAGAAAAATTTTATTAATGGATATGAGAAGTAAAAAAAAATTAATTTCTAAGCTTTCAAAAAATTATTTGTAATACTCAAAATTTTAATAAATGAAATTTTTAATTTATTAAAATCAAATTTCATCAAACATAAGGCAAATTTAAAATTTAATAATTTCTGAAATCTATGCTTAGATAGATTTTCGTGATGGCATTGGGAATGTTAAAATAAAAATTCAACTTAAAAGGGAATTTTTTTAAAAAAAATTAAGATTTAAAATGTAAAACAAGATATTTCAGCTTAAAGCATCAATTTTGTTAATGATAATTTATTTCAGATATTGAATTAATAATGAAATTTTACTTTCATTCTGAAGTATCCAAAGTAAGGGAAACTAAAAGCCATTTTATATTCAAATTAATATCACACCTACTATTATAATTATTTTATTTATGTGCCCAGTTACTTCTTTGTTAGCGTTTCCTTTTATTTTTATTATTTCTAAATATTTTAATACTAAAATGTTGTCAAAATTATTTCAAATTTGACATGGTTCCAAAATTGAAATCTTAAAAAATTTTGCATATTATTGTCGGAAATATTTATTTAATAATGGTTGTGATTAAATCGACATTTTTAAGCCGCACTGCTTAAATAACTTAAAATTCTTTACTGATATCCTTCACTTATACTATTCGTTGATGTTTAAAAATAAGATTATTCTTACACAAGGAAATATAGTGCAATGAAACATTAAATTAATCAAAAAATAGGAAATTAATATATTGAAATTCTAGGTTTAGTAGTAATTCTAGGTTTACGACAAATTCTAGGTCTTACGACAAAAAATTTCAAAGTCTGATAAAAATTCTCTCTTGAAAACTTGAAAAATAAAATTGAATATTATCAAAACCTTTTCTATTTTAGATTTTGAAAAATAATTGCGTACTTTTGCAGATGTATAAAAATGATTTCTTATCAAAATGAGAAAATATCTCTAAGCAAAGAAATCAAATACTTGCATACAAACAAAGCAAATAAAGGAATAATTTTTGTTAAATGTTTATCTTACAGCAAGCGCTTCTTTTCTTTTTCACAATATAAAGAGTTCTAAGAAGTCTTTTTATAAATTTATAACTTTTTTCCAAAATTTATAACTGGTTATTTCGCAGAAACGCGCGCGATTCGTTACATAAATAATTAAATTTTCTAAAAATATTCCCAAACAAACATTTCTAAATAAATTTAAGATGAACAATACCAGTTGTCGAGATCAAGAGAAACTTAGATTTGAACTCATAGAAAACTTAGTTCTCCAAATAAATATGTGAATATAGTTAGGCAAATTTAAATGATGATTCCAAGAATATTGGGTTGAAATATGAAGGTTCGGGTATAAATATTAATAATACTGAGAGTAGAATGTATTATCAAGTATTATTGTAAGCTAACACTTTCTGCATATGAGATCTTTCTAATGCAAAGATCCAGTTGTAGGTACAGAAGGCAAATCAAGTGAAGTAACAAAGTTTTAAGACACTAATTCTTTAATGTTTGTTAACTTTTTCTAGATAACTTTTCATGTTGCTAATTGAGTTCGTTTTGTTGTTTGTTAACAATTGTAATTTGTGAATCTACTCACACTGCTAAAATTAACAAAATTAAGTCAAATTTTATTGATCTTTTTTGTTTTTAAAATTATTATTGAAATTTGATATTGCTTTTAATAATTCAGAATTTTCTTTTCTTTTTTAACAATTCATTGTATTCTATTTTTACACTTCTAGCATCAAAATGATAACGTTTTGTTTTTCCAACGTGAAATATTCAGATATGCATTTTACTTATTATGTTTGAAGTGGTAAATATTAAAGGCAAACAAAAAATATATTCAGTTTAATTCCAGCTTTCACTTACGAAGTTGAGCTTTAAGCATAGAAAAGTATCAAAGACTTTCAGAATGTATAAAAGTTTACAGAATTAAAACTCCTCTACAGTTAAAGGAATGTATTTAGCCGAATAGACAGTTTTAGAAAATATGTTAGAAATATTAAAGTTTTTCAAAAGGGTATTTTGCACTAAATTGATAATCTTATATATCATTTCATACTAGCACATGATTTGGAGAGGTTTAATTTTCTAAAAGGGAGTAATAGCTGTCAGAATAAAACTTTGCAAGGCACCACTTTTTGATAATAATAATAATAATTAGACAGATGAGGTCACTTTTACACGAGACATGATTGTGAATTCATATCACTGGCACAATTAACTAAACTAAATGAAGTGGCATCACTGCTCACATATGGTCATTGTTTAATTCTAAATCATGATTGGTATTCAGTTTATATCTATTCTCTGAAGAGAAAAAAGGCTAAGTCAAATTTTCCCAGCTCCAATATCGGTTTATTGGTGCAAAACTACTTCCATTACTCCTCCTCTTAAGAACTACAACTTCAACTTTGTCTCTGTTTGATAATCGAATTTTTTCAAAGCAGAACCATAAAGAGCGATGCGCACATCTTGCAATCGTTAAGATCCTAATTCCTGAAATCTTGTATTGTAAGCAATCAAGTAATGTAAACATTTTTGTATTTAAATATTTATTTATGATCATTATGACATCTTTGTTTCTTTTAATTTTGATTTTGTTTTTCAACTATTATTTTATCGACGACAAATTAAGAGAAAAATATCGATGTTACTATTTCTTGCGTTATATAAGAAGATATACAATCCTTGTGTACTTTTATGTACATTAATGTACACAATACTTGCTGTTGGTTTTAAAGGCAGCTCAATCACCCGTGCTTTTGAAGCGAGAAGCGATCGCACTATGTCAATGAGCTTCAGATTGTTGTCCTTATCCTCACAAAGTCATTTTTAATATGAAGCATATTTGTTAAAACAAGATTAAAATTAAATATTTGGGTTGAAATATATGAATGATCGATTTTTTCACATGTGCTTCGAGTATTTTGATTTTATGTGTTTATATGTGTTTCGAGTATTTCTTAACCATTTCGAGCATTCTTCTCAGGATTATTTGGTGCAATTAAACTACTTTTACCAAACTAATGTTCAGTAAACATGTTTTTAAAATTAAGTTTGAGATTTCTTTATTTTTTAAGGAACCCATATTTTTGCTGTTCAGTTCATCTAATCTGTCTCATCAAATGTAAGTCTTTCTTTGCTATTTTTAAAAAATAAAGATTTACTCCAGGGATTGGTAAGATTATAAGACCTGGTATGTCAACTTGATGAGATAATAGTAAAGTTAAATGCTGAGCTTTTGTTACAAATTACCCTAACTTTAGTTTGCTTACAGATAAGAGTTTGCATCAGATGTGGGAACATTAAGTTTTTGATTTACGGTTGGAAGTTTCATATATATTCCAAATTCATATCTATTTTAATCATAGGCATGAAATACGATAACATCTTTCTTTTTGCTTTTTAAAACATGTAGAAAATGCTATTTTTCATAGATTTTCTTTGTACAAATAAATTACATAAAAAATTCTACTTTCTTACTTGGGCTTAAGATTTCATTGCTGCACTAGAAACACTGTACAACTATATGAGTTTAAATTAGAGTCAAACTTGGTATTTCCAAAGGACTTTTTATTATAAAAATACCAACTTCAAAAACAAACAATCAGTATCTTGTTTTGTTTATTTTTGATAGCCACATGATACTGACCGAAACTCATTTGAAACCTTTTGATTTGGACACATTTTGGATTCATATGTCTGCTGGCAGGTAATAGGATATTTGAGAAATGAACGTATTCACCATATAAAAATTGAACTGAAAACCAAAGCTGTACATCATGGCATACTGATATTATTATATGTTTTACAGGAGTTCTATAATACTTTTTAAAATTTAAGTTGTGTAAAAGTATTTCTTTAAAATATTATATAAAATATACATACATTTTTAATATCAAATCAAAATAAAGGTTTAAAAAACATAGATTGCACAAATAATTTTGGTATTTGTTCCTATTTAAACTTGTTTTAGCATTTTTGAAATATTCTTTAATTTTAGGTAGAAATTGACCCTAGTACTTAAATTAAAAAAAAACCCTTAAGGATTCTCTGTTTCTCCTTACAAAAATTTTCAGAATACACGTATCTCAGAAGTTTATATTGATCTTGATATTTCATCTGTCTCGAATGTCAACAATGGATTCTTTACGGGACTTGAAACATAAATAACCGAGAAAAATGATACTACTTTCAACAGTCTTTTGAAATAAAAATATTTCTTGACACAATATTGTTTCCTGTATGCTCTTCTATTTTACTTAAATTGATAATGATTGGCCCCTAATAATCGTTTATGGCAATCAGTTTAAATGAGCCTTTATGATAATAATAATTTAAAATATTCATTGATTATGATTAATCAAATCCTTCATTTTTATTTCTTTTGATTTCTAACTTCTGTTAAGCTGTTAACTTATATTATTGGAACTTTAGTAATTAAAACAATTCCATTAATTTTTAAAAGCTAATATGTAATTTTTTGTTGAATTTTTTTTTAGTCTTGCATGTTTAAAAAAATAGGATTATTTTACAGTTCTAATTTACTGCGTATAAATCTTTTAGGCAAGATTAATGAAATTAATCTTGCCTAACGTAAATGAGGAATATAAACTTAAAAATATCGTTTAACATCTCTCTGTTTTAGAAGATGTTTGGAGTTTTACCTAGTATTAAATTTAATAATTTATTGAAGTCAAAAATAAACTATATTCTCTCGTTTATGATATCAATAGATAAAGAACAGTATTTAAAAAAGTAAAGCATATCTTCAATAATGCACTGGAAAATTTTAAAAGCTTATGGTACTTACTTTAGGGTTCAAACATGAATTTTATCGACTACATTTGAAGAGATAGATTTCATTTAACTAAGCCATATTGTAAAATAAGAAAGTAAGATTGTAAAATAAGAAAATTCTCCATTCCAACGAACATTAATGGGAATTTTTTAATTGATGTACGGGATGAAAAAATATGTTTCCTTACAAATATTTAACTTTCTTAAATTTTTATGAACTTAATGATTAAATTTCGTTTTATTTCGGCATCAATTTAATTACAAAAATTTCTAAAAGTTAGGTATTTCTGCTATTTATGTAACTTTTACAGTAAAGGGGAGTGATTTCTATTTTTCACAAACCATCAATAATTATTAAGAATATACTGAGATGTTTTAAAAGTCATGAAACATTGTAAACTGTACATTACATAAAATATTGTATGTAAAATTAAATTTACCTCAAAATATGATTTATAGTTTGAGGTAATTAACTGAATGTATAATATTTTGAGTAATTCTGAAAGCAAATTGTAATTGCATTTAGGAAATTGAAGCGAAATTTTTTATCTTAATAGATAACTTTGTACACAGTTTTCTCATTCAAGAAGAAATGATTGATTTTCAATGATTTGCAACCACATTTAAGTGAAGTAGTTTATGAATCATATGTTTGAAACTTTTGTAATTGCGCTAAAAAGTCATCTCACTTCATACATCGGTTAAATAATGGTCAATCACATGGCTAGATTAATTAATTTACTTTACATATGCATAAATCCCTCATGTCACTTGGTTTTATTGAGTACAACTATTACCAAATAATTATATATATATGTACATTTTTTAAAACAATTGATTATTTTTCAAAACGAACTTTTCTTTTTGTCGTAGTGTAATACGACATAACCAAAACCTGAGAAAATAGGTGTGTATTTTTTTATTGCACTTTAAATTTAAGAGTTTCCTATCAAACTAAGTGGTAATAATATAAAGGAAAGGATGTAATAAAAATTGGCACAATGAGACAAGTGCAATAAAAGAATAAACTTTTCCTTTCGGAATGGATGAGTGATCTGGAGGAATTTGGAAAAGTTTATGTTTTATGATAAGTATTATTTGTAAATCTGACCAGTCGGGAATGAAGGGGAGAGATTTCTGACCTATCCCATAGAAGTATAGGAGGAAGTACAGAACTTTGGAAAACCTATGGTGTAAAGAGGAGGAGCTAAGACGAAAACTATGAAGAGTTAAAAACTGCATCCAAACACAGAGAAGACACACAGAAGCCCCAGAGAAGCCCGGCATAGAAAAGGAGTCTATAATTGAGGACTGGGTCCTCATTGAGCATAATGAAGACGCTAAAACGATGTTAGTTGTATACAAAATATAACGTCGCATTCCAGAAGGAACCCTGCCTCGAATTTCCAGAATGGAGCCCTGCCTCGAATTTCCAGAATGGAGCTGCAGATGTCCGCCAAATAAACGAACAAGAATAGAAACGATAGAGTCTGAGGAGAGATACCAGAGACAGAGAGGAAAGAGGGAAAGCTCATGAGCGAGGAGCAAGTCTCCTCGCTCATGTGCTTAAAAATTACTTTTAAGTAATTCAAAATTTGAAATATATATATTTTAAGTGTTTTAAATTTATATCATTGCAAGTTTAGAATTTATAGATTTAACAAAAAACCTTTCGCTATACATTTCTAACTCTCAAAATGATTTTATAAATTTTAAATATCATCTGCATCAAGCTGTGTTTAAGATAAAATTATTTAATTATATATTATTTTTTGCATAAGTATGTAAATTTGTTTCATGGAAAGAATATAATATTACACTTATTCGAAAATATTTAATATGAGATACTATATTTACCATAAAATTTAGTTTGAGATAATTTTTCTATAAATGAAAAATATACAAAATAAAAAATCCAAATAAATCAACTATTTAAATTATAAGTATTCCTTAGAATCTGATAAAAATATTTAATGTATTCTAAAATTATTTTAATGGAGTATCAATTAAGTATTATTTATTAATATATGTTTTTTAGTATGTGTTGATAATTATTTATTACATAGTGTACATACACGTTAAATGTTTGTGACTGGAATAATATACTCTTAAAATCTAAATGGTTTTTGAAAGAAAAATTATGTTTACTTACAAGGAGTTAAAATATCATTTAAATGTTGGACGTTTAACATTCATTATTTGACAAACAAACATGCTTTCATTTGCTCTATTCTACCAAAATTTTTATTTGTGTAAACTAAAGCTTACTTACATTTCCTCCTCTAATGAGCGAGATAATGCATTCATTACATGTATGATAAGGATAATCTGCATGTACTTTTCGTAAAAGTTTTCACTGTGCCTAAAAGATAAAATGCAGTTAAGATGGATGTAATTTTTCGAATTTTATTGAACGACATGATTTGCCTCCAAATATTTTTATTTTTAGAAACTAGTCATTTTAAAAAAAATATTAAAATATTTTATGATTAAATTTTTATTGCTAAGTAAAGGAATAATCCACATAAACTATTTAGATGTAGCATTCAGGAAAAGAAGTTTATAATACATTTAACACTTATACATATACTATATGAAAAATGTTGATGAATGGCGAATACTTTTATGCAATTTCATGATATTTAGTATCTTCCAAAAATATATATTGATATATATATTTTATATACTTTCAAACTAAGAATAATACCTATAATGTATGAATATTAAATGTATGATTTCTAGTATTTGATTAAAAATACAAATAATTTCAAATATTTTAACTGAAAGTTAATTTTCTTCCTTAAAAAGTTTTTTTCATTTAATTTATTTAGTCTATTTAAACTATCTCATACGTCATTCAAATAATTTTAACATTTAATTTTTCAATATATTGGATATTATTGTACAGTTATGATTTAAAGGAAAATACTCAACTAGTTGATATGAAAGATAAATAATTTTAAATTTACTACTTAAATAAAGAAAAAAATGAAAGGAATATGTATTAAATATTTTTAAAGACGATGTTACTTTCATGGTAAAATTATATACTGAAAGTAAGGCTATTTTCAAAGAAAAATAGAGATTTAATTATTCAATAGTGTTTCCTTCCCAAAATGTATTCCATTTTAAGAAGTAAAAATGCACAGTAAATCTCTTTGTAAAATGTATTTAATAATAAATTTTTCAGATACAAGTATGAAACAAAGTGCATACTTCAGCTGAAAGCTGTATTTCTCAAAGCAAACAATTTCTAAATATTTAAAGAATATTCTTCATACGAAGTAAGCGTTTGGCCTAAGGACTCATAAATGATAACAAATTGTACTTCCAAACTTTCTTTTTTTTCAGCATGCATTTGTTGCTTTATTATTACTAAGCAATAATGCATATTTCAAAATGTACTTTTGTTTTCTAAAGTAATAGATAGGTTTCTATGGAGAAACAGCTGGTGAAAGAAACGCTATTTCTAGCTGTAAATAATAACTATCTTCATTTTGTAGCCATTTAAGAAAGTCATATTTAAAACATTTTTAACTATAAATATTTTAAACTAAAAATTTAGAAATATTTTTTATATATATTTATTTTAAAAAAACCATATACAAAATATGAGTACAAGATACAAAATATGTCAAATATATTTAATAAGTATAGTGATACGTGATGCTATGAATGTGTTGTATTTTTAATTCCATAAGACCAAATTAAATAACTTTCAAATTAAGACTCCCGAAATGATTGTAGAACCATTGAATACAATTTCTTTCAAATTATAATTATTTTAATTGATTTTTTGAGTTTATTTTTGGGAATTTATTTTCCGTGAATAAGATACTATTTTATGAATTTGAATTTGTGCAGAAAATAAATGTTATTAACCTGTACTGGCTTCCCTTAATATAGCATGTTTTTCCTTTCATTTTCTGATTCGTTATCTATTACGTTAAATTTGTTTAAATAATTTAAATAAAGTTTAGACTTCATTTTCTCAATGATATTTGTTTAAAGGAAACTAATAAGAAAATCATTTTAAGTACATTATAACTTTTCTTAAAACAAGATTTACTTTTATTCACAAATTATTATGCACAATTTAAGAGTCTAATTTCTAAGATTTACTCAGAAATTAGACTCTTAAATTGTGCCTCATAGGAGCTATAAGACTCTGATGATAAACACAATTATTCATTACATGGCAGTTATAAAAAATCAAAATGAAAATTCTCTTTTTATATAAATGATAGATAACTATGTTGTTATTTATGAGATATCTGTAGGAATGATAGTTGTCTGAATAATTTTAAGAACATACTTTTCTGTGAAAAAAATATATGAGCTGAAATTTTAGAGAATAAACCCCCAGTGAACAATTGACTTTAATGGTAAAATCTACAAATTGAAACTGGAGAATTTATTTGAAATTTATAATTTACAAAATTAAAAGTTTTTTGAAGAATAGTAAGAAAAGTAGATTAAAAATATTTATAAAATTTGCATTTTTTAATTACTTATTACAAAACTTAATGGTATTTAAAGGATGTAACTGTAATTTTACGTAAAGTGCATTAAATTGTAAGACTGATATTAAAAGATAACTTTTTTAAACCATTAAAAATATATATGATATTTTCAATATGCTAGATTTATAGAAAACCCCGATAATATTAATAACAGAAATGAAAATTTCTTAAAATTTGGGACTATGTTAGAATTTTCTGTCATTTCATAACAACAATAAAATTATAATAATATATATATACATACATATATATATATATATATATATATATATATATATATATATATATATATATATATATATATATATATATATATATATATATATATATATATATATATATATATATATATATATATATATATATATATATATATATATATATATATATATATATATATATATATATATATATTGTTGACACCAGCGAACTCCCTTGTAGATTTACCAATTTAATGGGAACTGTGAAGGATCAATGAAACGAAATATTATATATTAGAATTGCTAAGAGAAAATATTATTATATTTTACAGCATTCCAGATACAACCATCATATTTTACAGCCATCAGATTCTGATTATGTATAATGATGTCAAAATAATGACTATCGGATTCTAAAAAATTGAACAAAATTAACTTAAAAAATTGTGATTTTTAAGTTTACAAATTTATTGACACTAACCAAAATTTAGAATTTAATAACTATATTTGTAGAAAGTTCTTTTTACTTAAAAATAAAATCTTAATTCATAAATATTGTAAGACAAGAAGAAAAACTGTTATTACCTATTTTGAAGATTTTCCAATCCGACAAAGTAAACTTTCATGGTTAAACAGAAATTCTATTGTTTTTCTAATATGATTCTAGATTTATGATTTTTAAAATTACCTTCTTCCAGACTATTTTCCATTTTTCAACGGGGATAGCTAAACTCGAGAAGGACAATAAAGAGGAAGTAAGCTTATAATAGACTGAGTTTCCATCCTTTTCACTGATGCAGCATTTAGGAATCAAATATGTGGAGAGTATGGAAGCAGTACGAAAATGGACCATGGCCCATTTGAAAAGTATCCCTTTCCTAATCTAGTTAAGAAAGTTCCTGCAAGTTTCAACTCATGGTAATTTTTTTATAGTTTCTTCATAATCTCTTTCTTCCTGCCAGTAATCCATTATCCATCTATTAAGTAAGATTTTGGGGTGTAATAACGTTGCAGTTGTATGATCTGAGAAGGCGTAACACTAGGTTGAATGAAGTAAACATTCAAAAGAAGTTTTTTGAAAAGCTTTCAAAAAATAGAAACATAAGATTTTAAAAGAGAGATAAAATTTCAAAAGAAACTGCACTTAGCAATGCAGCTTTGTTCGAAAGTCTGTCGGCTGGCCTATATCCTTCTATACCTTAATGGGGCATCATCAATCCAATCTCAGTTATATCGATTGTAGTTAAGAGGTTTCACATTCCTCGTACCGTCAGACGTTTGTTAAGAAGATTGGATAAAGATTTGAGGTAAGTTTGACAGTCTGACCAGATGTTTGTTAGAAGAATTTGTAATATAGTTGCTTTAAGAGCTTTTCGCAAGAAGTAGATTTTAGCCTGATATACTGTGTTCCCAAACTGAAGCTTAATATGCTCTAGGTAATCCAAATTCTGAATATACTATCATTTCTGACTTAGATCATTCTTAAATTTTCTTGACTCCTTGAAAATGTATCTAATGAGATAAAAAAAAAGCCTTCTCGTATATTTACAGAAAATATTACGAAATTCGTGTATATATAAATATGTAAGAAAAAACATAATATATCAATATATATATTTGTGTAACATTTATAATATATAATTTATGTACTCATTATATTTAAAAAAATATCGTAACGTTCTTCTTCAAAAATATTAATTATATTTTGTTTATTGCATAAATAATTATATCCAATAAAATATTTCCATTAGAATTAAAGATGTAAGATGTTTTATTATAATTTTATTATGCATAGTTAAAATTTACTTTCTTGTAATTCGTTTTTCATTTATTCACGATAAAAATCTTGAAAATTATTTTTCGAATGAGCATGCAATTTCCAAAAAACAATCATAACGTAGCTGAAACAGAAGAAAAATGTAACTTTCAGGAATCAATAACATGTATAACTATCCAATCTTTTATTAGTAAGAAGTTAAGATAAAATATAGTATATGAATGAAGCATATAAATCCGAATTCATGTAAAATCATTTAGTATGTTAATGCATTTCATATTATTAGGGTTATAACTCATTCCTTTAAAACATTTCATGTGTTCATTTATTTAAAAAATCATTGAAATGAGAAAATTTCTGAGTGAAGTGAAAAGCTTAGTATAAGTTTCTCTAAAGTGATATTTTTTAAATTTTTTGTGCATTATAAAAATAAATCTGAAATAAAAATTTTACACAAACGTGAATTTCAAAAATAAATTATATAGTACACAAAAGAATTAGAGAGAATATTTGGTTATAAACTGAGGATGAAAAATCTCTTGCTGAAAAGTATGATGAAGCTACAAAATATAAGGAAAGAAAAAAATGAAGTGACTAACAAGGAATATTTTTATTTTACTAGACAATTTTTATTTGCACAAAAAATATACATCACATCAGTTCATATTGCAAACGAGCAAGAAGTATAATGTTTTTATAAAATTAGTTTTAATGAGAACGAATTTCTAACAGAAAAAGAGCCATACATCTACAAGGCATTGAATTAATAAGGTTAATAATAAAAGATGTTTTCTTTCATTCCTGTAAAAGAAAACTTTATTACCTACTGAATTATTTTTTTTGTTTAATTAAATGATTTGTGACACTTCCTTTTAGAATGTTCCAAACATTTATTATTGGATTTATATCTGAGAAATATTTAAGTCTGCCTTTTCAAATTGTTTCTAGGTCGTAAACGAGAATGTCCATTTGCTGCATAAGATGTGACTTGGTAGTTTCATTCATGAAAATGAATTTATTCCTGATTTTGGTAGAACAAAATTTTCGAAAAGATTTGAGAATATCTTTTATATACCATTAAGATGTAAATGTATCCTGATTAAACTCATGTATTGAGGGCAGGGATATAAACTTTGGTTCGAATCATCATTTCATCTTTACTAATTTCTTGTACGTATGTAAGATTATTTCAAGGCATTTTTACTTAGATTAACATACTGAATACGTCTATTTTTAGGCTACAAACTAAAGTACATGTAGAGTATCTTGTTCTTTTTATCTTATTACCGGTTGAGATGCTCTGGAGCCCATCTTCTCCAGTTAGCATATTGATCTTTTGTCAGTGCTAGCCAACAAATTGGAGTCTATCATTAATAACGTGCATCGAAGGTCTGATGTTAGTGGGCCTCTAAAGATACTGCTGTAACATAATGCTTTCATAGTGATTTTTTATCGCTCTTAGTGTTGAATACAGATCTCCGTTTTGCATGTGTTGTGGTATAATTTTAATCTGATAATCAGTAAACATTTCTTTAGTTCGTTTCAATATTTCATCTTTGATAAAATTTTAATGATTCCGCTGAATGCATGCAGTTTGTGCCACCACTGTAAATAAAAATTAATGTTTATCGATAAATCAATTAAAACTGTTTAGATATATATCATGTTATTATAAACATTATTACATTATTATTATATATTTTGATTATTTTGCTCCCACAGAAGGAATTTTACGGGTTTAAATTAGGTACTTTAAAAAAGCAAATTTTATTAGTCATGCAATTTAATTTGTAAATTTTTTATTGTAATAGATTTCTAATTTAAGTAGTTTATGAATGTTTTTGCCATTATTTAGTGGTAATGTATTTATTGAATAATCAAATAAATAAAATATTGGGAAGAGGATATCATAAAGTGTTTAAAATAACAAGGAGTTTGGAATAGTCAATATTATTTTAAAATAACATGTTAAATACAAATCTATAACTATTACTAGCTAAGAAATCCATTTTCGTGTTATTGTGCCTTAAAACACATTTCAGCGAATTTGTATGATATTTTCAAGTATTTTGACTTCATTTGAATACCGTATATATTCAGAAATTATTTTAATGACATTTTTCTAATAAATAATTAAAAATTCTTATTCACTTCATTTATAAAAAAGCAACAAAGTAATTTTGATTTCCGTTTTCGAAAACTTGCAGCAATATTGAACTGAAGCAATCCAAATATCACCTGAAGATTAATGAAATGATGTGGAGAATTTCTCTTTTAAGACAACATAAGATGCACAAATAGATGAAATTTTTTTTCGCGAAATCAAGAGTAAATGCATAATTATAGAATATGAGCAAGTATTTTGTTTTGCAAAACTTTAAGATCCTCCGGTGTTATTTATATTTATAACAAGCATTCTTATTCTTTGTTTTTAATTTTTTAGCAATATTAATTGCACAGCGTACTTACGTGACAATCACAGTGAATGCCACATAGAATGAAATCCTATTGTAATGTAACTGTTAAATTAAAAATATTGGACGAAATAGTTTTTAATAAAATATGAGATCTAAGTTAGTACTAAAGTTAGTCAGAGCTGAAATTAATTATAGTTTTGGTTTCTTTTATGAAAATTGTTTTGATTTTCGTTTAAATTCAGATGTTTTAAAGGTTATAGGACTTGTTGATTTTACTAATTCGCACTTTTATTTTTTTAGATTTTATTTGCTTTGTCTTTGACTATCTCTAAAAGACATAATCTATTTTATTTAGACCATTTATTTCATTAGTAGATGAATTTAAAAAGAAAAATAAACTATTAAATCAATCAATGTAATCGAAAGAGCATTTAATAAATGATGGAAAAATTTTACAATAATAAAATATTTAAATTTTATATGCTTTAAAATGTTTGAAGCTTCAGAGCTTAAGAGTGGAAAATTGTTTACAGATAGAATAAATCTGATGGCATTATAATGACATATTTTCCGATAACTATGCAAAAAGAGCAATCATTTAAATTATGTAAAATGTTTCTTAAGCAGAAGGGAATTTGATACAGTATGAATTTTTTTTCAGTTGATGTTGTCACTATTCAAAAACATTTCCATTCTTTGTATAATGGAAAATAGAGGAATACGATTATTGATAAGAATGCTTTTAAGGTTGAATCGTAAATGCACATATTTCAATGTTTCTCTAGAAACTCTATCAGTTCTTTAGAAAGCATTTGCGAAGGATGTTTATTTTATTTCTATATATTTGTAACTTTCATGGGTATACATTATTTGCCGAAATTTTGTGGTTTATCAATTTTTTAAAATTCTAGGGAAACAAATCTTTTTTTTGCTTATTTTTAAAGAAACTATTGTTGACTAAGAAAAATACTTTGTACGTATATAAGATAAAATGCTTACTGCTCTGAAGTCTAGATTTACTAAAGACATTGGTAATAAAAATTTGAAGATAAACATATTATTATCTTTTAATGAGACTTTAAAACATTGTCCTATTTTTTCAAAAATTATCCTGATGTCTGAACTTATAATACAACATTTACCTACTTAATAATAACCTACTTAATAATTATAAAATAAACGTAATGCATATCATATTTTTAATTTATTTCACATTTTTCAAATGATCTTTCACACATAAGGTTTGTAGTGCTATATTTTATACCAATGAATTCTTTTTTTTTAGATTTATATGAATAAAAAATTTGACAGTTTGAATGCGATAATATTTAACTTATTTATTATTCTTGTTAAAATTAAATTAATTTTTAATTTTTACAAATATGTTATAGATAATTCGATATCTATTATGAATGTTAAATTTTTCACAGAAATTTCTAGCAGAAATGGTCAACAAATATTTTAATATATAATTTTATTTTCAGATTGATTTTATTTAATATAACATAGCTTTATTATTTTTACTATACCTTCAGTATAGAAAAAATCAGTTCTGAGATCTATATACCTTAATATAATTCAGAGTGATTATGAATTATTCTATTAAGTTTCAAACAGAATTCATTACAATAAAGCAATATAAATGCTGGTGATGAATAAAGCGCTATCTTCCTTTAAGGAATTTTCACGTGCTTACATTGATGATATAGCTATATTTTCGAATAATTTAGAAGAACATTTATTGCATCTAATTATTATTTTAGGAAAATTAAAGGAACTCAATTTTACTATCAATACGAACAAGTGTGATTTTGCCAAGCCTCGTATCAGGTTCTTAGGACATATTATTGGCTCTGGAGAACATCAACCTGATCCGAAAATGTACAAGTTATACAGCAACTTAAAAGACCAACAACCAAAAAGGATCTTAGGAGTGTGGTTAGGGTTGTGTAACTTCTATCGTGAGTACATTCCTATATTCTGAATTAGTATATCCATTAACTGAGCTTACTAAGAAACGTGTGCCTGACAATATTCCCTAGACTGAAGTGCACGACACAGTGCTTATATCTCTAAAACAAACCCTAGTTAAGGCACCTTCACTTCACCCTCCATCATTAGGTAAGCCTTTCATAATTTATTCTGATGCTTCTCAGGTAGGAGTTGGTGCTTGCCTTTCTCAGCGTGCCAATGATAAAATTTCTCCAGTTTTATGTGCTATTCAAAAATTGAATAAAACTCAACAATCCTGGTCTACAATTGAACGTGAGGCTTATGCAATAGCGTGGTCATTAAAAAGCTTTGAATCAATAATTTTTGGTTCAGAAATTTGTTTTATAATGACCACAATCCCTTACCATATTTGACCAAATGTGCACCTCAATCACCTCATCTTCAGAGGTGGGTGTTTGCTCTTCAGAGATATAATATAACTATCAGACATTGTGCAGGAGCTAAGATGCCTTATGCAGATGCTTTATCTAGACGTTTTCCAGATAAAAACTGACTTTAGTGCCTAGTGTGTAAGAATTCTGTATTAAATATATTTCAGTGAAAATATTTTGTTTTATTTGTATCTTTGTATTTGGTATATTGTTTGTTTACATCAATTGTATTGGTATGTTGTTAGTTTACATTAATTGTATTGGTATATTGTTTATTTACATTAATGTTACTGGTATATTGTTTGTTTACATTAATTTTACTGGTATATTGTTTGTTTACATTAATTTCAATTTATATATATTTAGTAGATAGATTTATTTTAATTTTGTTTTATATCTTTTTATATACAAATTAATATTGATTATTCTATGTATACATGTGCATTTTAAGTAATTCATTTCAAATAATTTTTTTATATACCTATAATTATTTCCTAATTCCAAGTTCATATTTATTTTACGTTTAATATACATTTAATTGTTTGTAAAAATAGTATTAAGTCTGTGTTATTCTTTTGTATCCTAACATATTTAATTCAGTTATGTGTTTATGTGGAACATAAACCCAAAACTTGCGGCAAGGGTGTAGTGTTAGGATACTCTTCATTCTTTTCACATGATGGCGCTGTAGTCATTGAGAGAGAGGAGAGGAGGGAGTCCGCTCCGGCGGGGAAAGATTGTCGTTGACCAGCGAACGAGGAGGTTTAGCTGGCTCTCCATGGGTGTTTGTTCTATTGTCCGTGTAGGACCATAGTCAAAAATTTCTATTAATTATAATTTTAATATACAATACCATTAATTATTAATTTTAAGTTTTAAATAAATATTTGTATTTGTACAAATTGTGCTATCTACAGGCACTACACCATGCATGCATTTTTTATTTTCTTAGTTATTATTTAATTCGTTACAACAACTGCCTTTAATTATCAACAATATATCATCTTATAATTTTCTTATTATTGGCATTTATTGCATTACGTCTGCAAATTTAATTATTCTTTATGAAGAAACATTATCGTTCACCACAAAAAAAGATAATCATCATGATTTTGCAATGCTACACATTTTTAATCGAAATCATGAGGTATTTAAATATGTTAAGAGAAATAAAAAATTTCATTAATATAATAAACCAATAGATAGCTTTATTTCCTCACAAGTCTTTAGCGAAGAAAAAATATTTGTAGTAGATTGTTATTACTAGAGAAACTTTTTTTTTCTAAACATTAATATTTAAATATAAAATTACTCTTAAAATGTCTGTTTTATTATATTATATTTTTAAATTTCGTGCAACTTTTTTATTGAATTTTTCAAAAGCACATATGTGATCTCAATTTCGTTGTTTAGTAACTGGTTCTGTCAAAACTGATTAAGTAAAGTTTTTACTACTTTAATTATGTATAGTTATTTAAATTAATATATCGTGCTAGGTAGACTTAAATGTAAATTATGAGAAACTATAGCTCAAAGTTGGTAAATATTATAAGATCTGTCACATCATCTATATTGAATTAATTTAAAGCAGCAATAATAAACTACTTTTGCTTTTAAAATGTACAAAATAATGTCTCAGATTTAGTTTCTTAAGTATTTCTATATATTTAATTCAATTTTAGTTTTAATAAATATATCAACTCTTTATTTTCAATGAAACTATAGTGGTTCTGATGTTTTTATTTAAATAGAAACAAAAATGAATTTATTTAAAATAAAATTAATTTTGTTATTCATCATTAATTACATTTATTTGTCCGAAGTTAATTACATTTCCAATTGAATGGCATAGAATTTAGTGATATTAACATCTTTTTTTTCAATTAAATGCAGTTGATATAAAAATTTTAGAAATTAATCACATATACAGTTAGTGCTAAGAGGGATTCAGAAGTGAAATAATTTAAATACTTTCTTTTCCAAGCAATAAATATACCTTTTAAATATTCAAATTCATTGACAAACTTAATACATTAATATTAGTTTGCATCGATAAAAATAACGAATTTTGTAATCGAATAACGAATTTTGTAAAATAATCCCTTTACAGAAACGTGAAAGCTATAAAATATTATTTTCAATGAATTGTAAAGTTATCCACGGTAACTTTAGGAGAATTATTAAACGGTTAAGTTACCAATTATATTCACTTATTATCAACTAGATAATTAAATTAATGATCTACTATTGTGATTTTAATATAAAACGACTCAAGGTAGCTTAAAATAAATCGTAAATTCGCTTTGAAATAAATTCGATATAGTGACTTTAGAATAGAATAGAATACAACTTTAGAATAGAATTATACTCTTGAGTTCATTCCTTTTTCGGATAATTTTTTTGATTTTGAATTCAAAGAACAATTTATAATTTTTGTGGCCTGAGAAATCATATTTATTTACAGTTGATATTAATGCAAATTATTTCTTATGAATTTTTAAAAAAATGAGAAATCATTGATTAATTGGTTTCTGTACTTTTTTCAAAAGTATAGACAAATTGTAATTTCCCTGTATTCTCCAAGTATATCAATAGAATTTCTTTACATTTGAATGAAACTCCAAAGTATACCAATATGATTTATCTGAATTTGTATGAAAATATATTTACAGTGTGTTCAAATGTAATTTAATCTATCGTACATTATATTGAGGTATAAAAACATAAAAAAATGCAATTCTTAAAATAAGTTTCGGAATTCATAACTAAATGTTATTTAAACAATATGCTTATAAATCACTGTCTCTCTCAACTAAATAAATAGTTGTACCTTACGTAAGTTGCTCAACAATTAAAATTTTGATTTAGTATTTACATTAAAAATAAAGTATATGTTTTTAAGATTGGAATATATTTAAGATTAAAATATTTTTTGTTACAAGGAAATTGAAAACAAATATTTTAAGATTTCCTATTTTAAAAAAGGTAAATAATTTAAGGTAAAATTATTAAAGGCAAATCAAATATGCTGAAAATATTTAAATATGACTTTATCTGAAAAATCTTATTTTTATATAGTATTTAAGGAAACCTATTTACAAATCAGGCAATGAGAAAGTAGCTTTTCCTATGTATAGGATAACTAGGATTAATGTAACATCAATTATAAATAATAAATCTAAACATAATTTTTACATGTAAATAATTTTTGATTTAAAAAATATTATTGTTCTGTGTACCTGAGCGGAATTCAAAAAGCAATAAGCTTAATTAAACATGCAAATACATTATTAAAGTCAAAAGTTTGAGGAGCTGAAAACAAACCGTAGTTAGTTGTGTTTTTTATGTTATCTCATATAACTTTCTTAATTATAGGTTACGATATGTTATTTATTTGAAAGCTAATTTATTTTCCCTTTTTGTGAAAATATTTATATCTTATTTCAGAGAGAATATCTATTTAACTTTAATTTCTGCACATATTTACGATTTATCAAAATCAAAGGAGTTTTTCACACAAAAAATTAAAAATAAACCTAGTTGACAGGTTCAAAGAAGATTATAGATTATTTAGAGCATGCAACTTCTTCTGCTTGAAATTCTTTTGTGACAAAAGAATTGTAAAATGATCTAGTTTTTGTCATCTGACAAAAGGTCTTGTTAACTATATTTGATATGATAAACCTGCATAAAGGATTATTTTTTACTTATGACATTTTAGAAAAATTGACGTAACATATAATAAGAACTGCCAATCAAAGTCTAGCAAAAAGTTTCACTTTAAATATATTTTTATGTAGTATATATATATAATCTTCGTTTCATTATATTATATATAATCTTTTGCATTAACTCCTTTCATTATATGAAATCATGCATTTAAATATTTTCTATTTGTAAAATTTCTTTAATTTTTTAATCGAAAATATATTATATTTACTATTATACTTTGGATTATTTGAAATGTTTTATAGTAAATGCTGATTAAGGAAATACTCACAATACATAAAATAATTAATCTCAATCAGCTAATTCATGAAAAAAAAACTGTTTATGAAAATGGCTTTGCAAATTTTGTAACAAAATTTCATATTTTTATACTTTTACAGAAAAGTGTAAATATTTTCAAATGTGTCACATTGACATTGGTTTGAATTATTTTATAGCTGCATGAAAATTTCTGAGTTGAAGAAATTATGTTATTTCTTACTATGTTTGTAAATTGAGATGGATTAAATTCTAATTGAAATATACAAAGAGCAATGCATTATATATCATAATAAATTTGGTAAAGTTTAAAATTTTATATGTAGCCGAATAGTTTTCCAAAGTAATGAATGTAACAAATATATTGAAAAATAAGAAATAAATTAGTAGCTGAATAACAAGTAAAAACCCTTTCTTTTCAGAAATAAAGAACACAAGTAATCCGAATGCATTCAAAAATATAATGATTTTAATAAATGTACAAATAAACAACGAACTCACCGTGGAAGTGCTTATTGGTATTATGTTTTGAATTAAATATATTAAATTTTTTATTAATGTTCATTAGTTTATTCATGTTTATTAATGTTCTCTATCAGTAAATGAAGTAAAACTAATTTAATTAGAGAATAACAGTAGAAATTATTATGAATATATAATTACTCTTTAGAATTATATTTAAATTAAAAAAATAACTTGACAAAAAACAAAGCATGCTCTATCATAAATCGCATAGTCTCATAAGAAAATTTTGTTTATTAAACTACATATTTATTCTAAGAATATATTATAATAAGCAAATTCTTAAAACAATTAGTGAAAAATTAGTAATAATTTGTACTTTTAAACTGTAAACAAAATGCAAATAATAGCTAATTAAAAGTAATGAAATTTTTTGATATGAAATAAAAATATATGCATATTCTTCTACAAAATAAGAAAAATTAAAAATGATCTGGTCTTTTTATTTATGTTAATATTTTTCTCTAAAAATTTTGTTTTGAGTAATGAACTTTATTTTTTTTTATTATATACTTACATAAATATTTTAAACATTCCAAATAGGATTTACAAAATATCAATTTTGTAAATAAAAATTACATTATCTACAATTGAAAGAATGAACCAATAAAATAAAAAATAACGATGTTATATTCAGACAATAGAACACAGAATTTTCTGATCTTTAATTTTAGTTCGATTGTTTTCTAAAATAATGTTCGAATATTACATTAAATAAAGATATTTACTTGATATGTCAACATAGGGAGATCAGTATACTAATTATATTTGTATCATATTTATCATGATTAATATTTTAAAATGCAACAAAAATTAATTAATATGTGTAATGCATTTAACTAAAAAAATCCGCGAATAAAAAAAAAGCTTTAAGTTATTTTTCTATGAACAACAGGTCTTATATTAACTTTGTAACCATTAATCTTTTATGTATATTAGATTATTTTACAATATTCTAATGATGATCAACATTTATTAAAGAATATCGATATACAGGATAAATATATTTTAAGAAAATATTAAACGTTTAGATTCTCAAAAGTGAATTAAATAATCTACAGATTTATAAGATTAATTTTAACAGAATTTTTTTCTTAATCCGTCCTTTACCGATTACTACAGGGTAATCTAGATAAGATTCTTTTCAACTCAAATAATGTCAAATACTATTTAGAAAGGGCTTATACTGTGAATACACGAGATTTGAACTTGTGTGTGTAATTTTATTTGCCCTAGAAACAATCAAAGAAGGCTTACAGCTTTCATTCTTGTAACATCTATTTATTTTTATATCATCTTAAGGATATCAGTGATGGATTTTTCTTATTTGTTCTGTACATGTTATTTTTTTCTTTTACTTGAAAAGAAAATGTTTGTGTAAGTCTAGCATCTCATGATCCGAAATTAAATGTCTGTTGTTTGATGAATAAAAAAGCTCTCTTCTCTTTCTGGAACTGAAGTAAAAAAAATAGATTTAAATTTTGATGATACGCTTAGACTTGAATTTATACTGCTAAAATTGTTTTTCTTTACAAGGCAAGTCTTATATCTTAATCAATACATTTGTTTTTATTTAAGAAAACTCATTTTTAAAATTCTTTTCCCGTATATATTGCTTAGAATTATGATAAATCTTTTTTTATTATTTTCTAATACCTAGTTACACATGCAAATTGATTAATCCACATGCATGCGTGAAATGTGATATATTTACTCTCAAATTTGATATATGATCTTTGAACAAAGTACAATCTGTTTTTTATTAGCAGTAAAATACACAATTTTAAATTCTGAAAATTAATTCATTTTGTAATTTGCAGAAATTTATTTCTCATGCGTAATCTAAATTTTATTGACCACAAAAATCTTTTTAAAATCAGAATTAATTATAAATATTTTCTTCAGTTTACATTAAAAGTAGCTTGTAAAGACCCCTTTGAGGAGAAAAGATTTTTTTATTCTACACAATATTTATAAGTTACAATTAAAGAATAATATTTGCCAATATTTTCTTTACTGTATACATGAATTTAAAATTACTGATTAAATTAAACGTAAGATTTTAATTTAAATTTCATTACATTTTTGAATTCGAATAGTAAAAATTCTTAATTTAATATTTTGTAATATTATCACATTTAATTTTTTGTAAGTTATTACATATTAACTATTAAAATGTCAATTATGCTTTATGTATGTGAGCACTATGTATATGTATTTGGTTTATAATGATATCAATGTTTCGGTATAATACAAATCCCACCAAAAAATGTATTCATTAAAATCTAAATAATATTTAATACTATAAAATAACGGACTGCATTTCATAAATTAAAATTTTCTTTTTAGGTTTTATCTGGTGGTTACAATATTAATTTTTATATCTAATCATAAGAAGTTTATATTTTTTAATGAACTACATCTAATTTGCATAATTAATAACAAAAATATTTATGTTTGAATATTGGATAGTAGCTAATATAATTCCGATATTGTCATTCAGCCAATGTTTATATCGTTTACTTATGCTCTTGATAATGAATCAAAATATTAAATGGAGTTCAATGAATCATAATATCAACTTGGCTATTCAGAATATTAAATCGGTCTCAATCATAATATTAAATTAAACTTCTATAAGTCTCATATTTAGAACTCAAATTGCAGGATTTTAACTTTTTTTCTGTTAAGGAATAATTTGTTTCTGTATGGACATTTGTAGGTGCAAAGGTTAAAATTATATCTGTGTTTCTTTATCTTGAGACTGATCAAATTCATTAAACGTTCCCTAGAGAGGCGGGATGACAAAATAAGGTTATGGTGAAAACCACGAAATCGCTGTTACACTATACATTGCGGGCTCATTATGAAAATGTCGACTCATTGTATGTCAATGGTACGCTCCAGATATTCTAACTGAACGAAACATGACTTTTGCTTAATAATATAGTCGTAATTTCTATTTAATAATGAAAAATAAATTTAACGATTTTGTGCTTTCTGAGTATATTTCCATTTGGTTGCAAGAATGTTTAGAAGGAGATAATATATTTCAGTAAGAAAGATCGATTGTTGTGTTAGGTTTATATTAGTATTGTGTACAATATATGCGCCTGTTTCGTTTTTATGTGTATTATTTCGTTAATATGTGTATTGATCTTCTGTGGTTACTAATATACAGAAGGTTAGATAAATCTTGGATTTAGGTGAAAAAGAAAAATTAAATCTTTACACAAATTAAATTATACAAATTACACCAAAAACAATTAAGCTGACCAAAACTCTTTCTAATAATTAATGATGGCCTCTCAATTGTGTTAGCTATTTGCGCATTGGGTTGTTCATTTGTTTAGACAATTAAACAATTTCAAAATATAAATATTCTCTCAGCTATTTTTAAATACACTTATTTTTCTGTAAAAAACATCAAATTTTAAAAAAGGAAGGTAAGGTTTCTTGTAACAACATTGGTTGCAAATTTATTCCAGTTAATTCCTTGGGTTTTCGTTTTTTATATCACTAAACTAAATAACATAATAAATAACATAAGTTTTCTTTAAACAGAAGGACTGATGAATATTTCCCTTTCCCTTGTATTAATATAAGAAAATTCTTAAATTACCAAAAGCAAAACATTTGCCCCATTTAAATTAAAAAAAACATCTTTTATGAATATTTGAACTTTATTTTCTTTTGTCGATGATAATCACACATCAAACTATATTTCATATAATTTATACAAAAACATTTACTACAGTATTCACTTTCTAGACTATAGAAGAAATCTTATTTTAAAAGGACATCAAACCAAATGATGTAGGTTGTGAATTATTTACCCAAGTTTTTTACTCTGGTATTTGTTTTTTCTGATTGCAATGCTATCATTATTTCATTACTATGCTTCTTATTTTTTAGGTTTCTTAAAGAATGTTAATTCATTTACATTTTAGTTCTTTTTTAATTTTATTATTTGTAATATGCTTTTAGTATTTGTAAAATTGTATTTTGCTTATCTGTTGGATAAATAAGTGTTTGTGAATGAGATGATTTCCTGGTAAAATTCTAAACTTTAATCTTTAATTTCATATGAAATAATTTTTTCTTTGGAAATAAATGTATTTTTAATGTTATTTTCAAGCTTGTTTTTTTTATATACGATGTCATTATATCAGCATATTAGAATCAGTTCAAGTTGGCTCTAACATAAAAGAGAGAACATTAATTAAATAAAATATTCAGTTTTTTTTCAAAAATCTACCTGCTTTAGTGTAAAAACTTAATTAACAAATTCTACGAAAAAATAGAGACATGAAATTCAAAGTCGAGAGACAGAAATTTGCCCTTAAGCGATGAGGAAATGCAGTTTCGTTAAAAATAATCCAATGAATGCTTTATGGAATAATAAAAAAAATGCTTTATTGAATTCAGTATCGCTGTACATGTCTGTCTGTCCAAATAACAAACAGAAAGCAGATGTTCCTTAAAGTGGGATATGTCCTCCTCTTTCTTCAATGGTTGCAATCGTCTCTTTATATTCAATACTAGATTGTCCTGTAGTTTTCCGGTAAGAATCCTTCTTCTTCAATATGTATGTTTCAGTTAGGCTCCTTGTAGAATGGTAGAATGTAATCGGAGTGCAAGGCCTTCTCCGAAAATATCCCTCAAATGTTCTATAGAATTTAAATCAAGGGAATACGCTGTCTAATCTATTCAAGTGATATCTTCTCTTTCTAATGGCTGTTGAGTATCAGGAGTCTATTGTAATTATCCATTGTCATCTATAAATATTGAGTCTGCTCCTTTGGCACGTCGGAGCAGGCGCACATGGTAAGGATTCCCTTTCTAATGAATGAATGAAAACTAAAGGACCATTTTATGAGATTTGTGCAAACGATAGTGCAAAAGACAAAAACCTTTGGCCAATTTTTGTCTTTTGCACTATTCTAATGGATTTAAAAGGATGCAGAATTCAAAACCACTGTCGAATACGCTATATTTGTAAAAGCAACAGGATACAGTAAACAATAATTTTTGTAGCCCGTTGCTGTACATTAGTATAAAGCAATGTCACTGCCAGACAATTGTTTTAACAAAGTAACAATCACACATCAACATTTCTAAACATTGTATTATAGTTTTGAAGTTTTCTTCTGTAACCTTCAAAACTATGTGCCATGTGTTTTGAAGCACATTTTTGTTGATTCAGAAATTTTCAGCTGAACTGGTCATACTATGCAATTACTTTAGTTTTCTGATCATACTTTCACGCGTAAAGTAACCCAAGTAATTTCTTCCAGTTATGTTTGATAAAAGACTTCATCTGCACTTGGAGCGAGTGATTGTATTTTTGTCAATCCTTTTATTGTATATTTTAGCTGGGGTCACACACATTCTCACTGCATGAGTCATTTTATTGCTGATAATTGCATGCCCATAACATTTTCACTGAACTCAATATTCACTGTACTGATCATAAATTTCCCAAAAATTCTCTCAATGTTTTCTAACGGTTTTCTACTTAAAATAGACGTCATTGCTTATGTTTTGCCAATGTATTAATTAGTGTAAGTGTTATATGTTATTACTACCAAAACCAGTAATATTATGGAATTTACAGAATAAATACTTATATAATTAATGCCAAAAAAGTAGTTTTTGTGATTTAAAATTTTTCTAGAATAACTTTTTCATAATATATTCTTCTATTTTAACATTGTTTTTAAAGAAATTCTTAAAATTCTTCGATGATTCATTTGAAACCCAAATTGCTATTTTATTAATGAAATGTTATTTTTTCTTTTAATGAATCTTTTTAATATTAAAATCCTCTGACACTCTTATAATTTTAGGAGTAGCAATTTATTAATACTATTCCATTTCTGTTTTAGAGAAAATGTTTCATACATTTTTTTATTGTAATTCATTTTATATTACTTGAATAACACAAATCGTGATCTGTTATAAATGTAAACTTAAGAATAAAGCTCAAAAAAGCAATTGAAAACAAAAACCTTGGAAACATTTAATATCAAAGTTATAATTTTATAAAACAAACTTTCATTTCATAAAAATGTATTTATCGTTTTTATTGAAACAGATTAGAAATTGTAAATAATGAATTTAATGGCCAATAGCAGGAGTGGCCAAGTTGCTTGATAGTCCGTGCAAATTTTCAAAATTTGAAATTTTTATAGAGAGCCACAATTAAATACTTATTTAAAAGGTATGCAAAAAAGGTGTTAAATTTTTTTATAGAAATTATTTTCTTATATCATAAATAAAAGTACAAAATACGTAAATTGACTTTAAATATTAAAGACTAAGCACATTTATTTTACCTATCTTGATAATTCTTTAAAATTTGGCGACTAATTGGTGAGAGTACTTCTTAGCCATTCATTGAGATATAGTTTAGTTACTATTGATAGGTGTATGGATTTCACGAATTTTAACGAATAATAAAATGATTCTCCTAAGCACGTTGTTTCGAATATTGAAATATTTCGAAAAGCAGCTTCTTTTTAAATTCAGAAAACTTCGATTTTGGTATAAATTTCCAAAATTCAGCAAATAGCGTTGACTTATATTTTAATTGTAGAACTTGATTAGCATAAATATGTTCCAAATAGTTTACTAATTGTTAAAATCTATCAGAGAAATAAATAGAACATTCTATTATGGAGCATGCTTTTTATAATTTCATTAAAATATCACTGCTGCTAATCATAAGCGGACTCAGTAAAATCTTTGTGTAAATTTAAAAAAATCAGTATTTAAAAACAAGTTATATGAATCCAATAGGAGACACATTTTAAGCTCTGTTTCTGTCTCGGATACACTTTTCCAAATTAAAAGGAATTTTGTATACAATTACATCTCTGCATATGTGCGTATTTAAAAATATTGCTTAAACTTATTAAGTCTTAAATTACATAATTCTTTGATGTGCATAGTTTTAATCAATAATTTTACATTACTTAACTTAACATAGTTTAATATTTAACAGAAAATACATAACATAGTTTAATATTACATTGATAGCATGAAGGGAGCATTTTTAAATTTCATAGTCTGACAAATTTATAAGCCAAATGTTAAATATTAAAGGTGATTAAAGTTACTAATAAAGAAAAATATTTAATGAAGATTATGTTTACAATTACACAGTTTTAAAGCAAGAGCTCCAGATTGTGTAATTCTTATGAAACACTGAACAATTAAATTAAGTATTTTTGGAGCTTTTTAATCAATTTATACCCAATTTAGATTTTGTGGGATTATTTAAGTATTATTTAAAAAAAATGAATACACGAAATGTTTTTAAATTCATAAACATTATTATGGCATAATGCATTTGCAAAATAATTAAGAATTTTTGAACCATGTGTATTAGAATTTCTGTGAAATGATATTAAATTTCGCATACTCTATATGTGAAACTTAATATTTTTTATTATTGCAATAATTCAATGGTTACGTAAATTATAGCAATAATGAAAAACATTAAAAAATATTACAAGGAAAAGTAATTTTTATATATTTAAAATTGGTTTCTTTATTTATGCTTAATAGTTTTTAAAAAGTATTTGTAAATTGTAATAGATATTTTAATATTGAGAATATTCATAGTGTTACACAAAAATTAATATGCCATTTTTTATTTTAAGTTTTTTAAATATTCTGGTACATGGTTTTAAGCTTTTCAAAATATTTTGTACAAGCTCACTGAAGTTATTCCAAATTTACTATCGACAATCATGTCGATAAGAAAAAAATTAAATTTACTCTCGACACATGATTGTCTAAGTAAATTTAATTTTTTTCTCCTCTTAAGAAAGAATATGCCTCGTTCAAAAAACTTCATCTTATATGGAAACATGAGGGATTTGCTCCAATTTTCCTATTTTACAATTTGAATTCTGAAATATAATATTATGTGAGAGAAAAAAATTGTTATCGAAATGAAAAAAAATTATTGCTTTATTATTGGTGTAAAATCATTAATAAGGGATATTTTCCTTTATATATATATATATATATATATATATATATATATATATATATATATATATATATATATATATATATATATATATATATATATATATATATATATATATATATATATATATATATATATATATATATATATATATTCATTTATGTCCTACTTTTCAGTAATACATATCTGCCACAGAACCAATTAATTAGAAACAAAGTGCAATGCGTGCAACGTTTTTTAAAATAATTTACTTTATGTATGGCGTTTTATTAAATTTACTAAAAATTCAACTTTACTAATATAATAATTTAGAAATCAATTTATTACGTGGATGAGAATAATTTCAGGGATAACTTATTTACATTTTAAAAGTGGCTTACCACGAAGAACTAGTGATTATTAAATACTTATATAAAAAAGTCATAAATTTAGTTTAAAATAATGTGTTTTTTTATTTTTACATTTTATGAATACAATTTATAATTCTGAACATATTTGTAATAAATGCTTATAGAAGTATGAAATGAGTAAATTTGAATTTAAATATACATCATTTGTCTAAATTAAAATTATTATAACTAAAATCAGAACTAAGGTTAGTTTTTCTGCATTTTTAAAAACAAATCTTTGTTAACTGATATTTATGTTAAAGTGTTCCCTGTTTAAATTTCAATTAATCAGAAAATTAAGTTAATTTCTTAAAACTATTTATGAAATCTTTTAAGCTTTAGTATTATAAATCCTATAGCCTGTTACTAAAACTCACTTCGATAATTGAATTTAATGTTATTAGTAATGTGCAAAACCATATAATGACATTTCAGTAAAAAAGTATAAATAAAATAAAATTGTCATTAATCAACAAATAATATTGATTTACAATTTAACTGGTTTTGACTCTTTCATTCTATCAACAATTTGAGATCAAAGAAAGATATTTCAGCTTTTCGTATTGACTGAAGCTTTGATAAATATGCGTTTCTATAGTAACCTTTCTTTTTCAGACACTCATATATTTGTGATGCGTCAGTAGCAGGGGACCTCTTCAATATAGAGTTCTTAGTGTCAAGAGGATATAGCCTGCTGTTATAGAGAGCACATATTCCTCAGAGGACAAAGTGCAACTTTGATCACCCGCTCTTTCCGGATTGTCATTTACAGTGAGCTTGGCGTGCCTCTTACGCTGTCTCATATATCGTTATCACTCATACATTATTTTCCTCAAATTGTGTCGGAAGAATGCTCTGTAGTATCGCATTGCACTTTACGTGTTTAATGAACTATTTACATGATAAGAGTATCATTTAGGATTTTACATAGAGAATAATACCATGTATTACAGAAGTATAGTTAAAATGTTTGATTCAAATTTCAGAATAAAAGTTATATCTACATAATGAAACTTATTTCTCTTCAAAAGCTTAAAATTACATTTTAAATTTTATATGTAATTTATATATTATTTTCAAGGAGAAGTTAATATTATATATATAATGTGGTATAAAATAATGTATTCTAAAAGTGAGATATGTTAATATTTCATTATAATATTATTTTGTACTTGCAAATATTATATTAATAATATATCAATAATAATCACCTATAAATGAGAAAAATCACATCTAAATAAATATAAAAAATAATTAATAAATTGTTAAAAATGGAGTCCTTTATTATGGAAAGAATTTTTTTAACGCATCATTAATATTTCCCTATTTTACTAACATTTCATACTTATTTTGCCTATTTTGTGCACATTTTTAATTTATAACTTTATTTAACTTGTCATTTTCACTCAGAAGCATCTACGTTATACTTTTAAAATATTTTAAATTACTTTTTTTGATAGAAAATGTACATACAAATTAAAAAAATTCTCTGTTTTACATGGAGGTATGAAATGTATATTTCATGCACCATTAAGCAGTATTTGTTTGATAATAAATTGTATCAGGTGATAAATAACAAGTAATAATTGTGTATTGTATGTTAATTATATAAAAATAAATTAAAATTAAATGTTCGAAGGCAGTCATCATTGTTTTGTTTTAATGACATGGAAAAGGCTGATAAAAATAGTTAAGACTTGAGTTTCTAGGTTTATATGTATTCTAAAATTTTATTTTCTGTGTTAATTTTCACATTTGCATATTATTGAATACAAAAATGTTTTTAGATATTTTTTTCTTCATTCAAGGTCGTTGTAACGTGGTTGGAAAAAAAGTCGTTCTCATTATATATGTATATATATATATATATATATATATATATATATATATATATATATATATATATATATATATATATATATATATATATATATATATATATATATATATATATATATATAACGAAAGGAAGTAAACTTTATTGTCCACCTAAATAAAGATTCATCCTGTTATCTGGGGCACATAAAATAATACGTGGTCACAATGTCTTCCATCTAAAATGATATCTCTGGGGTTAGTGCGGTCTAGATTTGGTAGAAGTTGGATACCAAGTATTGGGTCTCTTCTGTAACTTCTTTGCTTTTAAATTACGAAGATCTAATTTTCTTCGTGTCGACAATGGTACACTCAATGATTTAACTACATCAAGAGCCATAAAATTTGATACTTGGAGTGCCATAGATACTCAGATAGTATAAAATGAATTAACCTTTAATCGGATACCCCTAAATGGACCGAAATCGGAAGGTAAGTTCATTTATTTATTTTAAAATCCAGTTAATGTAACCATCCAATAGTTAAAAAGCGCATAAATGTTAAATGGTTGCTTGTTTTTAAGTTTTAATAAAGAACTCAAAATAAATAATAGCCTAAAGAATTATTTAATGGAAAATGAAAATATCTTAAAAAATTGTAGAGGAGTTCTAAAATCTATTTAAAAATCCTTTTACTCTGGTTATTTTATGAGATATTTGATTTCTGATATGTTTAATAATATACCAAATATAAATAATTTTGATGTTTAAAATTGTTACAAATATGTTCCTCCATATTTTAAAAATAGTGGAGGCAAAATAAATTATTTCTGAAACTTATTTTGTCTGTTCAATAAAATGCGGCCCAATATTATGAATTTTTAGATTTTATTACAATATTCTCGTAAGCATTATCTACATTAACAATGTGTACACTAAGATATTATTAAACATTTTAATTAACTTTATAGAAACTGAGTAAAATGCTCATTAGAAGAATTGTATTTTATGCAAATATTATTAAGGTTTAGTGATGGTTCCCTAACTTATATTATATGAAGAGGCCATTAATACCACTTTATATATAACCATTGGTAACAATTACATAAAACATTAGAATTATCAGAACATATAGAAAATTTTTTATACATTTATTGCCAGTTAATTATATTATATATTTATTAGTTTTTTTGTTGCTTAAACGATTTATTCACAGATTTAAACTTAAAGTAATCAGCTTAAAAATTATTAATTATAACTTTCAATTTATGGAAATATATATGAATTCATACATATATGAAATTCAATTTGTTAAAATTCTTTGATGCAATTACAGGGAGTTCAAAGTACTCAGTCTCCTCCAATATCTATACATGTGATTTCTATAAAGATTAAACGCCTCAAGTCCATAATTTCTTAAAATAGATGAAAAAATTCATTTATAGTTTATTAATCTCACTTTTTGGGGTAAAATCGATAGCCAAATAAATTTTTACATCACAAAGTAGCCGAAATTCACACATTGTTAGATCAGGAAAATAAGCAAAATATATCAGTACATTGATATATTTTGTTAAATATATTAATTTTGTTTAATGAGAAATATCATTGTGGAATATGAGTTCCCTAACATTTATTTTTAAAAGATTTCTGGAAAACGTTTTATAATACTCGTAACTTTTTTGATTTCAGTTTGATGTTTTTGAGTTGTTTACTCTTTAAGAAAATGGCAGATAATAATTTTTTCAAAATTAATTTTCTTTCCCATACTTTAAACCTAGGACCCACTTCAAAGATCTATAAATTATTTTATTAATGTTTCATATTGTTAAAAAAGCAGGTTCATTTTACATCCGTTATAATGTTAAACATAATATGATAATGGATATCATATTTAAATAATTTACGGATTTCTTTAATGATTCCAATACATTTCTCTTTTTCATGCTCAGATAAATTTTGGGAATTCAACAGCAAACAGTTTTTCCAAACAAAAATTTATTTGATGTGTTTTGATCGATCCACTCTATAGTTTTTTTTACACTATTTAGTAAGTTACGAGATGAATATTGATTAACATTTCTATATTATGAAAATATTGTCTGCGATTGCAGATGACAACGATCTTCCACTGGGTTTCTCATCTTGAAGAGAATTGCAACATAGGTGGTATTCTGAAAAGAATTCACATGCCCATTTATCTCACGCAACATACAGTCAAATTGATGATAAGTATTGTAAGTCATTTATGTAATCTGAAATCTTTGGTTCCATAGTCAACTCCTGCCCGCAATTTAAACTTACATTTGGCAATAAATAATGGACGGCTAACAGATGAAATCTGTTGTAAGGTTAAGAAAATACACCGTGGATTGCCTTCTGATTGAATTTTTATTAACAGAAAGTCATATTCATTTGGAAGAAAATTAGCATAGGATCTAGGAAGAAAACTGAGAAAAAGCATTCATCTTGAAAAATATGCATACTGGAAACAGAAGCGCAACTTCCACCTGTCACTGTTCAGCAGGTACTAGAACCAAATCGTGGACCTCACACTTAAAAGAGCACTGTTTAATTATAATTACAAAAAGAGTACTAAAATAGGTACATATGAAAATAACGTGAATATTTATTTAATAATACATGAAAAAATATAAAATGCAAATAAAATCAATATAGTGACAAGAAATAATCTCACAATGATTCTAATGAAGTAAATAATGAAACTTTCTGTGTTAATTTAACTAATATAAAGAATGTTTATCTAGCAAGAAATTTTTAAAAACAGAAGGGGAATTCTCATGCGGAACAATCTTATTCAAAATGATTTGAATGTGAGATGCATTGCATTAAATACTGGGTATACTTTTTTATTAAATAGTGGGCATGTGAGACAATATATACAAAGAAATATTCAATTCAAATGTCTACGACATTTGAAATAGATATTTGATCTATATAACGCTTCACGTGCGCAAGCTTAGAACATGTGCAAGTTAAGATATTCAAGATAAGAATTTATAATTTGATATTTCAGAACGATTCAAATTATTTTTGTTTCATTTCTATAATTTATCTATTCTATCATGTCTGATTTTTTGCTATTTAAAAAAAGTATAATACAAATTTAAGATTGCTCCCCAAGAAAAAAATATTCACATAGGATATCAATTTACCGAGTTTAAATCTCAATTCATATTTAAAAATATAGCTTCACATATTTTATACGTTTTTTTTCATCCATTTTTCAATCAAAAAATTTAATTCTATACTGTCAAAAAATATCGACGTATAAAAGCAATATTTTTGTTTCCAGATTTAGGACATGGATTTCTTTTTTTTAAAAAAATCTTTTTTATTATAGAATTCAATAACATTTTGTGCAACGTATTATTATTATTATTATTATGATTTTCTCAATATATGTGAATAAGAAAGTTTTCAGAATTTTTTATAGAAAAAAATTAACGTGATCACATGGGTTTTGATACTGCGTTGATAGTTTAAATGTGTTATTTGTGTGTGTGTATTACTTACATAATTTAACAATAGTAACATAATTGAAAATTATGTTACTATTGTTAAATTTTTAAATATAAATTGCAAATATTTTACAAGATACTGTAAACTAATTTTACAAAGGTATTTATTTGAGCTTTTAATTTATTTAATTTCAATATATTTGAAATCAAAGTATTTAATTTATTTAACAATGGGAAATCAAAATCAAATTTTTAAAGACGAGACACATCTTTTAGTTATCCCATTGAAAATAAACCCCTCAAATTGATGAAAAAATTATTATTAAGATTACTACTGGATAAAACAATGATAATTGATGAAATAAACTTCAAATATACAACTGGGGATTAACAACTTATACGATATCTGCAAACATAATTCATTCTGTGTTGCAGTGGGTGGTTTGTTCGGTGTAAATATTTCTCCAACAATTTTTGATTTTAGAAAGTTCTGGAGAATAGGGTATCCAAGAAACAATTTAATTTTGTGATATAAATATTGGAAAATTGATTACGAGATAAGAGAGTAATGTTTTTTTAATATGACTAAAAATAAGACTTATAGTAAGGAAAATAAATTGCCTACAAGAACACAGTTATTAGAAAATTCTACAGAATAGCTACAGTGTGTAGTTAGGGCAGTAGGCGTAAATGGAATCCAAAACTGAAACCAAATATCATGCCTTTCGAAAAATAATCTCCTCAATTTATAAGACTGCGACTCTTTTAAGCGTTTGCTGTTTGAATAAAATCGGCAAATCATGAAATGTCAAGACAAACATCAGAAGCTTTAAAGGTTTCTGATCTGTTTTTATTCACATTAAATGATAGTGGTAGTACTATAGATTATTCTTGTTTTACAAATACTGACCAATGAATTAGAGGCCAAAGATCAATATAACTTACTAGACTATCTTTTGCATGGATAATATCCCATATTTGTTTCGGCATAGAGTCTATATGCTTTTGGAATGCTTACATGTATAAAAATTAACATGTATTGGCTATATAGCTTTTTCAAAATTCCAAGTTAAATAAAAAATGATGTCAAATGCATTTATCTACCGTATCCCATATATTTTCTATTAGGATTAAGATCTGGGCCCTTCAGTGATCAGTGAAGTGTTGGTTTTCAGTATAAGCCAATTCTTAACTCTTCCGACTCGATGTAAATTTGCATTATCATCTATGAAGTGTCCATCCCCATAAAATTAAAAATTTTACAAGACTATTGACCATCAAGGCAACGTCAACAATTCTCTTGGAAAACTGTACTCAACAATATCAGCTAAATAAGTATGGGGGATTCTGTTTTTAACTTTTGAAAACATTTGATGTAGTTACCTAGGAACACAGGAGATTTGCTTTCTTTGAAATCAAGGACCATGCTAAATGAGCACCAACAATAAGTCATTTTCCCACTGATTAAAAATATGTCGTTTTACCAATTTTACCTCATCATGAAATGTATTATTACGCTTTAAATATGATAACATTGAAACGATTTGTAATTTACATCATGAAAAATTGCATACTTTATTCTTACCAACCATTTAAATGGAATATGAAAAACTTCTTACTCATTTACCAGTGTATGTATTGGTATTGCTCAATATCTTAAATCCAAATATTTTTTCACTGAGTGCAATAGGAGAAATACAATCGTTTCTTTATGACATCTTACTCCATTAAAATTACTGATTTCTCGGAATAACTATACATTCGCATTTTAATATAAAATTTTTAATTTTTATCTTTTAATTTCAAAATTGTCTCTTTATAGTAATCATTTGCTTTGCGGAACATATTAATTGCTCAAAATTAAGATATTCCTTAAATTATACGTTTCATTTAATGTAATTGTAAAAATGCTGTCACCATTTTTGATTAATTCAAAATTTAATCACATGCAAATTTGAATGAAATTAATTTTATAATTTAATGTAGTATGGTGCTAAATTTCTGTCATTTATTAATTTTGAAATTTATTAGTATTATGAAACCAGATAATTTTTTTGGTGATCACCAGTACATGCTAAGGAAATATATACATGTTTCTTTGAATTATATAATTTCAGAAAAGTATCAGTCAAACTTTATTTTGTCTATTGTTTGATTAAAAATGTTTCTAAATTAGCTTTCTCCATGTTTTAAATGAACTTGATAATATTTTTAGAAATTTTATCTTCTTCAGAATACCATGAATGTTCTAATCTATTTTATATTTACTTCGATGAATTTAAGCACTTTTACAAGATAACAAAAATTTTCTATTTTTAAAAAGATAGAAAAGTTAACTTTAAAAAACTAAATAAAATAGTAGAATGGAATATTACAAGCATTAAATTATATAAAATATTCCAAATATATTAATATAAATCGTAAATGAATTTATTTGAAAAATATTTAGTTAATAAAAATTATAACAAATTGTTTTCAAATTTCAAATAATTGTAAAACCTATCTAAATTCTTGTTCATCTTTGTAACACAAATGAATCTTTAATAAAATTATTTAAATTTATTTCTCACATAACATATTCAGTGTTGTTGAATTACTATCTTGTGTTACAAGAAACATTGATTTTCTTATATCCTATGAAATTTGATATATCTCAATTGAGACGCAATATCTCAGTAATATTTGTTTGATAAAACAATAAGAAATACTAAATCCCTGACATAGATATTCGAAATATGTTTATTTATTTGAAGAAAAGCTAAAGTATCCAAAATATGAAATAACAAGAAATTATATAGATAAATAAATGCTACGAAACTGTTTGTTTCTGAAAAAAATAAGAGTTTTTTTCAGAAACATAGTTTCAGTTTTTTCAGATATCATATGAATTCCTATTGTTTCAAATCAGAGCGCTTGGTAACTAATATTAAAACACTAAAGTAATAAAAATTTAGTATTTTTGTGAACATAAGTAATAGAAATTGACAATCAAAATAAACAATAAAAATTAACTTTTTTTTAAATAACTTTTTTTTAATTATTCATAAGATTTATCACTTGCATTTTATTTTATGTGTGTTCTTAAAACAATTTAACATTCTCTTAACATTAACCAAATTTAAATTAAACAATGTTCTATTAGGATAATTTAGTTAAATTAATGTAGACAGTTTTAACCACTTAAGTGATTTTTTTTGCATGCACAATATTTGTATATGTAATTTAATGGGTAAATATAGCTTAGACAGGAAAATATAGTCACAGAGAAATTCAAAATCTTTCTAAGTGTAAAATAGCTAAGAACGTGAAAAATTATCATATGATTATATAAATATATTAAATTTTCAATTAAATCTATATTTTATTTACTTTTAATATAAAGGAGAAATTCTGTGATTGAAAATTATCAGCAGTTATTTCAAACTGTATTTATAATTGAATATATAATTGTAATTGAAATAGTAGTAATTTATTTTTTAATACCTTTTATTACCATTGCGACTGTTAAATTATTAAAATTTAGCATCAAAATGAAATTTAATATTTTATTTGTCAAACAGTAATTAAATAATATGGGAAATGAACTAATGCAGTGGTTAAAATCGAAAATATTTAAATACACAGTTAGTTTATAATTAAATAACTGGATAAAGTTAGTTAATAACAATTTATAATAAAATAGTTTATAATAAAATAAATGATTTTGCTCAAAAGCTAATGCAATGATATGGGGCTATGTTAGGGATATATATTATCGTTCTGAAAAAGGTTTGACAACAAAATGCATTTGTACTCAATTAATAAACTATTTATAATGCGAACTTTATGTTTTCAAACAGTTTTGGAAGCATTAAAACAAGTTCGAATTTAATACGTGCTGACCATAAAGTAAATATTTTTTTATGGAAATTGTTTTTATTACTTTTATAACTTTAATATTTTAACTAAGATGATCGATAATATTGTTTTTCAATAATATAAAAGAAAAGTGTTATCAAGAATTTCAAGCTGAATAGACGAAGAATGGATTGGTCATTTTTAAAATTTATTTCCCTATATTCAATTTAAAAATTGATAAAGGGTAAAAAATTGTACTTTACTACATTTTTTAAATAAGGTAATGTTCAATTGCACTGAAACCCAATTACTGAGGCAATGCTTAATTATAATGAAAATATTTGGGGACCTCGTAAAGATTCAAATGAGCTTTAAGGGGTAGAAATACTCTTGCTTATTGTTTATTACAGAAGAGATATCAGGATTTTTTTCCGATAAAATATATTTAGTTGCGATTTATATGGATATTATATGAATACCTGTGACAAATTGTAATCTAGTAATCAACTGTTCATTTAGCTGATTAATATTAATTCAAAATTTTAATCAGCCATGTGCGAAACGCAAAAAAATGTAGTAATATTTTAATTCTTATTGGTTATCTCTTGGACATCATTTTTTGCACATAACATTGGTTTTTATCTAATACAATGATTTAGTAAAATAACTTTACGTTTATGAGTTTCATAGCCGCAAACAAACTATGTCTTAATAAATGAACTTTAATAACTGGTTTATATTATTTGGAATGAGGCACACATATAGTTTTTACTAATGCTGGTGACAATTGCATTATTAAACACTAAATAAGAAATATAATCACATGTATCAATAGGCAGAAATATTTGATAAAACAATATCATAAAAGCAACACAATATTGTTCAAAATTGTACATAGTAATTTTGAAAATTGACATGAATTAAGTAAACTTGAAAATGCTTATAAATTAATATATATTTTAACAGTATATTTTATTATAATGCTGTCATTTTAATATAATACTACCTTTAAAAAATGAAGCTTTGCTTGAAATAAAATACTTCAATTTAATAATTTCTTTTGATATTAATAATGCATTTAATACATCATATGGGGAAAAGATTAATCGCATAATACAGTATATTTACCAATTTAATCTACGGAATTTCAGAAATAAAAAACTTTATTGAATTTCTATATAAAGATAATGCTAATTTTCTGAACATTCCACTATTTTGAATTTATAATTTTTTGAAAAAAACTTCTTTTTGAAGGCTAATATATAACTGGTGATATCGAAAAGGGAGAGCGAAATATTTTGTGTTATTTTACGGACATTAGGTATTTTTATTCCACTGGAAATCCTTTTTGATGGATGTCAGAAAGTTTTTTAAGTTAAAATGAACCTTAGGACATAATTTATTACAAATGTTCTGTTCCTTAAAAATTAAAAAAATATTTAATAGTTATATTTAATATATTAAACGTGAAATAAAATATATTTTCAAAAAAACTCTGAAGGCTGTAAAAATAAATAAATTCTTACAATCTTTGTAAGAAAATATTATGATTAAAATTACATAAATGAGCTATCTAATGAGCTCTAAACTATTTGAGTGAAAATATATAAATGATAGTTTTGAGTGTTTATTTATAAAATCGTCATTAATATTACTTTATTACCACTAATTTTTTTAATAATTTTCAAGCCTTGGTGACATCAAGAGAAGATTTGAAATATATGCAACAAGTGATAAGAATTATATTTCTTTTATCTTTTTAACCTTAGCTAAATAAATATTTAATAGAATTAACACCCTTATTAAATAAAAATTATTCAAAATAATATTACTTGCTATTACTGAAATATTGTTGAAAAATTACTGAAGTACAAATTAAGATTTTCTTCAATCTTACCTTTCAGAAGATTAATATTTTGTAAAGATTTGATATAATTCCCTTTAACTAAATATCAAACATACTTAAAAGTGTTTGGAATGATTTGACTTAATAAATAATGAAAATATTCATTTGAAAACAAATATGAACATTAAACTGATAAAAGAGTTAAAATCAAACAAAAATCTTGCTTTAACTTTCGTATGTAGTTATGTAGAAGTTTCAATATTAATATAAATTATTTTATTTGAAGAAACATTTAAAAATTCATTTTGTAATTATGAAAGAAGAATAAGTTTTATTTCAAATTTTAGTAACTCTTTTGAAATATCACTTATAAAACTGCCTTTGATGATAGACATCTATTAAAAGCAAATTGCTAGTGCATAATATTTTTGTGTCCAAAAGAGATATTGTTTCTTTCTTCCGATGTATTCAAAACAAATAATTGAATTATATAATAATTTTTTCCAGTGTTTTACATTTTAAATTTGAATACTCTTGGCTACGTAATTTTTCATAATTTTAAGGAAATAAGTAAAGAGACACATTTTTGTTGAAAATGATTTTGCAAAATAAAGTTTGCAATAATTTTGTGGAATTCGAGAATAGCATTAAATTTATTCTCTCAAATCTTTTTTTGATCTTTTAGAATGGATTATTATTTTTATCAAAATAAATTACACTGAATATGATACATATTTGGTTATATAATGTACACAATAATTTCTAGAAGTTATGGAAAATCAGAAAATATTTTTATGAACAAACTAATGTGCATTAATTTTAAATGTTTTCTTAATAAACAAAAATAAGGGTATGTTTGTTTGAAAATCTTATTTAACAATTGTTTTTTAAATGGGGTAACTTATAGCATACCTCGTATTTAAGCTATTATGATGTGCTTATAATTAAGTCAAATAAAATACCATGGAAAAGTACATATTGTTAAAATTGGAAAAATGCATGGGCGCTATGCTTGAAGAACAGTAATAGATAAAAATATAGTTATCCTTCAAATATATCACAGGCTCTGAAATATTCTGCTAAATAGTAACTAGGGATTTAAATCTAAAATTTATGGTCATAGTAAAATACCGGGATTATGAAATCCAATGATTTTTGTTTGCTTTTAGAACGTCTCACAAAACATTTATTTTACTAAAAATTAATATAATTCATTCAGTATTCATATTTTATTTATATTACAATTATTTTGATGTTTGTTTAATGCTTAAAATTCAAAATTATTTTTAACAATATTGATTTTTTATTGGAAGGTATTCTCAAAAACGCATATATCATTAAGTGCATAAAATAATTGAAGTTCAAAAACCATTGATTTAAATTTAAATGATAAATGCATTACTTCTACCAGTAACCATTATCACGATATAAAAATATATTTTCAATAAATTGCAAACACAAACTTACGTATTTGGTTCATCATTTGTTAAATATATTTTAAGAATGAAACACGAATTCCATAACCTTCAGATTTAGAATGATATTTATCAATATGTGTATACTTGACTTTTCACAAGCACTTTGAATGCATTTTATAAAAGTATAAAATCACGTTTTTCTTTGAATGTGCTTTAGAGATTAAATATTTTTAGAATTTATATAGACATTCTTTTTAATTTTTATTGACTGTAGCACATCCATATTTTAGGATATTATTTATTTCAGACACATAGATTTCCTATTTTTTTACCTTCATGCATTCAGCTTTGCATTGCCGAGATTAATAAATTTTGGTGGTTTTATTTATGTATGTCTGGTTTCTATAAAATGGTGCAACATTTCTGAAAATATTTTACCCCAATTCAGCAATGGATATTTTTTTATTTAATTTTTAGTGTCAATTCGTAATTTTTATCATAATTTTATAAAATTTAAATTTCAAGTAAAATGTAAATTTAAAATTGAAAAAATAGATTAAGATTTCTATTTAGTATGAATTTTCTATCATTTCAGCTAAACTAGCTTAGGATTTACATGATTACACACATGCTGTTTATCATTTTTTACTATTTGGTAAATTTAAGTTATAATTAATAACATTGTTTTGGAAAGAATAAATTATTTCATCTGTATTCTCGTATTTTGAAACATCAGTGGATTCATTTCTGAAAATAATTGTGGGTTCTCTTTATTTAGAGGGATAAAATAAATAATAAGGAATACCATATTGTTGAAATTCTTTGAATTATTTTAGTCCATTAAATGCAAATTATGGAACTTAGGTAACTACGATGAAATATTATTCGCATGGAATAATATAGTTGTAGTAAAATTTGTTCCTCACTGTATAATCAAATTTTTGTATACTCTGTCTCCCATTATTGACTTTGTTTTATAAAAAGAATTATGTTTATAAAACCATAAAACCATTTTATGATTTAATAAACATAGTTCTTTTAGTTTAATAATAAATGAAAACATTTTTCAATTCACATTTTAATATACTTAAAATATCAATAAGAACATTTTAATATATCATAACTTAAAAATTGACGAGATATAAATCTTGTCAGAGTTTAATTTATGACAGTTAAAATTTTCAATATTGTTGTTAAAGATAAAGCTTTGTGTTTTATATTCCTGTTTATTTAGATTAACATGCGTAAAGGGAATTTGATTTAACAAGTAAGTATATTTCCTTTTCTTAATCTTAATAAAGTGGAATTTTTATTGGAACTTAAAATATTTCTATTTATCATTTCTTATTCTTTTTTGATATTTAAACAAAAATTATATGCCATGAAAATGAGAAGAATAATTGCATGCATAGCAATTTTTACATTTTATGATTCTAAAAAAAGTTCAAATCGAAATCATTTGGAATATTTATTTTCTTATAACATAAATAAAAAGAATACTCATTTCAAATATATATGAAACATTTAATATTTTTCTCTTCCAAAACAGTAGTAATAATCAAAAACATTTCAGTTACAGTAATAAGAAAAAGATGGAAAGACATTATAGAGTTTAATTGTTAATCTAGGGATATAATAGATTTTAATGAATTCACACAGTGAATTTATTAGGTTAGTATGTTTTGAATAAACAATTTCTAATTTTAATGCAAATGAAAATATACCAACAAATTAATTTTCATTTATTAATTAAAAACTAAATTTAATTCATTAAATTTGTTTAAATTAATTTTAATTGATTAAGATAACTTAACATACTTGATTTATTTGATCAAATTGAATGAATACAAGATCCGTGTATATTAAATTTAAATAACGATGTTCTAATCAAATTGAAAAAGCTAAAAATTGCCTTTCCCTATTCAGCAGGAAAAAAATTAAATAAAAATTTTCACAGAGATTTTATTCAACTTATTTTCAGACAACGTTGGAAGACAAAAGTTATTTGAAAATTTCTTTTCCATCATTCATGCATATGTTCAATAAATCTGTCTAAAAGATTCAGATTGCATATTTAAGAAAACTAAAAAACAAATAATATTTATTTTGATAAAAAGCCTATATTGTGCTTAAACTAAATTGATATACATGATAAAGAATATTGTAAAATATATGAAAAATCATTGATCACACACACATAAGAATTTGCGATGATAAATTATTAAAGAAATTTTGGTACAAATTTGTAGTATTAACACTAATATGAGTATAGAAAATGCTTTCTTTTTATGTAATTTTATGACAAAATATATAAAATTTTCTGCCTCATAGATTGTGGTAATTTTATTTAATTAATTGAAATAAATTTTATAATAATTAAATGATTTTATCTTCCAGGTATACTTCTGCCAAAAGTTTCGTAAAATATACCCAGATTTACTTTTATATTATTGATTAAGAATTTTGAAATGCATCAATAATTGAATAAAACTTTTGAATTTAGAAATAACTATAAAATTTGATTATGTATATAATCTAATAATAGCTTACTAATATAAAAATTATATAGATAACTAATATAAAAATTATATATAACAAATATAAAACTAATGTAATTAATATAAAAATTTGATATTGAATTTTATTAATGAATGTAACTTTGTAACAGTTAAGATATATGGAGTATATATCTTAACTATTACAAATATATTAAAATATAAAATATTTTAAAATTTACAAAAAGTTAAGTGAAATTGTCATTTTTAGATTTAAAAAATAATTTAAGATATATAAAGATATATATATATATATATATATATATATATATATATATATATATATATATATATATATATATATATATATATATATATATATATATATATATATATATATATATATATATATATATATATATATATATATATATATATATATATATATATATATATATATATATATATATTTATATATATATATATTTTATAAAGAAACTGAAGTATAATTGTAATATTCCAAATATTTTAAGCGTAAAATTTTAAATTTAAAAATATAAAAAATTGCAAAGACTAAAATCAAAGTAAAGCATATTTTTATAATTAGTCGAAGTAATAAATAGTAGGCTTCAATTTAAAAACTTTTTCTGGTTCTTATAATTAATTTATATTATTATTAGTTTTTCCTGTGATATGAGAAATTAAATGAATAAAGAATATACTGAAACTGGAAAATAAAATTTCAAAATTTGAAAATATTTGACAATCTAGAACACATTTAGTTAAAGATAGAATCCCTAAAAAAATGAGGAATCGTCATTACAAGGTGACATATTTAGAATATCATCATAAGATGGAGAAATGTTCCTGATAATATGCATTAGTATTGCCTTTTAGATGAAAAATACGATTAATAGTTTCCAAGAAACACTTTCTCATGAAAAATATGAATATATGTAATTATTATACAAAGTGTGACTAGTGAAAAATGATTATTACTGTAATTATTCTTTTTGTCATTTACTTTATCCAACTTGAAGAGGAACTTACTGGAATTAGTATCAAAATTTTGAATGTCGAATCATTAATTTGAAAATGGATGCTTTCATCTTATTCTTTAATTTGACTGTGAATCATTCGTCTTTGAAGTGAGCAAACTTTGACTGTCTGGGAATGCATAAATCAGATTAAAATCTCGAAGTTCCAGATTTTACCTTTGATAAATCTCTTTGGTTTAACAGAAATGTCATCTACTATTTATTAGAAATTTTAATGGATACTAGCATATCATTTTTAAGATTCTTCAATATTTTAGGCCGTTTTCATATTAAACACAAGCATATTTAACTTACATTTAACATTAATATTTTTAATTGTAATTTTTATTTATACGGAGAAAAAATAAATAGAAAAATACTTTATTTCTACATTCTTTTATTTATATTAATTTGATTTAGATTGTTGATTATATAGATAAATTTCCTATTTTACTGGAATAATATAAATTTATATAATATAAAAAATCAAATTCACATAATTTCTATTTTTAAATATTCAAAAGTATTTTGAGAATTTTACAAAAGATATTTTAACAGTCTCTTTTTATATAGTTACTTTTTCATTTTATTCACGTTACCTTAAGCATTTCTTTTTACCTTAAGCATTTCCTTAAGCGTTACCTTAAGCATTTCATAAAAAATTTAAAAATAAATTCCATCCAGTTTCTTCAATACTTCAATCATCAAACATTCAATATCCAAGAGTGTTTTAACAGGAAATTATATTAATTTATTGTAATCAAAATATAGAGATGTTATATACAGAATGGTTAAATTAATTTAAAGTATTCAGTTATGAAAATTCATAATTAGTTTAACTAATTGTACTATAAATCTATACTTAATATTTCAATACTAACTACGAGAAATTCTGGTAAAAGGTATGTTGAATTTAAAGATAATTATTTAATTATGTGATTTAATCCACTTTTTATTCATGTGTTTTTATTTAAATGGAATAAATGCAGAAAAAGTTAAAGTGGATTCTGACATTTGAGACTGTTTTCTTTAGTGATATTTGTATAATTTTTATTACATAATTTACTTAAGTTGTTTTTTAAATACATTTATTACATTTGTTCATTAAAAGACGGTATAGTTAGAGCACTGTTTGTTGGAAAAATCATTGCTAAAAGAAATATTAATTATTTATTCAGTTACACTTAAATGGGGAACCTTTAAAATACTCGCTAGGTAGATAACATTTATCCGTCGAATATTTCTGCATGAGAAGAATTTTATCTTTATCTTTAAAAGAAAAACTATAACATTTAAATTAATTTAGTGAAAAAATATCTCTTTTACAATTTACACGACGTTAAGCAAATAGCTGAAGTGAATCTAATTAGTTGAAATAGAATTGAGGTTCTTATAGTAAAACTTTTAATTGAATACGCCTTTTATTGAGCATAAACTTATATAATAACATATTATTTGAGTCAAACAGAGTAAATTTTACATGAATTAAGTAAATATATGCCTGATGTAAATATATTTGTAGGAGTATGCCTATTTGCGTAATGGTTTTTATGTAATTTACTTCATAACACTAAATGATTTATATTTCAGGTAAAAATTCAATAGCTTATATTTTTGTTGCGGAATATATATTCAAAAAGTTGATATTTTATTTCTTCAAAATGGCATTAATAGGAGTGCGAATAATGCTTGCTATTAGAATACTGTATATTACCTATTAAAATTTGGATACAGCTTTATACATAGATGATAAAAATTAGCTTTTGCTTATTAAAAGACTTAATATTTAAATAAGAGTCCAAATAATTATACAAATACATTATAAGTGTATTTAATGCCTATTTGTATCAAATCTAAAATATTTTTGCTATTTAAATCAATCTTTTTCATAGCGTAGTTTGAATATTATATTTCTAGAACATAAGCTCTGAAAATAATGGTAAAGCTGCATGATGGTATGCTAAATTGACAAAACGCTGAGTTTTAACTACACAGAATCAAAAGTAAATGGATACTTAAAATACATTTCAGCAAATAAAATGAAAATGAAAAAAAAACGAATATAAAAAATGAATAAACACATATGTTTCTGGTACTTTAGACACATGCAAAACTTATATCTTTTCATACTGACACTGATTTCTTAGATTTTAGCTGCTTCGTAACATCAAATAGCTATCTAATATTTCGAAAAATGTTATGAAGTGATTTTCACTTCATGCACAAGTTTTCTTTCTTAACCTGAAAATTGCTTCACGTCTTAAGGTACTTGCAACATCGCTTGCTTTTATTTTCTATCAATCCTTGCACTTACGTATGAAAAATGTTAGATTGAAGAGTTGATTTAAATAAAACTTTGATTTTAAATTTCAGTCACTTAAAATTTTTTGTATGCACTTTAGAAAAGTTATTGTTGTTATATATTTAATATGTAAATAATTTTTCTGTTTATATAATAATTGCTGTTTCATATTATCGCTCTTTCATCAGGTGGTTAAATATAATAAATAAAAGTTACTACTCTTTATTGAGCGACAAAAAATTGTGACTCAAAGATGTTTATATTTATTGTTTAATAAATACAACATTATTAATTTTAAAAAATATGAGTATAAATAAACGTAATTAAAATAATTAAAATTTTAAAAATCTATTCATTTAATTTTTGAATTTAATTTGAAATAAGCATAGTCTTGGGAAGATGAAATCTCACAATTCGGAAAAGAAGTTAGTAACAGGTACTTAAAATTGTGTTGTAAATTCAGAAAATAAAGAAGAGTTTAAATTACGTTCGTATGTAAAAATTTTCGCATACATTACTTAAGAAATAAGAAAATGCAATAATAATAAAAACTTAACTTATTAAAAAAATTAAAAATAAATTATCTCGAAATTCATGGATTCTTGATAGCATCTTTATTAGTATAATCTGTTAGGTACATGAAATTAAAACATAACATTAATGACCCATATCTGAACATATTAGTTATAATTTAATAGAGGTTCATAAAAGTTCTTAAAATTATCGCTTTAAAAAGTAATAGTAAGAATCAATGCAATAGCATTCAAATCATTTGATATAACAGATATTCTTTCGATAGTAATATTGTGCCATAGGTAAAGCAGTATACTAACATGCAGCTGAATATATCCTACACATAAGGAATATCTCAAATACATTCAATAATAGCATAACATAATTTGATATTAACGGATGGAGATGTACACTTAAAATCATACAATTTTATGAAATTATACACGAGTAATATAATTATTTTCCAACTTTCTCTTTTTGATAAAAATAAATATTGTATAAACTTTTATAGGGAAAGAAAATTTATAAATATTAAAAAATATACAAGGCCTTTGACCAAACTCAAAAATTATTTAATTTTCAATATTTAATCATTGCATGACAATTTGAATAAAATTCTAGACTTTTTTACATACACGAAATTTCGAATTTTTTTGTAAATCTAAAATATTTATGTATTATGTAATAATTTATATTTTTAATATAAATATGTACTGAAATTTCCTTTCTACTTATTTTAATTAATGCTGCATTACATAAAATATGCATTAAGGCAAAATTAAATATCTAATAATTTATTTCATAATATTCCTGAAAAAATTTCAAAATTTTAAGTACTTAACTACTTAAAATTTTGTATTTATTATTTATACATTTATTATTGGAGAAAGCAAATTTATTATAGTAATTATTTTATTTGTAATCTTTATGTAAGAATTGACTACATCTATTAAAGTATAAAGTGGAATTACATTTAAATAATAATTTTAAGCGAAAGAATTTTTAGACATGCTTGATAACTAAGTTATAAAAAAAAACAACAAAGAGAGTTTCAAAATTTTAAAGTATAAAATTGTTTTTATAGAAAGAGTTTCAACCTATTTATTGCTTAATGTCTTTGAATAGGTAAAACAAGCTCTTATGAAAAGTATGTTTCTGCTTGTTAAAGTGACATTGTGAATATATGTTATATAGATCTAAACTATGTTCTTTTTACAAGACATAATTTTATACCTTCGCTTCTTATTCTCGTTGACTTTATTTTTCACTAAATAAATATGAAATGGGTAGAGAAAATAACTGCAGCTTTAGAGCAAAATGGGGTAAAATTTTACTCACCAAATACGTGTTATTTAATTTATACAAGATCATATTGAGCGTTTTGTAGAATTCTGCATTTTGCTTGCATAGTAATCAAAATATGTTCCTGATTTTAAAGATGTACAGAATTATGTTATTTTACATTGATGGAACAAGTACGCTTTCCAGGAAAATTTATTGAATTTCTGGTTGTCCCCTTTAACTTTTAAACCAAAATCTCTGAAGTTGTTGAAATATTCCTATTTGCGAGGCATTTTTAATATACTGTATACAAAATGACTACTCATCTACATTTTTAATAGAGAAACAGCTAATTTTTAACTTTGATTATATAATTTATTTAAATTAGGTAAATGTTGTATCAAATGATAAAATTGTAATCCAACATTTGACTTTTACATGCAAATTGAAATAAATTTTTTTAAATTTATACTTTAGTTACTTATAATAGGGTTTATTAAAATGCATCTAAAATTTGATTAATTTAGGAATTTTTTATGCAAAATAATTAATTAGTTTTTCCAAAATTTAATACTGATATGATAAATAATATATTTTTTGACCTAACATTCTATTATTTATTTATTAATTGAGATCATTATTAAGATCATGAGAAGATTATTAATATTTTCATTTAAAATAAATTATTTTAAAATTTCTTATGATATTTAACTTTTGGTGACAATCCCATTTTTGCATATTTAAACATGTAGGTTTAACAAATGATGGTCCTCTCTAAAGTAACTTAAAAGTTTCCATAAAATAATAATATTTTGAAGCTGAATGTGGTGAGTATCAATAAATACACTACTAGCCATTAAAATTGCTACACCAAGAAGGAATTCAAATAACAGAACGATATTTATTGGACACATACATTAAAGTGGAAAGAACAAGTGATTAGATTTACAGGAAATTAGGATGTATAGATCTTGAGAAATCAGTACCCAGAGCAGCCACCTCTGGCTGCAATAACAGCATTTATCCGCCTAGACATGGAGTCAAACAGAGATTGTATGGCATGTATGGGGATCTCAGTCCATGCAGCTTCAACACTATGCCACAGTTCATCGACAGTAGTGGATGGTGAGTGATGGCGTGCCAATCGCTCGGCAACCATTGACCACACGTTCTCAATCGGTGACAGATCAGGAGAACGTGCTGGCCAGGGTAACAGTCGAACCTGTTCTGTATCAAGGAAGTTCAGAACAGTACGGGCAACATGCGGTCGTGCATTATCCTTTTGAAACAAAGCATTAGGGAGGTCTCGAAGATAGGGCAGAGCCACGGGCCTTAACACATCGTAAATGTAATGGTTGCTGTTCAAAGTGCCAGTAATGCGAACAAGAGTTGATCAAGACGTGTATCCAATGGTACCCCAGCAGATGGACTAGTATGCCGATGTTCAATGCAAGCTGGCAATGCGCGTTGTCCTCGATGCCTCTAAATACGGATGCGGCCATCATGGTCCTGTATACAGAACCGAGATTCATCTGTAAAGATGACGTGATGCCATTCCCGCGTCCAGGTTCGTCGCTGATCACACCATTGAAGGCGCTCCTGTCTGTGACGCAGCGTCAATGGTAGCTGAAGTCATGGTCGCCGTGCAGACAATCCATGCTGCTGCAAACGTCGTTGAACTGTTCGAGCAGAAACTTGTTTCCTTGCAAATGACTCCATTTCTGGACTCAGGGTTCGTGACGTGGCTGTACGATCCCTTGTGACCATGCGGATAAGATGTCTGTCTTCTCTGCTGTTAGTGATGGGGAGTCGCTGAGATCTTGCATGACGTTCCGTATGATTGTACTGAACCCATAGATTCCATATTCTGCTAACAGTCATGGGGTGTCGACCGACGCGAGCAGCAATATTGCGGTACGATAAACCGCAATCCCGGTAGGCTATAATCCTTCCTCGATCAAAGTCAGACACGCGCTGATAGGCATTTCTTATTCTTACACGAGACATTACAACAACTTTCTTTGCCAAAAACAACGTTGAAACGGAAATTGAGTATGAGAAAACTGCTGTCAAATCTCTGGTTTTATACGCATTGTAGATGTCTCTACTGTCGCCTGCTTTATATGAAGGCGCTGAAAATCTAATCATTTGCATATCACAGCAAGTTCTACCTGTCATGCAAACTTCACGTGTGTGGTGTGCCGCTTTCCTGGTGTAGCAATTTTAATGGCCAGTAGTTAAATTTCCATTCTTGGAAGTATGTGGTAAATAATTTAATAAATTGATTTTGTAAAAGAACTTAGTTGCAAATTACTTATGTAAATTTGTTATAGGCTTTTGATAATTATTTATTATTCATTAAAAATGAAGACTATGGAAAAATTAAGATTTAAAATCATTTTTAGCTATACATTTAAAACTGGTAACGATTTTTGAGTAATTCTTATCTTATATTTAAACTGAAATTATTTGAAATCTTAGTTATCTATTATCAGTCACCTACTAAAAGCTTAATGTGTCTCTCAGTAAAATGATGATGAAAAAGTTTAATTTTATTCTAGTTTTCCTAAAACAAAAAAGAATCGCAAGCAATTGTTTTATCTTTAAAAGATTTTGTTTATGATTTTAATAAGTCCTTTTATTTATCAATGATCACATATAGTTTTTCTCACAATACCCACAACATATTAAAGTATACTAAGAAACATTACAAAATTTTATACTGTCCGCAGTAGTTACGTGTCTTAAAAAAAAGGAATTTTGATTAGTGAAATACTTACATTTTAATTGATGTGCTTACTACGCAAAAATAATTTTGCAGTTTTTATTAATAGAAAATATTTATCGAGACTCTAATTGTAAATTATTTAAACTTACATGGTTTCACTTACAAAGTTTAATTTAAAATATTTACAAGGGCATTTACATATTGTTTAGTTGAGCAAATACAATGCATCTATTCTCCTTATTTTCTTCATAGTTTTGCGAAAATGATTATTTTTAATTAAAGATGTTTTTCCATGAATGTGGGAATTGATTCTAATGAATTAAAAATATATAAGTTTAGTGCTGCTATATTTTTTTAATTCGTAGATTTTATGAATAATATGTAATTGATTTAACTTTGCACAATTGAATTTAAAAGCAATTTTTATTTATGTCTAAAAATATTCGCATCAATAATAAAATCAGTTTTAAATAAAACTATATTGAAAGAATGTTCTTTTTAATAAACATTTATACTAATTAAAATTACTTATTCTCATTTTTATATAGTTATTTGTATTTCTTGAATATAAATTTTTACTCTACTGTGCATATACAGTTTTGACAAAGATATTTAATGTGGAAAAATAAAAACAACATTTTCATGAGAAAAAACAAAAATCAGTTAAATATAAATTAAAAACAATATTTCCGACACAAAGATAGCAGTAAACTGAGTGAATGTTTCTCTAGGGTGGCCAAATTTTCTTTCTTGGAACAGGCAGTAACTTTGGATTAAAAAGTACATTGTACAAATGTTGCTTCTAAATTATTTTTAGAAACTAATCAAGATACCGAATAAAAAAGCCTTTTATTCTCAAGGGGAGCCTCACAAGGATACGTGTGACTGTTAGATAGAAAATTTAGTTGATTCTAATAATTTAATTATAAATCTGCAAAGCAATACCAGAAGATTTCTGTTTGATGATCCTTTTTTGTTTATAGATTTAGATTACTCTTTATAGATACTACATAGAGTAATGTATATTTATTGTATACATTTACAGATTACTCTTTGTAGGTTTAAAAAATATGAGATACCTATGAAAAAATTGTTTACTCAATCTATAAAAATCCAAAGTGATTTAAATCTTTAATATTTTTCATTATGTCAAGAATCTTTTTACTAAGAAGATTTAAAGATACAATAATTGAAGAGTATTGAAATTTTTTAAACAGAACAGATTTATAGTTACAGAAATTGTATTTGCTTAAATTTGTGGCTTATAATATTCATTTAATTTTGATTACAATGAATATATTTTAGATTACAAGTTTATTTTAATCTTAAAACATGAAAATACTTTTTTAACAAAATAATGTTATTGGAATTTAAATCTAAATTTTTTCATATTATAATATGATGATGAAAGTTTTGGTAATCATTTATAATATAACAGGAGAATTTTCCCTTAAATGACAATCAATAAATATACAAATATAAAAGTAGAATATCACTTACGCATATTATTACATGATTCTATTCAGAGCTACATGGAGTATACATTATTTTAAAGGTAGTTAGTATGTCATATAGAAATGAAGATATACTGATTATAACAAGATGATATAAATCACAGATTAACAAGGAATCCTTCATTTGTATGGCGTAGAAACATCCTTGGCAATCATTACAGCTTAGATTTTCTAAGGAATTGGTTCTTACCATTGCTGAAAGTGCATAGAGGAACATTTTATTACTTTTAGGTAGATGTTGTGGAAATTCTGTGCTAGGGTAGGTTATCAATTTTGTATTAAACACTCTAAAATAAACTACAACGATTCAATTGCACTGAGATTCGGTGTTAGTGTGGTCCAAATTAGATCTTTAATTTTATCCTCGTATTCATCAAACTATGATTGAACATGACCCGTTGCATTAAGGTGTGCATTATATTAATGGAAAATGCTGGAAAAATGTTTGCATCATAAGATGGACCTGGTCTCAGCTAAATTTTCTCTATATTCTCCCCTGTGATTATTAATTTCTACCTTATATTTCATCCAGTAAAGAACTATGACATGACTGCCCATATCAAAACTGAACCATCTACATGTTTGACTGTTGGAAGGAGGCAATCGCAACTATAAGCATGTGAAATTTGGCTTAAACATGCGCCAATCTAGTTATTGAAGAAAGTGTATAAAACGGTTTTTCAGACCAAATTATTTCCTTCCACTTAGAAAGAAACCAAGACCTGGGAATAGGACACTAATATGGGTTTTGTTTGGCACTAACATCTATGACTAATGCGTCTAAGGAATCATTATTCTGCCATAAATGTTCTATTTTTGAAGATACTTTATAATTCCAATCAGTGGCAATTTGGAATCCAGGTGCAATTGAGCTTTGAGTTTTCTTACACTTTTTTTATCTTAGTTTCTCTTTCCACGAATTATTGTGCTTTCTCGAGTTTGTCGTGCCGAGCTGTGTATACTGTCATGGCTGCAGATACATAACTTCGAGAATCGTCTAAAAGTTGGCATATTTCATTCATACTTGCTCTAGCTGAACGAGTTTCTACAATTCTGTTTCTTTAAATATTTGATAGGTCCGATATTTTATTTATTAGAAAAAAATGCAAGACTTACAGAACTTGAAAAAAGATTAAACTTATTTATAAAGACACTGTCATCTATTACTGCCTTATTTGCTTATTAAGCTCATTAAAAATGTCCTTTTTTATAACCGTAAAATTCAAAAATTTGTTGAAGGTTGGGTTGACATTCCATTTGTATCAGCAACAAAACTAGAAATGAGTTGGAAAATGATCATTTATTCCAAAAGTTTTCATTTTACAAAAAAAATATAATTAATTAAGTTGAAATCTATATGTTGATACTATCTATATGTTGAATCTACTTTTTAAGCATATCGTATTTCTTTTCTCCATTTCCATCGTTAAAACACCCAATATTCTCAAAAAACATTATATATTTATTAAATTTAGATCCAGCATATTAAAATAAATTTAATTTAATTTCTGTTATTTTAAAGTAATCTAATAATTTGGAATCTTTTTATGTAGAGATTTCATTCATGAACAGATGATTAAAAATATAATATACTTAATATTCTATTTCTTCTGATGTACATTTATGTTTCTTATATTATCCTGCATAGTTTCTGTATTTCAGAGTAGACCTATAATTGAAATATATTCAAGTAATTTTTCTTACTCCATAACTTACTTCATACTTTTACTTAGTTTGGTGAAATTAATGAAAACATATGGTGAAATTAACCCTACTGTGTGTAATAAGTAATTTTTAGCACAGGCAAACTGACAGAATAAAAAATATTAATTTTCTAAAGTATGTGAATGTGTGTATCCAATATATTATTAAATATTTTATGTTTAGAGGAAACTTCTATCTAAATGTATAAATAAGGAATTTTTTGTTATTATTAGTAATCGTTATATTAGAAAATCATAACGTTTGTTAATAATATTTTCAAATATGTAAATTCGATGAGAAAAGTTATCAATGGAAATTTTAAGCTACTGCCGTAGCATTAAAATCTTATATACTATCATCGAATTCATTCCAAATATATTTACACACAGAAAATATATTTCTGTATCTATTAAGAAATATTCATTTAGAATTTTGAATTCAGCATTTACTAATTTAAATGTCCTTTTAAATATTTCAGTTAATTAGATTGACTCAAGAGATTTCTTGTCTTTCATTTATCTAAAGTTTGAAATTACATGAAAACTGTTGCTTGTATAATTCTTTAAATTATAACATGTTATATTTTTCTAAATTGTAAATAAGTTAACGGTTATATTTAAGCAAAATTATCGAAATAGGTTTCTTGATAATATTAGTTACCTTTCAAAATACTCTAATTTGCTTATTATTATTATTATTATTATTTTGATATTTTTCATTTTAATAAGGAATTTTCCATTTTTAAATTCGATAAAATATATTAACAGTTAACATTGTAAGAAATACATAAAGATTCAAATCTTCATTACGTGATAAACCCACCAAACATCAATGTACAAAAATAGTTGTATAAGGAATTTACGCAACTTTATAAAATGGCTTTTATGTTAGAAGTGCAAAATATATTATTTTTAATCTATGTGAATGTTTTAACAAGTGTCTTACAAACATTGAAAATTAGTTATTAATTAGTGAATAACAAAATACTTATTTAAAAAAATTTCTTCTTCAAAAAGTATGCTATTTTTCTTTGAAAACTTTATAGCATTTCACACACACATGAAATATAATTATAAAAATATAATTAAATATTAGCTGTTTTTATATGAAGCAAATTTATAAAATGCATTAAGAGTTTTAAAAAGTATCATTATAAAAATAAAAATTTAAATAAATTGCCACAAATCGTAATGGTGCATTGATTATATTTAGAAAATGAAGCTGCAAAAATTAATAAAATTATATTTATTTTTCATAATTAATATTGTGTATTTTAAATATATGTAATATAACATATAATTTAAAAAATATAATGTATATCCGACAGCATGCTAGACGTAAAAATTTTAATTTCATTAAAATTAATGGTAAATTTGTATAGATAAAACAGGGATTTTATTTTTAAAGAAATGTTTCTTTGATTTGTGAATCATTTTTCATGAAAACATTGTCTCTAATACCTTATTATAAAGAGCTATTCTTTTTAAAAAGTAAAGTAAATTGCATTAGAATTACAACATCTTTCCCTATTCCCCTCTTTGTTTTGATCTTTAATACATTTTAAAGAGCTGATTTTTGCGAAATCACTATTTTTCTAAAAAAATTGAGAAAAAGAAAAATATAAGATTTTATAACTTTGTAATACTTTTCCTAGGTATGAATCATTCATCTTGAAGAATGAAATCTTTTCTTCACAAATAAAGTTTTTCTTTTATCAAGATCTATGAAATAATAAAATGGAATGTTGTATACAGAAAAATATATCGAGGATAATAAACTATTTTTGAGTCATAAAATAATATAGCAATAAGTTAAATTATTAAATATTAAATAAAAATCTAATTTCTGAATCAATAATATTTCATGTACTTTTTGAAAAAACAGTGAAATTATAAGCAATATTGTTTTGGAATGGAACTTTAGAAAAAATATCAATAAATTTCTTATTAAAACCAGAACATACTCATATGCAGGAATTATCTGTATTTCCTAATCTTTCCTATTCTTAAATTTGGCTGGATGTAAATGATAATAATGAGTTATAAACTTCTTCTAAATTTTTGCTTAAATGTATTTTTGCAAATAAATGTGCTTTTTAAACATTCACATTTACACCCACGCTTTCACACCCAAACCAAACATAGACGCTCACACTTAAACAATGAAGTTGACGCAACATGTGCAAACCATTTAAGGTATTATCAGATTTACAAGGATAATATTGAAGAATTTAAAAAACATTATCTTATCTTTTTGACACTATATCTGTAATGCATATCTGTATTGACACTATATCTGCACACAATATATACTGCTACAATATGAAAAATAATTTTTATGATAATATCTTATGGAGTTATTATAAATGTACCAGGAACAATTAGCAATTATAGATGACTATGATGATTTTATTCACTAAATACATTACAATCTTATAAAATTCTTATTACCAAGATGCAAACTAAAATTTAATAAACAAATCAATCTGCTCATTCTATTAAGCATCATTAATGTACATTTATGTATTGCAAATACATCTATAGATTATATTATGTGCCTAATATTTTAAAATGAATATATTTATGTTTGTCTATATAACTTTTTACTTTAATACTGAACTTCTATTAAAATAAATTAAGAAGAAAAAAAGTATAGTTATGATGAAATTATTTAGGAAAGTCTCAAAAATGTTGTGTTACAAAGTAAATACGTTAAAGCTTGACCTTTGCTTTTAAATTTTTATTTAAATTTCTGCTTAAAAAGTAAATTATTTATTTCGAAATACCTTACTTTGATCCTTTTTTAAATATTTTGAAAGTGAATTTCAATGAACTAACATTTTATTTAAAAAATGGATATTTTCATTTGAGAATTGCAAGGAAACGACTATTTCTTAAAAGTTTGAAATAAAAGCTGAAAATATAAAACTTGTTCTTGAAATAATTTTACTTCAATTTACATTTAATTTTCCTATATTATTTATTAAATGAGAATGTTAGAGCATTTTATGTGTATTTTTATATTAAAATGATTCACAATTACATCATATTCTTGAAAAAGAAATATAAAAGTCACTATAATTCATGTCTAATGACTTCTTTGTGAAGAAACAAACTCTCAAATATATTTTAAAATTGCTTTTTCCAAATCTAATGTTTAACCAATTCATTTTTACCATATTCGATAATGTATAACCATTGACCAATTATCTGATATCATGAATATTTTTACTATTAGAAGGATTCCTACTTATTATGTCATTTTCCATGATGAGATTTTGTGAAGAGAATCACTTAGAATTTCTACCGTGAAAAGCTTTGGGACTCAAAATAGTTGATTTGAAGTGAATTGTTCTGGCTAGGAAATATGCATTAAATGACAGGTATAAAGCTGGGTCAATAAAGGCCACTCAGGTATTTTACTAAACAATCAGATTCGATTAAAAGATAAAAAGACACTCTTTTAATTAACCTTTTACAAATTTGAGTTGAATATTGAGCAGTTAAATAAAAATAATATTGAAGAATTACGAGAATTTTTCATAAAATGATTATTGGGGAATTTAGAAAATAACGTTAAAATTTATGTGTAGAATTTCAAAATAAATAGATCGAAGTTATACAAACATTTTTATTTAAGAAATGTGAATAAACCATTAAAATAAATTATATAACTCAATAAAGAAATATCTTAATAATAAATTCATTTTTAATTTTCGTAGTGAAATTACTCTGTTAATGTAATGTAGAAACCTTCCGATATAAAAAATGATCAGTAATTTATTTGTTAAATTATTAATAACATAAGACATATGCATTGATGTTAGCCTAAATTGTGAAGGTTTATCCAAGGGCATACATAATAAAAATATAACTTGAAGTATCGCACATAACTCTTCATATTTTTAAATAGAAACAAATGAATCATGTGAATAAATCTTCATTTTAATTTATCATGTGCATCAATCAAGAATTTTCGTAAAATTGTTTTTATGTTGGAAGTGAAGTGGTTGCGTGAAAATAATAATATATTTTGTAATCCAATACTTTTAGCCTCAATAATAAAGTTTCAAACACTATTAGTTATTATTTCTTCTTAAGTTCTGTGCATTGTTATTGCTCTGAAAAAAGGCATTCATTACATAAAAATCAATTCAAATGAGTCATATAACATTTTACAGCAGGAAATTATTAAATAAATCATAGATAAAAAGGCTATAAAATTGTTAGATATTATAAGAATTGAAGAAAATTTATAAAGGTTATTATTTCAATGTAAGCAGATGTGACTTCTTAAATACTGATAAAAACTGATTAAATATTTTAGTAATGCCACCAATATAATATGCATCAAGTTTCATATTGTCATCTTTTCTATTTCTCAGTTTGTAAAAAAAAAAAAAAAACTCTTTAATAATTATTGATAAATTATAGATAAACATATTTTTAAAATTATTGGATTATATAACAATCGAAAAACATTTTATCATACACCAAATTACGTATTACTGTATACTCTATTTTTTAGTTTGTGAAAAAGATTCAATAATTTACTACTCTTTTATGAGAAAGCTTAAAAGAGAGATTTTCTCAAAGAACGCTTTGTGAAAATGGAAAGATCTGATATATTATGAAATTCATAATTGAAAATGCGATTCTTCTATAGGAATGATAAATTAAAAGAGCCATTAGTGAAAGCTATAATTTCAACACTATTAAAAACTTAAGACGCAGAGTATGATTCAAAGTTGAAATTTTTCTTATAAATTTCAGAAAAGAAAAAATGCAAATAAAGTTTGTTTTTGGTTTACGGTTTTGTGCAGGTGATTTTAGATTTTTACTTGTATTGTCATTATTTATTTCCTTGTGTTTTATACTGGAGCTTGTAGTTTACTTTTTGAAATGCATTTAAGGCAAAATCTAAGTATAGGAGCTCAAGTAACTGAATAATTTGAACTTTGAGAAAATTTACGTCCATTTCAACCCCCAATTTGTTGTGATTATAATTTATATAGATTTGTGGTGGAAAATGTTTGCATTAGGCCCCAGATGAATGTGACATCTCATGATGTATCCTTCTGTCAGGCATTTTCGATTGGGCCTCTAGAGAAAATATGGCCATATAAAACAAACATGAAAAAAACCTATAAAATCATCATTCTCCAAATACCAAGCAAAAAATTAAGCAATATTTAAAGGAAGAAAAATATCTCCAAATGAAATTGAAGTTTGTAACAAAATTTCTTCAATTTATAAGCATTGATTCCATGATACCATTGTAATGGACCCCGTAATGATATTCTGTGAAGAGCTGATTAATATTTTTCAATCATATTCGTAAAATGTTTAAAAAACTGTAAAAATATGAAACAAAATAATGGATTCAATTTCACAGCAAAATATTTTTATCAAGAAGCTATTTAAGCATAATTATTTTTAAAACTCTTTAAATATCCATAATTTGCAACATTGATATCAAAAATATCATTAATTTCTAAATAAGGCAGAAATGCAAACTCTAAAATAAATTTGTGGAATAAAAATCCCATAAAAGAAAAAAAAATGTGAAGTTTATTTCTTAGATTTACGATAATTTATAAATTGAAATGCAACAACTCTCATCAAAATTTTTCCATCAAAATTTAGGAAAAGCTAAATTCAAATGATCAAGGGAAATAAAACAATTTATAATTGCAGATTTCTCATTTAACTAAAAAATAAACGATTTAGACACTCCAAGAAATCGTTTACTCTTAAATGTAACAAATTCCAGGAGAAAAGGAAAAGAAGAGTTAAATAATTGTACTTTCTGCGAAAGTTCTGTTGAATAAAGGTAACAATATATTTTAGTAATTTATATGTAACTGTGTAAAAATTTTGAAATATAATAAACTTAATAAAGTATTTTTGAACAGTGGCAATAATTTTTGGAAATTTTAATCAATCATAATAATTCTACATAAATTAAATATAATATCTAATCTATCATATAAGTATTATCTATAATAAAAAGTATTATTAATAAATTTTGCATTTTAAACTGTATTCAAACTTTGTTAATAATCTGGTGAATAAAATTAATCAACTTATGTCAAGATGTCATGAGCTGAAGCGATTAATTTAAAAATAATGCAAATCGTAATTCTTGCTCATTTATTACATTTCAGATGCCTTCCATTCCTAATTCAGTCAAGATCACTTATCCTTTATAACGAGGAATCTTTCATTATCCAAATAACTCATTTATCAAATTTTAACTCTTTTAAATCTTCAACTAAAATTCGGGAACTTTGACAATTCTTCGTAATCATCTTGACATTAGAATCTCGTTTAATAATACAAATTTCTAAAATGCTTGTGATCTGTCTGTGACTACTATTGTTTAATCTTTGAACATTTTAAAGGATAAATGTTTCCTGAATTCGCATCCAATAGGGATTTTTAGTAGAGTGTTTAATTAATTTGTGTGATTTGTGTTACCGACATGAGGGTTATTGGCTTTTTATATCTTTAGATTTACAATTAAACGAACTATTTAAAAATTTAATTTCTGTACATATTTAAATGAAATAATATAAAAACTTAAAAATTAGCTTGTATTAAGAAGGAATTACACAGAAATGCAATAAATGCGCTTACTTGAAAAGTAATTTTTTATTTGAAAAGAAATTTTATTATTACATAAATTCAATGTTCCATTATTTATCATTTCTCTGGATAATAAATCTTCATATACATTTAATTAAATAAAATTGAATTCAGCTATAATAGCTAAATACAGTTATTGTAAAGATGAAATGCTACTGTTATATTACAACTATAATGTTATTACAATATGTTATTACTAAGATAATTATATTATTCATAAGTAACATATCTCAGCATCTTCTGTTATTTTATGAATAAGTTACTTTACGACCCATGGTGTTTTATTTGGAAAAAAATATGCCATTTTTAAATATATGAATTTAATTTTATGTATGTTGGAAAATCAAAATATTTTAACATCAAATTAGAATTACTACCAATATTATATTAAAATTGCGATATAAGTCATATGTGCAAGCTAACTGAAAAAAAACACATGCGTTAATTTTTCCTCTACATAAAAAATAACACAATTTTATTTATTGAAAATTAGATTCTTTAGTATAAAACACAAAAAGACATAAAATCCGGTACATATAATCACTTCGTAAACATAGGTTGTAATTAATTTTAAGCTGTTGTTTCTTTCTTCTAATTCCTCAGTTTAAAAGACATGAGAATTGATATTCAACAAATATTATAATTTAATGTAGTTAAAATATTCCAAAAATGGATTTTAAATATTAGTTTTATTATATAAAAATATCTTAATGTGTAAATCATTTTAGAGTAATCTACCCAACATTATCCCAGGTATTTATGTCTATATATAAAATGTATTTCTTGGGATATAACCAAACGTTTTAATTAGTTTTGTATATGAACACATTGAAGTTGTTTGCAATAAAACAGTCATTACTCAATAAAAATTAAACGGTGCAACTAGCATTGTATTTTCTGGAAAAAAATATGAAAAATGTTTCACTTATGATTAATAATGAAATTATTTCTTCATTACACCTAGCTCTATTTAAATATGTATTTTTACTAACTGATAAAAGTAAAATAAATAAATAAATATCATCTGATCATTTAAGAGTCTAATTTTTTCTTTCACATGTCTTATTATTTTCTTTAATCAATATAACGTTTAAGAAAATGTGATCTATTTTGAAAGTTTTTAGATATTCTGCCATTAATTATCACATAATGTTTTCTTCATTACAGAATTATACAATGCATTCACAAAACACAATTAAATTTCAAATATTGTTTCAGAAAATTAATATTTTGTGGTTATATTTTAAGAATTATTAAATTAGATTTAAAAATTATCCTTAATGTTCTATTTGAAAAACTATCTGAAGTTATTAAGTATGATGATAATTTATTAATTATTGGCTACAAAGTTTTATATATAAAAAGCAGTAAAATAAAGCAATTAATATGTGTTAAAAATTTAAACACTAAAGGAAACTAACAAATGATGTGAAGTAAATATACTACAAATTGTGAAAAGTCCTCAAAATGAGAATCCAAGATGTTAAGGAGATTTTTAATTAATTTTTTGAATTTTTCTAGCTAAAATTATGCAAATGAAGGATGTCCAATTAAGCAGTGTATTAATTGTACAAAATTAAATGTAGGAGTTCCAGTGATATAAATGAGTCATATTTCGTAATTGGAATTATGACAATTGTGTCGGAATGGGAACAACAAGGAAGAATTTCAAAAGATGGAGAATTTTCAGTGTTATAGTAATTCAAACCAGCAACAAATTTTAAAATCAAAATAAAAAGAAATTCGAATGAATTAGTACAAAGTAAGTGGAAGGAATACAATAAAAAATAGAAATTTATTGGTGTAAAAGCAGATACTGATTGTCAAACAATAATAATAATAATATCATATTCCCTTTATCGTTTCCAAAAATGGGGTATAGAAAATGACATAATATTTAAGAATGATTATTATATGATTGTTTTTAGGTTAGAGTTGTTCATATTACCTTACAATTTTATATTAATATATTTATTTTTTATTCAACTATGAGTTAATATGAACTACTATAGTTGTTTATATTGTGTTACAGTTTTATTTTGATAAAGTTTTAATTCTTATTCAACAATTCGTTTAAACTATGTATTTTCTTTCATTATTTCTGATTTGATTTACAGTTTTTAATCTTACAAATTACAATGCAGCAAAGAAATGTTAAACCATTTAAAAATAATTTAAACATTGAATATTGAATGTGTGAGAATTTAACATTAATGCTCTATAAAACAATTGACTTTTAAATATAAGTAATCCAAGAAATTTTTACGATGATATAATTTGTATTGTAAAATAATTCACGTATTTGTGTTATTAATTTAAGTATTAATATGTTATTGTTAAAAGAATAACACATTATAAGGGTTTTTTCTATAAAAATGTAATTTTGATTACAAATGTGTAAAATTTAAGGTTCTAACTTCTAGAGTCACTTAAAGCACGCGTAAGGTATCATATTTTTAGAACTTAACTTTAAAATGGCCCCGAGACACCTTAAAATGTTTTATGAAATGTTTTAATTTTTCATAATAACAACAGTTTAGAAAATAGTAATCCTTAAGGGTTAACCTTATCTACTGAAAAAAAGTGCATAAATGTTTTAATGTTTATTTGTTTTGAAAAATCCTCCTATTAAAATTTCAACAAACATTTGTCGTAGTGTAATACGACATAACCAAACCCTGAGAAAATATGTGTGTGTATTTTTATTGCACTTTAAATTTAAGAGTTTCCTCTTTTCCTTTCAAACTAAGCGGGAATAATATAAAGGAAAGGATGTAATAAAAATTGGCACAATGATACAAGTGCAATAAAAGAATAAATTTTCCCTTTCGGAAGGGATGAGTGATCTGGAGGAAATTGCAGGCAAAGTATATTGTTTTATGATATGTATTATTTGTAAATCTGACCAGTCGGGAATGAGGGGAGAGATTTCTGACCTATCCCATAGAAGTATAGGAGGAACTACAGAACTTTGGAAAACCAATGGTGTAAAGAGGAGGAGCTAAGCCGAAAATTATGAAGAGTTAAAAACTGCATCAAAACACAGAGAAGACACACAGAAGCCCCAGAGAAGCCCGACATAGAAAAGGAGTCCACAATTGAGGACTAGGTCCTCATTGAGCATAAGAAGATGCTAAAACGATTTTAGTTGTATACAAAATATAAACCCACATTCCAGAAGGAACCCTGCCTCGAATTTCCAGAATGGAGCTGCAGATGTCCGCCAAATAGACGAACAGAATAGAAACGACAGAGTCTGAGAAGAGATACCAGAGAAAGAGAGAAAAGAGGGAAAGCCCATGAGCGAGGAGCAAGCCAAGCGAGATCCTGAGCCAGTAATGCCATTGACGTTGGGAGAACAACGGTTACTTCAAAAAGGGGTGAGTCTGATCTCTCGTTCCTCATCCGTCTGGTCACACTCAGTTATGATGATATTAATGTGTAATTGTCTTAAAACAAATAGTAATTTTAGAATCTCTATTGTTTAATCAAGAATGTTTTGATTGTAAATGTAAATTTCTCTTGTAAATAAGTTACTAAAATAAATTATTAAGTTTTATTGTATTTTGTTTTGAATTTATCTCTGTCATTCAATTACTTGAAAAACAACATTTATTACATTTAGGAATTTTTCCTCATCAGAACAGTATGCAAACATTTTACATTACGAAATATTTTATATTTAAGTACTTTTTAAGTACTTAGGTATAATTTTTATATTATTTGACATTGTTGTAGATATATGGTAAAAAAGAAATTCTGAATAAAAATAGTAAAAAAATATTCAAGAAATATTTGGTAGATAATCTAAAAATATTAACTTGTGAATGTGTGTTTAATATCTTTTATGCTCAAGAGGATTTGCACTTTTCAAGCAAATTTAGACATAAGAGATTAAGGCAGAAATACTGCATAAACTGAAAAAACTGAACATGACATTACGTTTTTAATATTTTCCTCATACATTTGCATAAGGTAACATTATAAGAATAAGTGATAGTATAATGTATTTGATATAAAATGATAAAATAATATGATTATGTCAGTTAGAATGATATTAATGTAAAATGTTTTCTTACTAAAATTTGTATCGAAACATTTTTTCCCCCTGATTAGAATAAGAGTTCATTTTTGTAGTTGAAACAACTAATCATTCAATATATTTATAAAATTTAATAAAACTGATTAGTCCCCAACTAAGAATCTTCTACGAAAATACAATTTTGTTAGAAATCCACTATGATAAGAATCCACTATGTAAAATTTAATTAAAAAAATAAGGAAATAAATTTAAGACAAAGAAAAAGCATAATTGATTTAAATAGTGAAGCAGGCAAATATTTATCCAGACGAATGATTTTAGGTAATATGTAACTTGTGATTTTTATTTGTGACAAACTGGTCAACAGAAACATATTTGTTTAAAATTTGAAGTAAGAATAAATAAAATTTTCTTTTTTGGAATAAGATTTTATTCAAAAATTAAAGAAACTTGAATTCCAGCCTTTCACTTGATTTCATGGCAGCTATGTTTTGAGCAGATTTATATCTGTCAATTCAATAAGCTTAGCAATTGAAAGCCATTCTATTTTCGATATTAAGCACTTTGTTTTATGTTTCCAATACAATTTTTATATCTTCTTCATATGCTCGCAAACTTTGATAGTAAACTTGAGTATACAAATAATTTTTTAATCTTTATTACTTACTCAACATAATGGCAAAATAATATCGGTCTTGGAATAAAAATATCTTCCATTTCACTATGATCTAGTTCTATAAATCTTGCTTTAATATATTAGTTTTAACCACTCTTATTAATTAAATGAACACGTGTAATTATGTATTTCTCACATTAATTCTGATATTTTTTTAGATGAATCAAATACTTTAAAATTAATCTTCTCTTATTTTTTAAAATATATACACAAATTAGTATTAAAGTATTTATGTATGCATGTTTTAAATTATGTGACATTGATTGATGATGATATAAGAGTACAATATGAGAAATGTTTTTAATGTATTCATTCATTTTGGTTGAATAATAATCAAGTGCGTTTACAAGTGCAAAATTATGTGAAAAAGTATTCTAAGAAATGCATGTAAACATAAATTTTATATATATTTTTAGGTATTATTTTAATATTCATTTATTTAAAATGACCACTGAAGTTATATTTACTACTTTAAGAAACTTTTGCTAGTCATAAATGCTATACTTTTATAAACTTGTATACATTAATTCTTCTGTTGATCTGTGTTTCGTTAGGATTACTATATCCACTTTTAGATTTGTTCAAGAAATGAATTTACAAAAAAGAATATGTATTATGCACTTATCCTTATTAAAATTTATGAAATTGCAGACATTCAGATTAAACTTTTATTTTTTAGCTTTCACTATAATTATGACATATATTCACTATAATAAATGAATAAAATTGATGGAAATTCATTCATAATGAATATTATATAAAATTAATAATGAATAAATAATGAAAAATTCATAATAAATATTATATAAAATAGACGGAAATATAATATTCATTATGAATTTTTTAAACAAAAGGAAAAATTTATTAATATTAGGAATAGATGAGATACATGTGTATAATACTAATCTGAAAAAACACTTTATATATAAATAAAATTTAATTGCTCTACTAGCTTCCTTATAACTCCAAAAGGTAAAAGTTAATCAATAACTCATATTCAAAACAAATTGCATATAAAATTCGCTTGCTTCATTAATGAAAAAATAACATTGTTCAAATTAATTTATTTGCCATAAAATATATCATATTAATTTTGCATTATACATTGAACGTAAGTCTATGCTTTTATCTTTACTTAACTGATAATGCGAATTTAATTTTTTTGTTAATATTTAAAGTAATTAGCTAAATTAAGAAACATTCTAATTTATATATTTTTAATTATATATATATAATGTGAGCTTGCATTTTTATATAAAAAGATAATTAGAAAACAGAGAACATATTATTTGGAAAGACCTAATGATTAGAAAATGAGGAATAAATTATTTTATGAAGACATAATTTAAAAAAAAATTCTAAATTATAAATAAACCTCAAAATAAGTTTTGTATATTTATCAATGACGTGAGATACCTCAAAATATTCCATTAATAAACAAAGTCTAAGATAGACAGTAATATTATTTTTTATCGTGATGTCAAAATAAAACAGTGATTCAATGATTGTCTTTCAATGGTAACGTTTTTCCTATGCGATGTAATCGAATCAGGATCTACAGATTAAAGTAGATTCCAAATCACTACAAACACTAAAGCTTCATATAAGATTTGAATTTAAGAGCAGTGGAAGTCCAGAGCACTAACCTCTAATTTGGCTGCTAAATCAGTCTGACAAAAAATTACAGATTTTACTCGAAGTGATATAGAAAAAATAACTCAATTTATCTTTTAGATTTTAAAGAACTTCTTTAAAAATGTATAACAAATATTTCATATGCTTCGTGCATTATTACCAACTATAATATAAAAGTACTAATTTTAAAATTTCAATCTGTGTTGTTACATCAGGATTTCTTAAAATATAATTAAACGGATGATTTGTTTTTTAAAATATGGAGTGTTATGTAGACAGTTTTCTTTCCATATCTCTATATGTATGTAATTAAATAAAAATAATTATAATTAATAATAAAATATATATTATATTTTTACACTTCAATTTTTATTAAATGTTACATTTGACACTCTTTTACTTGTAATTCTGTCTCTTAAATATTTTATCTCCGTGTTCACTTAGTCAACACATTAAATTAGTAGTATTTAAATATTGAATCAAGTAGGCCATTATGATAAATAATCTTGAAAATAATTTTGAAAAAGTAATTTTATTACTACATAGAAAAAAGTAGTAAGCATTTCCATTTCAAGTAATTTACATCTTTAATTCCTTTACTCTTTCAAATTACTCTTTATTTTAGAAACAATTTATATACAAATATAAATCTTATATAGCCTTTTATTTACAAATATTATGTGCCTATGTATTTATTTATTTATCTCTCTATTCATCTATAAGCATGATAAATAACCTAGAGATAAAACAAGAGAAAATTATATATTACTGTAATAGTCTTTATCGGAAAAGCATTAATGTACATATTCTGTAAAAAAATGTCTCTCCAATAGAATATATTTAATAAATTATTTTTAATAAAATATAAAACAATGGAATAAATGGATTAAAAGTATGTGAAGGTAAATATATATAATATTTCTGAAAGGGCAAAATTTTATGAAGGAAAATAATAAATTTTTCATTATAAAATGGGTAGTCAACATTTTTAAATGGATTAAATTTCAGATGATTATTATTTAGGTCTTATATGATGTTAATACTAAGTGCAGAAAAATTGCATTGAACTGTGTGAAAGATGGTATGATGTACATCCTACATTATGTGTTAAAATATCAATATGTAAAGATACAATTCAAACAAAAATAATGATTTATTATACATTATATTGGAAAATGACAATTATATAAAAACTTATGTTTTTATAAATATGTTTTAAGTGTAATTAAGATTCATTTTAAATTATTATATCAATGAAATAACTGAACATTTTTATAAATATGCATTTTTAAATGAGAAAGATAATAATTTTATTTTGTGATGAATATAACTCGAATTTGTATGTTCTTTAACTATGGTAAGCTAAACACTTATGTCTGCCCTTTCTATTATGCTTGACAAAACAAATGTATACTTTGTACTAAATTAAAAAAAAGTATAAGAATAATATCGGAACTTAATTATTTTTCAAATATTTTATAGCATTTAAGGAAGCATGTAAGATTGAAGTTGATTTTTATATTGAAAATTATCTTTAAAAATAGATATATCGCTATTTACTACTTTTATTCAAGATTATTACTTTCATGGATAATTTTACCATACCACATAAAATCTTTGAATAATTTCTTAATGAACAATGCACTTCATTTCGTTGTTATTTTAGTTTAATTTATTTTATATATTTGAAATAATAATTTCATATTTTTTTTAAATGTTTTAAATCGAAGATTTAAAAATTTGCATTTTTTTTCAATTTTTTTGAGTGTAAAATTGCAAATAAAGACCTAATGTCCTGAAAACAAAGAAAAATAATAATACTTTAATTATTTAGTAATTGTTAAATAACCTGTATTGATTTACATAGAAATTTTTCCTTTTGATATATTTTAATTCATTGTTTTTTTTAGACTGCGTAGTTCTTAGAATCATCGGTTTATTAAGAGTTTTATTAAGTACAATTTGTACTTAATTACAATTTTACTAAGAAATTTTTAAGAGTTTAACTTCAAAATTTACACTTATTTCTTAAAAATAATTGCTAAATTTTGTTAGAAATATGAAAGATTCTTGCCTCAATAAATGGCTGTAAAACATTAATTATAATAGTAATTTATAATAAATATTAATTAATTAAATTTTATATGAAGTAAATAATAGAAGTAATGCTTATCAATGTACAGTGAAGTTTATAATACAGAAAAAAGATAAAATGTCTTTATAATTTATGTTTTTTATCAATATTTACTATAATATTAGTTAATTATGTAAAATATTTACATCCTGCTCAAATATAATAGTTTGTTATAGGTATGAAAAATGAAATAAATTTTAGAGGATCTTGAAGAACATATTTTTATCATGATGTAGGTTATTATTTTGTCACTATCTAGGGAACACTGAATGTATCTATGTGATGGCAATGAACATTTTCTAAAATGATCGGAAAATAATTTTGATTGAAAAAAAGATAGAATTTTCATTCATTCAGAAAAGTTTAACTACAAAAATGATTTTTTTAAAATTTCAGGCGATACAGATTGGAATTAAACACAATTCACATAATGCAATATTGGTTTCTAAAAAAAATAATTCATTTTCAGATAACTCATATGATAACATAGATTTAAATTTCAGGAAAAATAAATCAGGAACATTTCTTAGCAGCATTTAATAAATAAGAATATTTTTAAAATAGTACATTAAAAATGAAAAATTATGGAAATATGGTGAATTATAAGGATGAACAAATGTATGAATATTTTATCTCTAGAAGATTTAATTATAGTAAAGTAAAATTATTATTATTTCCTTATAAATGGCAAAACATAAAATACGTAAAATTTGCATGTTGATATATATATATATATATATATATATATATATATATATATATATATATATATATATATATATATATATATATATATATATATATATATATATTTATATGATATATATATATATATTTATACCATTTGTTTTTTTCTGTATCTATGCAAATCATTCATCTTTCAGTATATAATCTCATGTTGAAATTTAATTTTAAATGATTTTTGAAGTATATGTCAAATTGTTTTTATGTCATGAATTTTCTTATGATAGAGATTAAAAACATGAATCCTAAAAGTGATACAAATCTGATGAATTTGTTTTAAAAATTACTAATAGTAATCTATGTATTTGCTGTATTCTTTGGCAGGATATTTTAATGTTTAAAATTATCTTTATTGCAAAGAAACGTATCATTTATTATTTATTGATTAGACACACATACACACAAGACAACGTAATATCACCTTAAATATTCAAATCAATTTCGGTATTATTATGATTAAGAAATGTCTAATATTTCAAGTTATTCATTCAAACATCAATGCCAATTAACCTTTCTTAAAATTGTACTGTAATATGTGAATGAATAATGGATCATTAGAAAATTTTAAATGAAATATAGATACTAATATCTTAAAAATATTTGTGCCTTATTTGATAAAGTATTTTATGTTTTATTTATGTATCTAATTAAAACAAACGTTTATCAATTTAGTGTTGTAACATGGACCATCTGGTTCATATAATAATGAGTTTTCATATGTTTGTAATTTGATGATATACAACAGACAATAAATTTCTACAAAAATGGCAAAAACCTGCTTCTAACAAATCTATTTAACTTAAAAATATATTTTCTGCAAAAATCAATATGTGTGTACCCATAATGATTATTCAATTTTGATATTTTTTACATTTGAGTCCTGGTTATAATTGGAATTTATTATTATAAGATTTCATTGTGTTAGGACACAATTATATAAATACAGAAGCATTAGATACATTTATTCTCCTAGCATTTATAAAAATAAAGTGTGTATCTTTAATTGAAATAATAATTTAGGATAGATTCTTTTAAAGAGTGTTAAATGTTTGCATATTTTTGATATTTGGAATTGTAGATAAATTAAAATAAATGTGTGAAGAGTATATTAATATGCATAATAATTAATATGTTTTAATTTAATATCTTTCAGTATATTGTGTCACAAGCACGCATTCTGCTACAGTTAATGAAACATAACTTAATGAATGGATAAGTTTTTTATTAATTAACAAATGGGTAAATGCAAGTATAATTTTATTTTTTCTTTACATTAATGTTTAAAAAGAAAGTATATCAAATAAATTGAATTTGAATTCTTAAAATTGTGTATTAATAATTATTTTTATAGTTGAAAAGAACATTATCAATAGATGATTATCTCAATGAGCTTAAATGTAGCAATGAAAATATAAGCGTGAACTTTTAACTGAAAATCTTTACCCAGTAGAAATAATTACGTTCAATTGTATTATTGTAACTTTTTAATTATGGTTTGTGATTATGTAAAAATAATGTCAATAAAATGCTTAACAAGGAATTTTACAATTTCAAGAAAACATATAACAAATTCTAGTTAGTTTTATCTCTATCATAATTTATTAAATTTTATTCGATAATTTAAAACGATTTCCACAAATGTAGACAAATGTAAATGTCGTAAATGAAGGAAATGTTTTGATTTTACCTTTTTTCCAAGATGATAATAGCTATAAACGAAAAGTGAGAGAATTTTTAAAAGAAAAAGAATATAAAATTGCAAAGCTGTAAAATTGGAGATAAGATAGAAAGCTGAAACTCCAGTTGGAAACCACTATAAAAAATGGCTGTAAAGCTAAAATAAAAAATGCTATAAAAATGTATCTTGTCACGAAAAACAACATAAAAATATGAAATATTTATTTCCTAAGATCAAATTCCTAAACTTGAAAACTGATACTAATGTATTTGAACTGAAGTATCCAATTCAATTTAGATTTTAAGAAGAAAAAAATTGAAAAACCAATTTTGTTTTCAATAATATAATACATAAAATTTAAAATAATACTTTCTCTTTAAAATAGAACAAAGAGCAATTTTTGATTCTTGCGAGAAAACACATTAACTGCCTTTAAAGCAATGTATGGGAGTTTAAATACTTGGTATCATAAAATATTACTTTTTACTCGAACAAATTTTGTTAATTTCAATTCAAAAATGTGGGCTTAATATTGTTATAGAATACATAGTCAATGTATTTTCCGATTTTTATGGGTATCAAATTGCATTAATTTTATTAATGGTTTATATTTATTTGAAAAATGATATATGTTGTTACTTTTTTAACAACATTCATTGTTTTATCTAAACACTAAAAATGTTCGAAACTGTATTAGAATATTTTAAGAAAGTTGATTCCTATAAAAATTTTTTTTGAAAAATCTGTTCCTTCAACATTTCAAATATTTAAACAGGTACAATGACAAGATTAAAAATCTATTCACTTAAAAATACGAAATAAAGAAGTGTTAGTTTGATATAATATTGCCACAACATTTTTAATAAATCTCCATTTCCACTTTTTAAAACATGTGAAGTATTTTGATTAGTTCTCCCAAAAATTCAGTTTATAAAATTTATAAAATCTTGGAAATAATGTATAAAATTCTTTTAATTAAACAGGAATTTTCTTTACTTTTGTCAGTGATAACTTAAATGAAAATCTTCCATGAAGAATTTAATGCTTTTTTACTGAAAATGTGAGTTTTTAATTTACCTCTTCTTTGTAAAATTATTGTTAAGAAGTTACATGACTCATTAAAATTATATGAATGTGATATATACTTCACTAATGTTACATGATTCATTTGTGAATATATTTTATAAAATATGAAAATTAGAGAAAACTTTATTGTCCTTTTTGAACCGATAATATACTTAAGACGTGTTTTTCGTTACATAGAGAAGAAAAAATCAAGAAAACTATAGGTTTTGTGTAACTAGCTAATATGTGGAATTCTTAATATAGTATAATATAGGAAGACGTAAATTTTTGATTATAACAGATAATTTTCTCTTACATTTAGTTGGCAGCATAAATATATTTTTGAATACTTTCTATTAGCATTTTGGATATTATCATGAGATATATGGAGGATAATATCATAAAGACATTTTTTTCCTATTTATTTTCTGATATTTTATATGTATATATAATATATATATATATATATATATATATATATATATATATATATATATATATAACATTATTTTTTTCTTAGAAAGAAATTAGTTTATCTTATGAAGAAGTTAGATTTTCATTTATAACTTTTCATTGTTTTTTATGTTCAAAAGTTTAAGAGAAATAGTTTTTAAATATGTATTATTCTGAATATATAATGTATTATTCTAAGTCGCAATACAGTTTTTCATAATTGTAAAAAATCTTAAAAAATGTTATGATACAAAAAAAGGAAATTCAAATGAATTCATTCACATTAGTTTTTGGTAAATAAAAGTACTTTTTAACCAGCATATTAAGAAAATTTTAACATGGATTTTATTTTAAAAATGACAGATGTTTTAATAATTTGAATTATACGGTGTTTTCTTTAACATACTAATTAAAGAAATTAAGAAAAAGCCAGCTGAGAATGATTTACTTTAATTTTTTTATGATTTACAGCATTTTAGAATTAAAATTTCATATTTTAATGAGCTTCTGCAATTAAATTTAGCCTTCAGGATTGTTAAGATTGCTTAGGATTATAAGATTTGCTTTAGGATTGTTAAAATGTTTAAGCAAGTAATCAAAAAATTATATTTATTCATTAAAATAACTAGTTGTTAAAAATGAAAATAAACTTGAGGAAACAGAAAAATCTAATTTCAAGAGTCCTTTAAATTTATGATTTTAAACAGAAATTTTTATAAATTAAAGAAAAATATTTATTATCCATAATTGTTTCAGATACAGAAACAAACAAGTAATTAAAACACCATAAATATTTTTTAAAAAAGGAAGTATAGTTTCAAGTCAAATAATTAAAGAAAAATAAAATTGATAAACAGCTTACTGTTTATCAATTTAGAATAATAGAATTATAATATAGAATAATAGAATTTTATATAGAATAATATAATTTTATATAGAATTATAATATAGAATAATAGAATTTTATATTATTCTATATTATAATTTTAATAAAGAATAATATAAAATTTTCAGATGAAAAAATAATTTTGCATCAATCATTTCTGGAGTTTTACACTGTTCATCCAAAAAACATTTTTAATACAAATTGACTGAGGCTGCCATACATAATATAATTACAAAAAATGGCACTTGCTTTTTAAATTAATATTTTACATACAATATATTAAGACTCAACATTTTACAAATTTGTTTCAGTTTAAACTCTTTTAACTCAAGCATAATCAATGGAAAAAAATTATTTCATATTATTTGCCACGTTTACTTTAAAAGCAAATATCTATATATGATAATATATATAAAAGAGTTAATATACTCTTATATAAGACTACATTTTTTCCCAGAAAATTTAGATGTAAACTGTTTTTGAAATACGAATAAAGTATATCGCTTTATAAGGCAATCTTCAGAATAATTCTGTTTTTATCATAACAATTTTAAATATTTTCTAGAAAGTAGCTGAATATTAAATATTAAAAGCATAAGAAAAGTACCAACAAAACAACAACTGATAGATAAAAGAATGAGTATTTCCGTCCTCACAAAATCTACATAAACTCTTTAAATACAAATTATGCTTTTTAATTCCTACACATTTTCAAAATCAGATCGTTGTTGCAAGTCAAGCAAAATATTTGGCTGGTTTTATATTTTCAGTTCGAGATATATTTGAAAGATAAAGTAAAAAATATCCATTCTTTGGTTTTGAAAATATATAGATAAAGTAAATATTTTTGAAATAGTAGATAATGTCAAGTTGTATCTACTAATAAAGAAAATATATAGATAAAGTAAAGTTTTTTTTGATAAACATAAGAAACAATTATTTCTAAAACAAGTAAACTTAAAAAATTTTCCTAATGTTTAAATGTGATTTAAATTCTATTATAGAAGTAAATTCAATAAATATATTGTTTGTGAAGAAATTATTTAAATATAATTACAATTAAATTAATTTTAAGATTCATTTACTAGTGAAACGCATTAACTGAATTTTTTTACCACATTTAAAATCCACTGAACAAAGACATATTGAAAAGAGGTTGAACGAGAAATTATATTCACAAAAAAGAATTTTTAAAAAAATGTTTTCTACGTGAGTTTTGAGCAGTTCAATGATGTAAATAAAAAAAGATATTTTTGGCTTAGTTTCTTACTTTTATAAAAGAAAAGTTTCATTGCCAAAGGGATCCACAAAGTAAAAATGATCTGTTTTGGAACTTGAGCTTTCAATTGTGTAATACGACATCCAATTCCAATGTAATACAATTCTTTATTTCTTGAGTTTTGAGAAACTGTTTACTTTAAGGAATTTTCTTGATAAAGAAAGTTTTTCAAGAAATATAAATTACATCTGAAGATCTACGAACATTAATTTGTAAAGAAAAGGAAAAAAGAATTAAATTGTACAATACATGTAGAATACCAGCTTCACTATGTATCTCCTTCAATATATTGAAGGTGTTTATATTTTGCTTCTCATGAAAGTTTTGCAGTAGCACATTAATATCATTTCCTGAAGAATATGTGGTTTAAATGTCTCTTAATCTATGATTGCAAACCATATGAATTCAATTTCCTAAATAGTACGATGTTTTTCATGAATCTTCCTTGAAGATATTATTTTGTATTAAGTAATGCAATAAGATATCAAAATTATCTCTTTCTTAATTTTGTTCTAATTATCTGAAATTTCATATTTTTCTTAAGTTGATTGAAACGCAGTGTTAAAATGTGTGTTTGTTTTGTGTAAATGTGCAAATTATACTAGACATGCGATCTTTCTCATCTTAGTGTATTTGTATATTTTTTTCTATGATAAACTAGTAAGTGCTTGTGAATCGTTCATTACCATTTATACTCATATAAATCTTTTTGCAAATTAGATTTATCTGAGTATAAATGGTAATGAACGATTCACAAGCCATTACTAGTTTATCTTAAAAAGTATGTTTTATAATAAACGAAAATGTTATTTGAAATAGTTACTGTTGCATATGAAAATTTTATAATATTTTAAATATGCTTAACAGACATAATGATATAGTTGAAAATAAATTACAGTACAACTTATTGATAAGAATTTTGATAAAACATTATTAATGGAATAAGTTAAAAACATAAATTACGCATATTAATACTTATAGATTTTTGATAACTTTTATTATTTTTTTAAATTTTACTAATTATAATATTTTTTTTCTTTTATATCTCATTTTTGCGTGTATTTTTGTATACTGTTTTAGATATCATCTTTTTAAATGATAGTTGAAATAATGATTGGTTTGATACCATAGTTAAATCAACTTTTAAAACCATTATACAGCAATGTTTTGCAAACAATGGATACGCTGAAATGATGTGGTGAGAAATAAATCATATATTTATAATTTATGCAATATATGTTATATTACATGTAAATTGAAATATTTTCAAAAAATTAAATTTATTAAAAATAAATATCTATGTGATTATATTATATATGCAGTTAATATTAAGAAATCCTTCTAATGGTTGGATGGTTTAGAGTCCATTTGAAGTCAAGTCAAGTGACAAAATCACGGCCTTGGCTATGTGTACAATTTACTCATTATAGAAATTTCTCTGAAAAGGAAATTTGTCAATATCATTTAAACTTCTTATGATGACCTTGCAGTTAAAAATAATTCCAGGGAAATCCTTCTAATAAGAAAGTATTCACGTGACAGTCTTTTTTGGTAGTTCTAATAATTTGTACTATTTTCAAAGCAACGTTTGTTAAGTATTTGATATTTGTAATTATAAATCAACTTTATAATTTTTAAAAATATTGTGAAATAATCGTAGTTAATTGTTATAATATATTTTCTTAAAGCATTCAAGAATTTCATTAGATAGTATGGATTTTTCATTGGGTAGACTATAAATTTCATGGTGCAAAAATTTAGTGAACTATAATACACAAATAGGCCTTATAGAAATTTGGGATGATATCCTTCGTATTCTGGTTTATTTTTTATATATTCAATTAATCAATTGCAATTTATAGATTTTTCTATAAAAAAGTTAATTATCATCATAATAATTGGCTTGTAATTTTGAACCACTGTGTGATGGCGAGATAACATCTGAGCTTACATCATCTTCACAAGATGACTTTAGACATCATTAAATAACGTAAACACTTCCTGACCAACGGATCACCAGCAACCCACCTAAGAAGAATAGGGACAACCCGAGACCTTTTCCGTGGCAAGCGATGTCTGAATTTTCTGTTAAAACGGAAAGCAGTGTGAAGCTACTGAATTACGAGGATCCTTCTTGGGGTATACTTCTCATGCGTATTTTCCATAATGTTAATCAGGTGTAGCAGTGAGTGATGTATCCCTTCTGCTACATTGTCTCAATGTCTCACAAAGGTATTCTCAGAATTGAAAGTGACCATCGTGATTTTATGCAGTTAGAAGTGGGAGATTGTGTTAAGGACAATGTCGTTCCATTTCGTTGGTCATATTTGTTGTTCATCGCATCATTGGTGGTGTAAATGACTTTGGTTTGGAGTCAAGGGTAAATAAAGCAACGGATGCCTTATGAACATTCTTATCTGCGTATAAAAATATCGAATATATAAGTTGATATCGAATGATGCATAATGAGAATTGAATTTGTATTGATGTGGCTTTTGAAGTGTCTGAAGTATTCATCACTGGTGGAAAATTCAACGCTGGTCGTGCATTGGTGGAAAAAGGTGGGCAGATTTGGATCAGTTGATCCACTATACTCACATTAATTGAACGATTACAGATGTGAATGAAAGTTTCTCTGAGTAAAAGACTATTGTCTTTCGATCGTATTCAGAATCTTGCTCAAATATAGATTGAAACCTTCTACGAGGTGTAATTAAACAACTTATTCAATAAATAAATAAATAAATAAATTGCCGCATACCAAATCGGCAATTTTTTCTTTTATGCGGTTCTTGCAGATGACGGTATATTAACTCTTGATTTGCTCATGTGGCGTAATTGAAATTATCAGCGCAAACACATGATGTATATTTAACATGATTTCCATGCTTCCTTCATGGTGTTACATTTTGTGTGAATAACAGAGCATTTTAACAGAGTTCGAAATTACGAGGAAAACTCTTTTGCATTGAATGATCTGCAAATTCAATGCATAAAATGCATTATGCATTTCGTTGTTAATATCAGATTCAAACCTCATTTATGCCCCGTGAGAATAATTTATATATAGATATGATTTTAGTAATGGTAATTAGTAAGAAATGAAGGTTTGTTTTATTGATTCTCTTTATGGATAAATTAACTTTACTTGACTGATTACTGAATTAATATCTGCCATATTTTGATTACTTTTTGCTCACTATTGATAATCAGTAATAAATTTGTTTAGAATTTTTTAAAATATAGACTTCACTACATAAATATTTTCATACTAATTTATAAATTATGACAAATTCTGTTAACAATAATATTAACATTGCTTTCCGAATTTAATAATGAAAAGTATTCTTAAGGAAACAACAAAAGTTGAAACAAACTATGCTTAGTCTAAATTTTACTTTAATTGGTTGTGCATTCATTATTAGATATTCAAAATTTTGCTTTTATTTACCATTTTTTAGCATTGTTAGTGACAATTGTTTCTTTTCTAATCTTTGTTTAGTTTTAATATACAAAATTTTAAGAATCTCCTCATTCATCAAGCTTAAAATTTACGAATGAGAATCAATATTACTCAAATGTTATGAATTTGTGAATAATTCTTATTATAACAATCGTATTTTTAATTCTACTTCTTCTGTTGGAAATTCAAATTAGCTTTCAGTAATGACAACTTCTAATAATTTATGTCAAAAATATAAAAATAAAAAATTCATGTGTGATTAAATGTTGATTACAATAATAATCACATAAACTTAAGTTTGTTGAAATTGCCATATCTTCAAAGTGTTGGTAAAAGTGATCTGTTATATTTATATTGCATGTAAAATCATGAGACTCAACAAAAAATAATAAAATAAATAAAAGTTGAAAATTAATAAAAAATATAATAAAAATTGTATTATTGAAGGGCATAAAAATAGTAATTAATCACATGTAAAAATTTTTTATGTGTTGTACCAATAAAGCTGTGTTAGATGAAGCTCTTAGAACTTTAAGAAAATAATAACGTTGTGATTTTATTCATGAATTTTTATATAACTTCTTGTGATTATTTAAAAGATAACAGTATTCTGAGAAGTAAACAAATAGGGAAAATACTAAATTGATCAATAAAATAATTGCTTATAAGGCAGATTTTCAAAACAAATTATCTATTATTATAAAAAAAACATAAACTATTTTAAATAGTAATATTTTATAAACATACTACCATATAAAATAATAGTTATTTTAGACACACTCATAATCTTGCATTAAGTATTATTTTAAAAAGTATTTGAGAATAATTTAGTTTGTCAGGATACATTGAATTATACCTGGAAATTGACTCAATGGCGTATTTTGGCAGAAATTTGTGAAATACATATAAAAGGCAAGATTTTTCAACGAACTGTCGAAGAAGTCAAAATTGATAAACATACTTTGAATTTATCTACAGAATTCAAAAGTCCTTCCAAATGGGATAATAAATCAGAGTCAAAACCACTGCGGCATATGAAAAAATAAAAAAAAAATGTGAAAACGCAAATAACCAACTACGTAACACAATACTGAAAATATTTATTTGTATTTTGGATATTGTTTAATGATTAAAAGAGCTATTTAAAAACTGCTTTAGTCCACTATCGTAACCAACATATTTAAATATAATATTAACTTTAATGTTATTTACGAATAACTTATATTATTTACTATAAAATTTTTAATATTTCGAACAGAAAAATTGATTAACATTATTTTTTCATTTTACTTTGTATTTTTTGAAATAAAAATATATATTCAGTTATGTATTTACCTGAATAAAGTTATATAAATTAAGTTTTAAGGCAAGCATTATATACACTTTAAATAACATTTGGTTTGCAATAAAATTCTTCTGTGGCGGAATTTAGAGGGCAAATATAATGTATTTTTAAGTAAAATATAATGTTTATTAAGAAGTAATTGAAACAGATCAAATTTAGTTCCTTTCCATAGAATATCACATTATAACCGTTAAAAGTTTTAAATTTTAATTGACTATTTTCTATTCGAAACATCAGATAATTTGTCTTCTTGTTGTTGTTTCCAATCATTCAGAGATCTAGAGACAGATCAGATTCATGACACCATAAACAGTAGTTATAATTTGTCTTTAATTATGGGAAATAATTAATTACATGTGCTTCATTGGCTAGTGCTGATAAACATCTGATGATCGTAAATGATAGTTAAAAATTTTCCATATAGTAATAATGTGAATAAATATGAAATAACAAGTCAATATTAGATATCTTATGAGCATTCAGATTTATTTCATAAATTAGTACAATAAATATTTATCAGTACATATAATATTTATTTTATACAAATATTCACTTATTATATATTATTATTATGTGAATCATTTTTACCCGAAACTTCATTTACTTAATTCCTGTTAATGCATTTAATTAATATTTGAATTTTAATCAATTAAATACAACTAATGGTAATCTTTAGCTTTGCCTAACAAATAATTTTGACTTACATTGATACATGAAATCGTAAATAAAATTATTGAAAGATGCACACATACACAAATCGCTAATCGCACATAGACAAATCAGTTTAACAGATCACGAGTTTGAGCCCCACTTCAATCTTGTGTTTTATGTATTGCTTCAGAATATAGATCCTGGTCTAATAATCTTTCATAAAAAATGATTGTAGAGTGGTAAACAAACTAAATTAAGACTTAATATGTAATTAATGAAAGACTATTTTAGAAATTGTTTTATATTGAAAATGTTCCTTAACTTTGAACTAAATATACTTGAAAAATTTTGCAAAAATTTTAAAAATAAAATTTTACTCCTTTATATAATTTTTTATTTAAAATATTTTCTATGTATTTAATTTAAAAGTTCACACAATTTTACAAGCTATGATTTATGAATATGATTTGACTTGTAAATTAAATATTAAGACAAATTTAATTATTTAAAATGGTTTCTAATTACAAATTAGATTTTCTTCATCAGAAAACTTTAGAATATAAAATTATATGTTTTTGAATAGAATATTAAAAACAAAACCAATGATTTTTTTGAATATTTTGAATTTATACTCAAATATCATTTCAAAATTTGGAGAAAGAATTTTGTTGTAAATGTTTAAAAGTTTATATAGAATTAATAAAATTCCTACACTGAAGCAATTTTGAAAAACTTTAAAAATGTATGCTAAATAGAAATTTGTTAAGTTTACATTTTAAAGAGGTTCTTTTAAATGGGAAGAAATGTGATCTCTTCTCTACAATTGCATTTTGTTATCTAGTTTACTCAGTTTTTAAAGAAAATTAATTAAATACATTTAATTATAAACTTCAGATTAATTTAATAAACTGAGGCAGAATGAATGAAATATGCATTTCTGAGTAGTCTTTAATCTAAATTGTTAAATCTGTATCAAATATACTTTTAGAGACTGTAATAATCTATTAAATTTCATAGAATAAATGCAAGGCATTTATAAATCCTTTCAAAATTTCTTTGCGCAATTAATTTTAAAATTTATTAATATATTCAAAATTACAATAAATAAATTCGGAAACCTAAATTGAAATCATAATGAACGATGGACTTAGAGAAAGAAATAATTAAGTGCTTAAAGATCCTTTCGATTTCAAAAAATAAAGAATTCCAGAATCAAGTTTAAATAATGTAATCATAATATCTTTTGGTTATATATTAGTTTCCATAATAGCATTCAAGTGTTTATCAAATCACTTTTTGTGCAAGTTTTGCAAGGAAATGTTTTTTTATCGCAATGTAGAAGTGAAAAACTTTATTACCAAAATTACTCTTTGAAGTACGCTAAATCATCAACTGAGTCAAAAGCTCGCTATGACTCAGTTACTAATTTAGCATAAATAGACATGAAAAATACTTAAAAAATACCTATTTAAGTACCTGAAGTGAAGAACGTGTGTAAATTTTATAGTTAATCAGTTGGAAAAACTTATGAAATGAATAGAATTGTTAAATCTTTCAAAATAAAATTGCAAATATACTTTATTTAGAGTAGAATAAAATATTGCTCATTCTTATTTTAGTTATAAATAAAAACGTAAATTAAATATTCTATTTAGCATTAGGACTATTTAATTATATATATATGAAGTGTTTTTCCTTTAAATTAATGGACTTATTGTAAAAATATTCTTTTTCATGTTTTTTCAGATGAAATATTGTATGAAAATAAAATCCTCTTTGTGTTCAGATAGACTATATTATTTCATTAATGAGGATCTTATATTAAAAATTAAATCTTATATTTTATGTATAAGATAAATTTATATAAATGTATGTCGTAAAATTTATATAAATGTATCCACATGACAAACATTTTGCATAAATGTATTTCATGAGTACCCATGAAATTTCACAATTATTAAATTTGGAAATTGCTTCATATACATCCATATTACATAAATACATTCATATTTTTTCTATTTTAATTCTATTAATATTTAAGAAATAAATCATAGTAAGATATTTATCTTACTAAATAGTTTATGAGAAAATCAACCTTGCTTTTGATAAAATAAATTTCAGTTGATAAATGATTAAATTTGGATATCAGTATCTGCATTCTTATTTATGAAATAAAACTTAAATTAAATGATACTAATTTAAAATAAAATGAGGCTAATGAGTAAAGCCTTCTTGTTAAAGGCGAAAATATGTAACAAATTAATGAATTTTGAAAGTTTTTTAATAAAACATGTTTAAATACACCAAACATTTTATGCAGTCCGTAATTATCACAAAGTGTTAAATTTTATGTGTATCATTGTGCAATGATTTTATTAATGAAATAAAGTAAACGTCTATTCAACTGACGTTGTTTTGGGAATTTTAAATTCTAGAAACTTTGACTGCAGTTCTAGAACTCTAAAATGTTTATATAAATAACTGTTAGACAATGAAATATTAAGTGTTCCCTATGTTAGTAATTTGAAAGACAGCGATAATCAACATGGATGGCACCGGAAACAATCTAAGTCACTTTTTAACTGCATGAATGTCTGTTTAAGAAGATGTAGAACATTTACCAAATTTTCTAATTTATGACACATGAATACGGTCCACAATGTATGAAGAGTCTTCTCATAAGACATTTTACACAATAGATATTAAGATACTTTTCAACAATTCTATTAAACTGTTGAAATAATGAAGTCTACTTTGATTGAAATCAATACTGTATGATCATTGAAAATTTTTGGTTCCATTAAATATAGTATGATATAAATTACAAGCATCTTAATGGAGGACATATTAATAATAAAATTAAAGTTTTTATTTTAGTGAAGAAAATTACACCCTTCCTCTTAGTGAAACTTTTAAAATATATGTTCTAAGCCAGAAAATAGTTTACTAATTTAATAAGTTCAAAACACATTTTTTTGCCTCTTCGCAAGAACAAGATAATTCTTTTAACAGTAGGATGAAAGCATAAACATTACAAATAACCAACGTTTCCCACTTTTAAATAACCAGCGTTTTCCACATTTGCAGAATTAAATAAATTCTTTAAAACTAAAAATAATAAAGAATTATTAGTATAATTGAAACGCATTAACTATTTTATTTACTTCAAGCATCTTTCCACACAGTATTGTTGAAAAAGTTATGATTTTCATTATTCGTAGTATTTAAACACTATAAGAATTTCCTGAACATTATTAAAAACCGTTAAAAACGTTTCTTTATTTTCATAAACTTTTATGTATACGATCATGTTCCAATAAAGTAACAGTCACTTATCTTGTATATGAAATCATACACAACATAAATATGGTCATATTTTACGTAATATTCAATTAAAAGGATAATACGTGGAAAAATGATATTATTTGTGCAACAGAAATGTTAAGCGTGTAACTTTATTTGTCGTTGATTTTTCAATTATGAAGTTCATTAAAATTATTCTCTGTTGAGTATAGTTTATTAACAATTTTTTAACTTATTTAATAACTGATCCATTTTTAAAAATTACAACTGTATGTAAATTTTTATTGTTCATTGCAAATGCAATGTACTTAACTGTAATAGATTATTAAGTCTTTCAATTTTGTAAGATATCTTAATTCTTCTGGGTAAGCAATTATCTTACAGAATTGTGATAATTTGATTTATAAAATATTCCACAGCAGTGTTAAATATAATTGTTAATGGTTGCACTTCATTTGAATAAGGATTGATAGTTAAAAATAAATAACATTCTTAACCTAGACAATTCAGAGAGAAATATAGCAAATTCCATTATTCAAGAAACAGTTTAATAAAGCAAAGTAAATTATAAATAATTTTACTATAAGCGATGTATTTAACATAGTCTAAAGCGTTTTATTTTGCTAAAAATTTCTTAATGATTTGTACAGATAAAATAACTTTTAGCTGTTAGAAATTAAAGGTACTTTTCAGAATTGACATAATTTTACTAGAATTATGTAATAATGAAGTATTTTACAATGAAAAAAACTATAGCTGTTTTATGGGATGATTCTTGAAATTTGAAAACAGTTTTTAATTTCTTATTAAAATTTAAATACATTAGCATTTGCTCTAATATTGTAAGTATAATATATGCATTGGTTATGATAAATGTAAACTGAAAACATTCTGAGCATTTGTAACCTACATTATGTAGAATTATGTGACCTTATTCAAGTGTACAGATGTAGAAAATAGTCAAATTTTACGAAACAAATTAGTAGTCAAAAATCAAATATATTAATAAACTTGTGTACTTATTGCGTAAAATGTACATTGGTCTTGAAAGAATGTAAGCAATAAGTTATTTTATGTGGATTTACGAAAGAAAATATCTGTAATATATTGCTTTAATTTAGCATGTTGGATTTACACATTATTTGAATTAATAGTATGTAATTTATTATGAAATAAACCCTGCTGTAAAATCTAAATAATAACAGTTTCATGAATTTAAACACCAAATTATATGTAATAGAACATTTTATTATCAAAATTCCTGTTTTAATATTTTTATGAGTATAATTTTGTATTTGGGTACTTAAATCAGTGACATACAAAATCATTTTTTAATATAATGATTCCTACTTTACTTTTATCTAAATGGCATTCTAAGTGAATTTTACATCATTTACAAAATAAGGTTTCTTGAAATATAAGCGTTCATATAAAACAATTCATAAATTGCTTATGTATTCTGGGCCATTTTCTTTAAAAGCAATATATAAGACAAAGTATTTCGTATAACAACTTCAAAGTAAATACTGTTTCATAAAATATGTTGCAAGATAATGTACATAGATATATAAGAATAGTATAAATGACAAAATTTCTCTTTGAAAAAGCACTTTACTATTTATTTGCGATGAAGAAACATTATTTTAGATGATATAGATATTTATTTAAATGATCCACAATCGCTTAAATTTATTTTGTTTTCAGCCTCTAACCATTGAATTTTATGTCCTCTGATCCATTTGATTGATTCAATTTTTATTTAGGAAGAGTTCGCAAAACGTGACATACACTTAAGCTGTAAAAATGAAATATATTCTATTAATGGATTTGAATGTAGTCTATAAATTATTTAACCAAATAGTTTTTCGTCTAAGATATTATTATTTGCTTAAAATATATTTCCACATTATATTTTATTTATAATCTTATTATCAAATTTGAAAATTTTTAATACCAGATTTTAACATAGAGGATTGATGACATTAAATTTATACTTATGTATATATTCTAGAATTTTCATATATCAATTTTGGATGATTGTAATTTTAAATCCATGTTAACTATGTTGTAAATAATACTTTTCATTATTTTTTAAAGATATTAATTAGTAATTTATATTTTAATTAATTAGTAATACTATATTTACTGAATTTTTATTTTTGTAAATTTCTTGAATAAACAATCATACGCTTTACTCTTAGGAGATACCATGAAGCACTTTCGTAAATAGGAAGAATTATAGTTGATACCACACTCTTAGTTTGCTCAGAAATGAATGTATATTAATTTATCTATTAATTCAATGTTTGAGAAGTTTTATAAGATAATAAAGTTATAAGTTACAATAAAAATTCAAATAGAAATTTTGTGTCTTAGAATATATTTTACACTTTCATTACTTTTTCTTTATATTTGTTAATATATTTAATCTATAATTTAATATAGATTTTTTTCTTTATATTGTTTAAACTTTCGATCATGCTATTAAATGTTCATACCATAAATAAACATCAATAATGTTTCTATTTCTATCATCATAATTCCTATTTATCTTCATTCCTCATCTGTATACATTTAATTATTTAAGGCATAAATTATCTTAGAAACATTTCCTTTTTCCCAATATTTCATCAAAATATAAAATAGTAAGATAAAAAAAATGAAGTAATTTACCTTAGACTTTATTTTTATTAAAAAAAAGAGATTTAATAGACCTTAAATATATAATGACAAATGATATAAATTATTTTTACTTACGAGATGTTTTATGAGAATTCATATACATATAAATATATATATATATATATATATATATATATATATATATATATATATATATATATATATATATATATATATATAATAATTAATTACATATTCCGAAAAAAGATCTTTTAAACTATTTTCACCATACTTGCATCATATTATGAAGAATTGATTTATATATATAGTAAAACTGTTAAATTGCTTAGTAAACATAATTTTTTTTTACGAATTTATCGTAAGTTATAGTTGAATGAAGAAAATAAAAACTATACAAATTAAAATACTCCATTATTTCATGAAATTTATGTGTTTTAACAAAAGGAAACATATAACGTTAAAAATTACATATTTTTTAAATGAAAACGTAATTAAATATTCTTACAATATTATTTACCTTTTATATAAAATATTCCATTATACATGGTTTCTCGAAAATATGGTTTGAAAACAGAAAATGTACTGTTTTTTCAACATTTTTTATTTATTTTGTTTTTATATTATATATCAATCAATACATTTATATTCAAACATTTTGACTAAAAATATATTTTCCTGACTACAACTACTTTAAAATTGCTAATTTTATTACTTTGACTACAGTTTTACTGTAAATTTAGAAATCTATTTTTAATTGTTCAAGCTCGTAATTTTTTCTGATGAGAGAATATTTTATATATAAAATATATATATATATATATATATATATATATATATATATATATATATATATATATATATATATATATATATATATATATATATATATATATATATATATATATATATATATCTATATATATATATGTATATATATATATATATATATATATATATATATATATATATATATATATATATATATATCTATATATATATATATATATATATATATATATATATATATATATCAAACTTGTGAAATTATTCATAATTTAAATTTTAGATGAATTTTTAATAATTTAAATTTTGAATGATGTAAAATAAATTTTAATAAAACATATTTTGCTTTCATGAAAATTTATACAGCACACGTAAGTTAATTATAGTTAGTTAAAAATGAACTGCTATACAACGAACAATTCAAAATATCTAAATGGTAAGAAGTTTTAAGCATAAATATGTTTGTAATGCTTAACAGAAAACTCAATGATTTATTTAGAAAATTTTATAATGAATAAAAGACTGACATAAAAAGTACTATTTATATTTCGTTTATTATAATGTTTGTGAGATAAGGTTCTTTTCTAGTGTAAGATGTGTGGAAAGTAGTGTAATTATCTTTAGTGACGAAAGAAAATGATTCAAACATTTTATTAAGGGATGTCGCTTAATATCACAACATTAACCTATTCTTTAATATTAAAAGATAACAAGTTAGTTATTCAAATACAAATATTCTTATTTTCTTAAATAAAAGACTTGACAAAGAAGTTAAATATATAATTTGAAACTTCTTAAAACATGAACAAAACCTTAATGTTTTTATTCAGAAATAAAAAAATTGAACATGGATAGATAACAGGTAAATATACACTTTTGAGTTTTGTAAAAATACATTGATTTACAATATATTCCATAAATGTGTTGCCTCATTGATCCAACAAAAATATATTTATGAAATTAAATATTATTGCAATTCTGAAAAATATTTGCTACAACAAAATTAACTTAAAATAAAATTTGAGGTACTAAAATGACTATGTAAAAGCTTAGAAGTAAATATTCTAGTAGAAATTACCTACTAGAATATTTACTTCATTTAACACTCAATGTTAATTACTTTTTGAATTTTTAATTTTATTTTTACAAATGTTTTTGTTGATTTTTTAAACTAAATTGCTTCATTAAATGATTGATATAAACACTTATTTTCTCCTAATAATTGCTCTCTAGCTTGAATATTATCATTCCTGTGTATTTGTAAGCTATTCATTTGGCAAATTGAATGACAAATCTAGAAACAAAATATGTAAAAATAGTGCATGTTAAGTGTAAATAGATATCAATTCTTCACCATCAAATTAATTTATAGTAAAAATACATTATTTATGAATATTGATATCCAAAATGTCTATATAAGTTTTATTATTAAAATACTAATAGAATTTTTGTTTTAGTATAATAAAAATCCTTTGTTAGCACATTTGGAAAAAATATCTTTTATAAGAAAATATCTTTTGAAAAATTTGTTTTTATTGTAATATAAATAAAGCTAAAAAATGCTTAAGTAAATTTAGTTTTTTGATTTAAATATATTAATTTAATTTTGTAAGGTTATGTATTTCATGATTAATTCTAAATATAAGGGAAGTATCTAATTGTAAATACATTGTTATTTCTCCCTCTACAATTTTTGCATTTTTTAACTTATATTTATTATTTACTAGAAAAGGAACCATAAGACATCATTATTTAAATAAGATATTGAAATGTTCAGTGTTCACTACTTATTACTATTTACTAAAATTGTTCTGTATCATTATAAATAACTAAACTACATAAGGATATATATTAAATACACTAACTTTATAAAACGCCTTTTGAGTACTATTAATATAAACTGTAGCATTCTGAAAACAATAGTACTACATTGTTGTGGTCTCTATAGAGGCATAATTTTGAAGACAATCTTGAAGGGTTATGAATATGTGAATATACATCGAAAAGAAAGATTTATTGATTTTATATTACCATATATTATGCTAACAGTATGTTAAAATTACGTACATGTATAGAAGTCTGGAAAACTAAAAAGTAACATGATTCTTTTTTATGACTGATTTTAAAATATTCTTTTTGTAATAAATATTCGTATATATTTTGTTTCTGTATTACTTGATTGATTCTGATTCTTTTATTGAAAATGTATGTGTGTGTTTTAAGTTTCAAATGTATACACAATTTTTTGACATAATATTTATATTAATAACAAATTAAACAATATGTGTTTTTAAAAGTTTAAAATGCAAAGTATTGAAAATCATTGCTAAAGAAAATGTTTTGCTTTTATTTTGTTATTTTTTTTCAAAGAACGTGGAAAACATTTTACGAGAATAATAATTTTATAATCAATCTATGAATACAATTAGTCAAATTATTGATCAATATCGGTTAATTTACTTTCTCATTCCCTTTTACAAATCAGGAATCATGTAGTCCAAAAATATTTTGATATTTTTAAAATTTAACAGCTTAGTATTTAGAAATATTATTTATCAAATCAAGTAAATTTTATTATTAATAGTATTGAGATTTGCTCCCAAGTTACCTTTCAACATGCTTCTTTCTTTTGATTTATGCTAATATTTTCCAGAATACCATTTAACATCAATCCAAAACTTTCATGGTAAAATTGGAAAGAATAGCTAAAAATGTTTTAGATTCTTTCTTATATGTAATATTTTTAATAATAAAATTAGCTTATAAATATGATTTAAAGTTTTGATTTCAAAGCATGAAATATTTTTTGTTTTTATAAATTTATAACATCATTTAGTATGGAAGTATTTTAAGTAATAGCACATTATAATATTATTTTGGAGGTTTTAGAAAAATAGATTTGAGTCTTACTTGTTCTAAATTGAAATTTATTCGTTTAAAACTTTATTAAGTAATATAGGTAATTTTTATAATTGAATTAAATCTACACTGTAGTGACTATATTTAGAATATTAAATCATTTAGTTTAAAATAAATATTTAAAGCATACAGTAAAATTGCTAGATATATTACATTATTCTCTGTAGAAAAACGAAATGTACCGCAAATCATATGATATTAGCAAGTAATTTATTTTATTTCATTGGGTCTTTTTCATGGATTAAGAATACCATAAATTGACTGTATAACCTGATTATTTCCATCCATGCTCTTACAAAAAAAGAAGTAAGCTGGAAAATTATATTAAAGAAATAACAGTGACATTTCATGTACTTTACATGGTATTCTAAATAAATTAAGTTTAAAACTTGGATTAGAAATGGGAATATTTACTTGTTTAAGGACTGAAATCAATACAATTGATGAACTTTATTGTATTTACTCTAAAGTTAACTCTATTTAGGAAAACACTCTGCATGCAAATTGATGCTTAATGAGAAATAAGACCGTAGGGTAGAAACACTTTATAATTCCCTAAGCGTTTACTGGATGTTACTCTTAATTAAAGAACAAAGATATTTTTTTGAATGTTCATCTGCTCATGCACATTTTATTCACATTTAACAACCTACAGTATTTTAATTCTTTATTATGTTAAATGTAATTATTTCATCACTTCTTTGATAATAATTTGAAGAAATACGCTTAAAAATGATAGAAACTGCATTAAATCCATAGTTTTTGCAAAGAATAAAAAAAGTAAACAATTTTCTTATAAAAATTTGTTTCAAAGGAAAAATTTGCGAAAGGAAAGGAAAAATTTCAGAGGATCCTTTTGGAATTTTAATTTCATAATTTCAAACTAACACAATCTATAATTAAACATAGTTATATGCGATGAATATTATGAAACTTATTAACAAAAGACAATTTTAAATAATGTTATAACACACATAAAGAAACAGTTAGCATATAAGTAAATAACATAAAATGATATTTCTTTTCATCATTATTGCGTTATACATAGCATTTCTTTTATACGCCGAAAACATTGAAGATACAAAGTACTTGATTCTATTCGATACGACTATCATAGATAGAACAAACCAATTCTTTCAATAATAAGTAAAACTTGCTCATACTCCCTGAAATAGATGAGAAATTTCTGAAAACTGTAGGAGTTATACTAAGATTTCTTATAAAATGTCAACATATATGGAAAAATTTTGAAACTTTCCAATGAATATAAATTTATGTTAATGTATTGGAGTAGAAAATAATAACAATTTTATAGCTTTATATGAATATATCTCAATTTCTATAATTTCAAATTAATGAAACTTCCCCCAAAATATCGTTGCTGCTTTATTTTTTTATGAAAAATGAAATTATGATTTCAGATACTTTAGACACATAAGAAGCTTACATTTTACAGTAAAAAGGATAACAATACCCCCAAAATGTTCTTTTTTATACAATACTTAAATATAATAAAATATTTAGATTTGTATAAAAAATATAAATGATTATTTAAATGAGCTACATATATTTCCGTCAAGAGAAAATGTTAATGCTAAAGGTTTATTTGAAATAGTTTTGTATCTCAGACTCGTTATTGAGGAAACACAATATTATGTCTAATAACTACATGAATGAATGACATATTTTAAAATCCTGTATATAAAAGCTAATATTTAAAATTGTTATTAAATTCTTTATGATTCTCAAACTGCATACTGCATCATGTTGACTGTATATAAAACAAACGCGTGTCAATGTATGCACATTGTTTTGTGTTTCTTTTACAAATTCAGAGGCAGAAGAAACATATATTGTGTTTATGTATGCATATTTGATAATATTATATGCAATTATTCTTACATTAGTATCCGTCCAAAGAGTAAATTCATTAAACATCATTCATTTACCTATTTTAAACCAAATATATATAGCTGAAATATAATAATAAACAGCACAATCGCTATTAATATTGATAATTGTTTATATAAAATATTGCTTTACATAGAACTTAAGTAAATCAAAACATTTCTTGACTTAAATTTTATTCCTAAATTAACTAACGATCATTTAAATAAAGTTTTTAAGGTGTATTAAATGAAGAAAAGCATTTTTCATTCATACTACATTTTTTTAATAAAATGTCACTATCTGTTTATATTCCAAATAATATTATTTACATATTTTCTCTTAGAGTAACGTTATTTATGTTTCATATTTCAAATAACATTTTATTTTTAAAGCAAAAAATTTCATTTAATTTTAATATTGTTTTATTTTTTCATTTAATAACTGTTTTAACGCCATTTTAATGACAGTTAGCAAATTGCTTGTTCTAGACATCAGAAACCTAAAGAATGAATAGTAATTGTAATAAAATCACTTTTAACTTTCTTTTCTGATAAAGTTTCTATTCCAAAGAAATTCTTTTGAAAATAATTAAGAAACTTTTAAAGTTAAATCTATAAAACAATATCCTCTTGTGTATAACTTTCTTTATAACATTATATCAAACTTTAATTCATGGAACCATGATTCTAAAGTTCTAGATTTTATCTTAATCAAGTTGAACTGTGAAACGAAAATAAGGAAATTAGTTTTTTAAAATAAAAAATTGTTGTACTGTTTATATTATTTCTCCCAAAATATAAATAAAGTTTTTTGTTATGATCTAAGTTCTTTAAATAAATTCAGTTTACGTCTCAAAAGACGAAAAATTTGGCAACATTACTATTTCTTCAGTAGAGTAGAAATTTCAGCAAAAACAAAATATTTAATGATATAGAGATATTAGAAAAAAACTTATGTGTGAGAATTATGTTAAAACATTTAAATTACAATCAGCAACATTTTGAATTGCTTATTATTATTTTAAGATTTAAAATTTGCATTCGAAATTCGAAACACTTATTGTTTGAGGAGCAAGTAATTGATACTAATGCATTTTACTGAGCCGAATTCTAAACTACGGTTTATTTATTCTCTTTGTTTTATTTAAAGTAAATTGTTTTTTTAACCATTGTTTCATTTGAGGCTAATAGCTTACATCATGATATCTATCTATCTAACTATTTGCATATATATATATATATATATATATATATATATATATATATATATATATATATATATATATATATATATATATATATATATATATATATATATATATATATGTATATATATACATATATTTATATATATATATATATATATAAATAATATATATATATATATATATATATATATATATATATATATATATATATATATATATATATATATATATATATATATATATATATATATATATGGATTTATATTATTAACTTTATAAATGGCTTTTTATTTTTATTATTTTATTATTATTAAAATAATTCAGAAATGCTTAAATGCTCTCGGCATAGAAAATAACTGGAGAAAAATGCAGCTATTCAACTTAAAATAATTATATATATATATATATATATATATATATAAATACTCAATGGGATGTTTTAGTGAAAATAAAATCATTAAAATAAAATGATAATTTAAAAAACGAATTTTATGTAATAATGTATTAATGACATTTACGTAATATGTTATATTTGCTTTTTTAAAATAACTTTTTTTTGCTTTTCTGTATTTGTCATGCCTTCCATTCATATGTGAAATAGTATTACATAATTAGAATTTTTAACGTTCTAAATAATATTATATTATTGAAAGTCTGTTTGACACTTATTTTACTAGAAAATAAAATGTAAATAAGTAATATTTATAAAGTATAATTGAAAATAACGATAATATTAGTTACTTTCTAGAGACATTTACTTAGAAACATTTTGTTTATCTAATTAAATAATAGCAAAATTTAATCATATAAATTCAGAGAAAGATTTAAATGTTTAGTGTCATTGTATGTGTGTGTGGAATATTACTATTGAAGAAACTTCAGAGTAAAATTTTATTAATTAAGTAAAATTTTAATTTTTTCAGACAATAAACTCAGTGCATGGTTTCAAATTTTATTTTAAAATTAATTAATAGCTGTGTTCAACGAACTTCTTTTTGTAAAATGCATAACTAATTATTTTAATTCGATAAAAAATTAGTTTTTCAATAAACTAATTTTTTAAATCTGATTAGGTTAGACCTCATAATCTTGAAAATGATTCTTATATATTTACTATTAAAATTCTTAAAATATTTTTTATTATGAAACGCTTCAAATATAAACAAAATTTCCATTTAAAATAAAAATTGTAAAATTATTAAAAAAAAAGAAAATGAATACGTTAAAATTACCTAAAATACCAATAATCAGTAATAGAATGTTTGAAAATGTCATTAATAAGTTATGTTTTGTGAGAAACACTAATTATTAAAATATAATTCAAAGTAACTTACATTTACAATGTACAATAAATTTATGTTTAATTACAATATGTTTATAATAACAATATAATTAAAATATAACGCATTGAATTAAAGTGATAAATCTTTTGCTTTTTAAATTAACGGTGTTTTAAAACAGTGAAATATGTTTTTGATATATTAAATTTCATTATTATGTTAATTCTAAAGAAATAAAAATAACTTAAATTTCTAAGCTGCTTTACTTAAAAAAAACTTTAGTGGAAGAAAATATTTGCAAAAAGCATTTTATACAGTGAAACCTTGGATGCAAATTCAAAATTTTTTTTTGTTTACCAGAAATAAAAAATGTGTATTCAGATGTGCTACGTAAAATTAAATGTTTATCAGAAAATAAAACGGAGCAAAAAATAGAAAATTGAGAATGCATTACACATTCAACATTTCTATAAGACAAAATGAATGAAAACAACGAAATGTACAACTGAAATTCTGAAAAAGAGATTTTAAACTTTCAATTATAGTTCCATGTATTGATAAAATTTGCTAAGCTTTTATAATAAAATATGAAAATTTTGTAGAAAATAAAAAAAAATATTCAAAAATAAATATTATGTAACAGCTATTTATATTATGTAAAATTGGAAGAAATTAAAATATAAAAAGAGATAAAGGGTAAATAATAAAAAAAAACTTACAAATTTAACTAACAGATACATTTTTCATGCCACCGTTAAAATATTTTGTACAATGTTGTGGTGAGATTCGAAAATTTTAGAAGAATTCCGAAGGAACCCAGATTCATTTTTTAAATAATTGAATGACAGAGATAAATTCAAGATAAAATTACAATAAAACTTAATAATTTATTTTAGTAACTTAATTACAAGAGAAATTTACATTTACAATCAGAACATTCTCGATTAAATGATTGAGATTCTAACTATATATTTCTTTTAAAAAATTTACACAATAATACATAACCTAACTGAGTGTGACCAGACGGAAAAGGAACGAGAGATCTGACTCACCCCTTTTAGAAGTAGTATTGTGGTGTCTCTTATTGTCAATGACTTCGCCGCTTTCCGGTGTCGATGATTCTCTTCTCTCATCCACTTCACATCCTCTACTCGGCATCTTCGCTTTGAATTTCCCTCAGCTGATATCTCCACTTCTCACTTGGCTTACTGCTCAGCATCTCGCTTGGCTAGCTCATTCCTCATGAGCATTCTCTTTTTTCTCTGATATCTCTCCTCAGACTTTGTCGTCTCTTCTTTTTATCCTAATCTATTGGTCGGACATCTGCTGCTCCATTCAGGAATGTCGAGACAAGGCAGTTATTCTCCGTTTACAACTAAAATCTTTCAGTTCCCTTCTTTCTGCCCAGTCCTAAATCGTGAACTCCTTTTCTATATCGGGCTTCTCTGGGGCTTCTGTGTGCCTTCTCCGTGTTTAGATGCAGTTTTTAATTCTCGTCTTAGCTCCTCCTCTTTACATCATTGGTTTTCCAAAGTTCCATACTAACTCCTAAACTTCTATGGGATAGGTCAGAAAGTTCTCCCATTCATTTCCGACTGGTCAGATTTACAAATAAAACAAATCATAAAACATATACTTTCCTTGCAATTTTCTCCAGATCACTTATCCATTCCGAATGGAAAAATTTATTCTTTTATAGCACTTGCATCATTGTGCCAATTTTTATTACATCCTTTCCTTTATATTATAACAGCTTAGTTTGAAAGGAAAAGAAGAAGCTCTTAAATTTAAGGTGCAATAAAAATATAAACATCTATTATGTAGTTTTACACTACGACATACAATATTGCAAAAGTAAATTTCAGAAGATATTATACTTAAAATATTGTATATAGATGTTTTTAATTTGTTAAACATAAATTAATTGTAAAATTTGTTTTAAGTAGATAATTAGTTAATAGAATCAATAATTAAAAAAAGTTGAAAAGAAATGAAAAACTTATGAAACACATTTCTAAAATATGGCCGCAATACTTATCTAAATTTGAAAATACAATTTTGAATAGCCTAGAACAAAATAAAGCTTAAATTTGCTAACATATAATATGAGTTTAATTCTACGTAGAATATATAGTGATGGAAAGAAATAAGTGAAGTCATTTGCGGAATATATCAAGACACAATTTTCTAATAGGTATTAAATTGGAAAATGTTTATTCTATAAACTTTTTTGTAATTGCCCAAAAACACAGAAAATATGATTTCTTTTGTATTTAACCAATTTAATGCTTAAAAATTATTCATTAAAGGTGAAATAGTTTCTACTTACATTCACAAATAAGTAGATATTAAATATACAACAATTATACATATGCTATATTGATAGAAAAGTTTTTTATCACAGAAATTCAACTTATGTAACTAAAACTTTAGAATTGTAAAATACAAATTTTTATGTGTTATGCACTTCAGTTTTTATTTATAAGTTTTATTTGCTTAAATAATAATTTAAATTATACATTTATATGGAATATATATATTACACCACCTATTTAGTATGATACTAAATGTACGAATATTCCCATATCTTACCGATATGAAGTCAATGACTGGCCTAAAAATGCCAGTTAGGGAATGCCAGCAGCTAAAAAGGCCAGCAGGCGACAATAGCGACATCTACAATGTGTATAAAACCAGAGTTTTGACAGCAGTTTTCTCATACTCAGTTTCCGTTTCAACGTTGTTTTTGGCAAAGAAAGTTGTTTTAATGCCTCGTGTAAGAAGAAGAAATGCCTATCAGCACATGTCCGACTTTGATCGAGAAAGGATTATAGCCTACCGGGATTACGGTTTATCGTACCGCAATATTGCTGCTCACGTCGGTCGAGACCCCATGACTGTTAGCAGAATATGGAATCTATGGGTTCAGTACAATCATACGGAACGTCATGCAGGATCTCAGCAACCCCATCAGTAACAGCAGAGAAGACAGACATCTTATCCGCTTGGTCACAAGGGATCGTACAGCCACGTCACGAACCCTGAGTCGAGAAATGGAGTCATTTGCAAGGCAACAAGTTTCTGCTCGAACAGTTCGACGACGTTTGCAGCAGCATGGATTGCCTACATGGCGACCATGTCTTCTCGGCTACAATTGACGCTGCGTCACAGACAGGAGAGCCTTCAATGGTGTGATCAGTGACAAACCTGGACGCGGGAATGGCATAACGTCATCTTTACAGATGAATCTCGGTTTTATATACAGGACCATGTTAGCCGCATCCGTGTTTGGAGGCATCGTGGAGAACGCGCATTGCTAGCTTGTATTGGACATCGCCATACTGGCACATCTGCTGGAGTAATGGTATGGGGTGCCATTGGATACATGTCTCGATCACTTCTTGTTTGCATTACCAGCACTTTGAACAGCAACCGTTACATTTCCGATATGTTAAGGCCCATGGCTCTGCCCTATCTTCGAGGCCTCCCTAATGTTTTGTTTAAACAGGATAATGCACGATCCACATGTTGCACGTACTGTTCTGAACTTCCTTGATACAGAACAAGCTTGACTGTTACCCTGGCCAGCACGTTCTCCTGATCTGTCATAAATTGAGAACGTGTGGTCAATGGTTGCCGAGCGATTGGCACGTCGTCACTCACCATCCACTACTATCAATGAACTGTGGCATAGTGTTGAAGCTGCATGGACTGAGATCCCCGTGCATGCCATACAGTCTCTGTTTGACTCCATGCCTAGGCTGATAAATGCTGTTATTGCAGCCAGAGGTGGCTGCTCTGGGTACTGATTTCTCAAGATCTATTCATCCTAATTTCCTGTAAATCTAATCTCTTGTTATTTCCACTATAATTTATTTGTCCAATAAATATCGTTCTGTTATTTGCATTTCTTCTTGGTTTAGCAATTTTAATGGCCAGTAGTGTATATATAATGGCTTTTTATTATTAACAAAGAGCAAGTTTTAAAATCGCAATAAACATAATTAACGAAGTAATTAATCAACATAAATTTGTTTTCTTTTTCGAATGATTTTTTTTATTTAAGAATGTCATGGAAAATTAAGTAACTAAATATATTTAGAACTTCTTTTTGGTGTAATTTAAAATTATAAGTTAACAGGTGAGAGACTTCTAAATACCTATAACGAAGTTAATTATTTGGAGATTATTCACAGCGTTTTTCATTTAATTACGTTATTTAACCTTAAATTCAAAGGTAAGAATAGTTAAATAATTAATATCAGTTAAAAACTTTATTTTTTTATAATGCGTATTACAAAATACATTTTTTATTGATTGAATATTATAATAATGCAATAATTTCAATGTACATTGTAGAAATTTAAGACATATTCTCATAGATATATTTATGTCGTATCATGATATAATTCATTAATACAAATTTTATAAAGTATTTATATAATACACTAAGATATCTAAAAATTATATAACTAAGGGATTAAAGATTAATTTATTATACATATGTAAAAAAGTCAAAAACGTATTTCAAAAATTATAAAAAAATTTTTACAATTTTTTACATCAAATTTTTTTTACATTTTACATCAAAATTTGATTTTGATGTAAAATGTACTAAATTATTTTTTAGGAAAATAAATGAAATTTTTGTATAATCAAAAATGTTTTTAACCTAAGGTTGATAATATTATTTAAGGAACAATAAATAATATGCAATTTATTTAATATAGTATTGTATACATGATTTATCTTTTTTGAAATCACAAAATATAGAACTTTCATAGAATACATGTTTAAAATCTACGTTACTCCGATCGCTTTATTTTAGACAAATGTACAGAAAATATAGGTATTTTCAATAAATACTTCATTTAAAAATTTCTATTTTTATGTATTAGCAAATAATTTCAATTTTGTATATAAAAAATTACTAAATAATATTTAAGTATATCATTGGTGGAAAGCCAAATTTTTATACATGGGATGTCACTGTACATTTCATCGCACAAATGAAAATGATGAGAAATTGGACCCTGGTAATAGTTGACACACTTTTTAATTGGATATTTCTGATCGGACGAAAGAGTTTTATTAAATGTTCCAATTTTTATCCAAGATATACTTTATGATGTTACAAGAGAACAAGAGATTACTTTCTCCTATAGCTATTTCAGCCGGTGAGTATTTGTATGTAAATATCCGAAATTCAACCCTTTTTTTCGGAAAGAAATTTCGTAAGCATTAGGAAGCATTTAAGAGTCACAAGATAGAGAATGCGCTAAATTTCAAAGCATTTACTACCCCAATAAACGTCATTTCACAAAACATAGGCAGAACATGCATACTTTTTTTTCATTTGTAGCTGGGATGAAAACCTGAATCAAATTTAGAAGACTGCAATCAAACAGTTAGATTGTGATTAACCAAATCAAATTTAATTTTAAAGGAAAATTGGTGGTAATCCACTTTTCAATTTGACACTGAACACACAAATAAATAAATATCTAAAATTGTCTTAAAATTGGATACATTTTACATAAGTGTACTATGAATCATCGATCGAATGTGTGCTCTGTAACAATTATTTTTCGGAGAATAATCAAGCTTATTAGATTCTAGATAAAAATTTTAGTAATATCTGAGTCTTTGATCTGAATATCGAGTTTATGCTTAGAATTTTACCTTTTTTCCAGTTTGAAAGCATATTCCTTTGCAAATTTTACTTCATTCAAAAGTGTTTAAGGAAATTAAAACTGAGGATTATCCATTTAATCCTTTACTTCAAGATCTGACTATCATTTATCTGATACAGAAAAAAACAACCAGCTTCATCAAAAATTTTAAGAAATTCTATACGCATTAGTATTTCCTTAGTGAAGACAATATATTATCCTTTGCATAAAATATTTACATTTTGATATGATCTCTCTAGCAGCCATCTAAGGATTTTTCTGAGATGGTGTAAAAAATGCAACATTCACTTCACTAGGAAATTTATTTTTGCTCTTACATTGTCATAACTGGCAACTGCCATTTCGTAAGTAATATTTGTACACGCATATATACTTTATTATCATCATAGAAATAGCTTGAGAATCCCTTTACTTCATTTTAATCTATATAATTCATTGATCGATACTTGTTCATTTTTTCACTTTCACCACACAACGAAAGAAGGTATTTATGCAAACAAATAATGAATTCATTGCCTGTTCGAGTCCATACGCTTTGATCTGAGAAGCACTTCTTAGGTTATTTTTCTAAAATTTTAATGTATATTTAATAATGTAAAGTGGGATATATATTAGGGAGAAAGGGGTAATAGTTTAGTTCTAAACCACGGCACTGCTCCTTGGTGATTCAATCCAGAAGCAATTGCATATGTTTATTGGATTTAGTTTGTGATAATCGGAAGCAAAAATTGCTTTGCATTAATTTAAAATCGGAGTCTTTTTTCTTAAAGCTAAAATAATATTAATATACATACCTGGAAAAATTTCAAGCTTCAATCCAAATAAAACGAATCACAATTACCAAGAACTTGTGCTTTTTTAATGACAGAAAACTGCAAAAAAATTATTTAAAAATCACTTTAAAATGGAGAATTGAAATTAGTTTCAATATTTTTCGATCTATTATTTTGAAAATTGTTTTCATTTTCAACTGATAAACTTATTTCTAATTTTGCGTAAAGGTGTTAAAAATTTAGATTTCTTTTAGAACATAAAGTTTAAAAAACAGTTATTAATTTAGATTCTCTAAATTTCGCTAAATTAAACAATATGTTAGCATAAAAATCTAATTATGAATTTTTATTTAAGATTTCACTTTGATTAAGTTTTTTTTAAATGCTTAAGCGATGTGTATTACAGAAACACATTTTTTAAATGCAACTAGAACCAAAGTTTAACAATGCTTTGTAAATTAAATGACGCTGTGGCGCCAGATGATAAAAAGAAAGTTTAATTCCGTTTCCGTAAAAAATAATAAAGTCTTAATGCAAAGAGTTAGTGATGATATAAAAAGCATACGTGTATTTTAAAAAAATATTGAAACATGTTTCTCTTTTCAGATATAAAACTAATTATATGATGTTACAAAGCTGATATTTCAATTTTTAATCTTCTTCTTTGAATAGAGAAATAGGAAACTTCGCTGGAGATAATTAAATACACTTTCTTTGAAAATTACTTTTACAGTATTTTATTTCAAACAAACAGTATGTATTCCTTAATCTTGGATAAATGTACAAAGAACTTATTAAATAAGATGCCAGTAAAATTGGTCCTGAATTTTACTTTACTGGTTAATGAATCATCTTACATTTTCGATTTAATAAATAAAATCATTCCAAAAATTTATTTATTAATTACTTAAGATAATTTAACAATAGTTTTTGATTATTTATATATAGAATATCGTTTTTGGTTAGAAAAGGAACGTTAAAATTAAAATTATAACATAATTATAGAACTCTGTATGACTATTTTTCTCATGTAAACATTGAAAAGTATTCTCAAGTTATTTTTCATTTTCTATATTAAAATTATATTTAATAGATAATAATAAAGCTACTGTTATTCTTTTATTTTTCTATTGCTTTCTTTAGAGAAACATCAATACAATAGTTCTTAGCTAAATTAAAGAAAACAATCTACTAATATAATCATTTAATTTTTGGCGTGATTTAAGGAAGACTTTAATATTTATGTAAAAATAATGACTCCTGTTTTCTTTTTTTTCATTGAATAAATATATTTTTAAATTTTTAAACATCCTCAATAACATTTTGAGTAATTCTTTTTTTGTTTCAAATCAAGTATGTATGTAAGTATGCCAACACACACACACACACACACACACACACACACACACACACACACACACACACACACACACACACACATATATATATATATAATTATATATCTAATAAATATATTATATATATTATATGTATAATAAAAAGCATATTGTGAATAAATATTCTTACTAAGCAGAAATAATATAAAGAGAAATGATGCTATACTTGAGATTCCTTAGGAAACATTTAAAAATTATAAATTGCAGGCCCAAAATAGAGATTTTTTTAAAGAGTAATATTTTATTATAACATTTTATTATTCTTTTATCATAGTTATTAAAATTTATGTTATAGTTTTCTAATAACTCAATAATTTAAAAATGATAATAAATGAATAATTTAAAGAATTTTTCTTCTAAATGAGAAATTACCCTCATTGTTATGTCACTTCAGCAATAGTTATTTTTTTTGTAAAATATGCTTGTAATTATGATCATAAAAAAATCATAAAGCACACCTCAACAAGATAGATTTATTATTTCAATATCTAGATTATATACAACTGATTACAACAATATTATTTGGAAAAATATATGCATTTTCTTATATCTAACATATTATTAAAATAATTCATAAAAACATTAAATATTTTACAGATTTTTTTAAATCAAAACTAATTTTTTAAATCAATGACAATTAAAATACTGGTAATATTCAATATTTTATGACAAGGACAACTTTTTTCTTTGTTGTGGTATCAATTTTTAAAATAGTAAAATTAAATTACCAAATAAGTGAAGAATAAAAATTGAAAGAAAATGAACTTGTTTGTTTAAAAAATTCTTTTTGAGTCTTAATTTTATTTAAAAAATGTGAATAATTTACAGTCTATTATATTATGTAGGCAATGAAAGAAAATTTGTATGTATATTCTTTTTAAAAAATTTAAGATCAATACATTTCTAAAAATAATATATATATATGTATATATATATATATATATATATATATATATATATATATATATATATATATATATATATATATATATATATATATATATATATATATATATATATATATATATATATATATATATATATATATATATATATATATATATATATATATATATATATATATATATATATATATATATATATATATATATATATATATATATATATATATATATATATATATATATATATATATATATATATATATATATATATATATATATATATATATAAATTAGAAATGTACTGACATCTAAATTCCTTGTTTCAGATCTTTCTACACGTATATAAAAAATAGTCATTTATGATTTCTCCGTTTAGAGCATAAGGAAAAGTTGAAATGGCAAATAATATATTATTATTCTTTGAAATTCAAAATATGTACGCAAAACTTAAAATAATGAATGAGTCCAGATATTCATTTCACTGTTTCGAATTTCATGCTCTATTTTCCCATTTTTAATTACTTCCTGCTCTAAAATAATGTCTCCTACCAGTAAATAGTTTTTTTTAGTAAAAAGAAGATATGCATTTAAATTGGTTTCATTTTGTTCAGAGCAAACTTTTCTGAAGTTGAATAATAATTTCTAGGAAATAAATTCATGTCTAGACTCATTTTTTAAATTTTTTTTCAAATAATCAAACATTAAAAAAGTGGAGATAGAAATAACTAAAGGGCACAATTATTTTCGACTGATGATTTATTTGGATAAAAATTCAAAAATTTTAGAAGTATATTTATTGAGACAGAAACAATTTAATAGACATTGAATATTTTTGGTGTTTTACAAAGAGAAACTCGTTAATATTCATTGAAAAACTAACAATGAAAAAGTAATTTAACAAAAGTGAACATTCATTGATATAGTTGCAAATTATTATTTTTTAAGCATGTTGATATCTGGTTTTCAAATTATTATTGATTATTTCAAGAAAATGTACTTCAGTTCTTATTACTAAATCCATTCAGAAAAATTGAGCAAGATGTCATTTTAAAATATTTCACTATTCATATTCAAAAAAAAGTCAAGAAGTCAAAGTCAAAAGTCAAATGTCAAGAATTATTTTGAAACTAATAAATATTGAACTAAGTGGAAGTAGATCGTTGAACATTGAGCATGATAATGTGGTTTTAACGAGCGACTAGTGAGAAATGACAAAACTATATAAAGGAAGTTTCTTGGGAGAATATCACTTGTTGTCGAGAAACTGGAAAGGATGTTAGTAGAAATAGAATCAGTAATAAATTATAAATTTCCAACCTTTAACATGCACACAAGATGATGAATTATAAGTATTAACGTCATGACAACATGTGACTTCTTGTCGTTAACACCTCAAATTTATCTTCTTGGTTGTAAATCAGAATATGAAAAATATGAGAAAAAGTATATCTATCTATCTATCTATCTATCTATCTATCTATCTATCATATATATATATACATATATATATATATATATATATATATATATATATATATATATATATATATATATATATATATATATATATATATATATATATATATATATATATATATATATATATATATATATATATATATATATATATATATATATATATATATATATATATATATATATACGAGTGTCACTCTGAAATTTTTGAGATACAACTAGGTTTTTAAAGTTATACTTACAAAATTTTAGGTGTGTTCAAAGTAGTCTCCTCCAGCATCAATGCCTTTTTGTAGACGAATTTTCTACAGATTAAATGCCTCAAGACATTCATTTCTTCGAATAGATGAAAAAATGCTTTTATAGCCACATCAATCTCTTCTTCTAAATGAAAACGACGTCCACATAAGTTCTTTTTTAAATTAAAGAATTACCAAAAGTCGCACATAGCTAAATCAGGTGAATACGGCGGATGTTCGATCACTTTAGTTTGTTTTTGTTTAAGAAACTCAACTGTTAATCCGGCTGTATGCGAAGATGCACTGTCATGGTGAAGCATTAGTCCCCTAGATTTAGATTTAGATTTAAAATTAGGGTGGTCCAAAAGAACCTAGCACCGCGACCATAGGTCTGTTGTACTATACCCCTCAGAAAGCCCTATTTGAAGAGACCAGTGGCTGAAGCAAAGTTCAGCAGACATTTTACAGGAATTTCCTGTAACATCTTAGGTTCAATCAAGTGCTGACCCAGGTGCTATGTACAGAAAAGGTTTCATATTCACATAAGATGTGCATTGAAGTTTCTTCCATATAATGACAACCTCTACAAGTGAGATCATCTGAAACTCCCATTATCGTGAGATGTCTTTTAAGGTGGCAGTGTCCTGTAAGTAGTCCCACTGCTTTCCTTAGACTGTCTCTATTGAGCTTTAATAATTCTTGTTGCCTTTTGCTAGGGCACATGCTATTTAATAGCCTTGCTTGTCTTTGATCATTGGCATTGTGCCAATTCATAAACTGTTGTTTTCTGAAGAGATCAAAGACATTCTTTCTGATCAATTCTTTTGAAATACCTAGCACTGGTTCAGGACCAAAAAAGTCAGTTGTTGATCCAGTCCTTGCTAGCTCATCAGCTAATTCATTGCCAGGAACACCAGAGTGCCCAGGCACCCACATTAAAGTGGTGGGGTTATTATTAGCTAATTTACACAGGGTGATATAACATTCCCAGACAAGAACAGAAGTTATAGTAGACTTCTGTAGAGCTAGTAATGCAGCTTGACTGTCAGAGCAGATGATTATTCTTTTACGAGAATAGTTTCTGTCCAAGCATATTCTACTGCACATAAGAATGGCAAAGACTTCTGCTTGAAATACAGTTGTATATTTACCCAAAGGGAATCATAACTTAGTGCCATCAGCTGGACAACAAATACCAGCCCCAGTATTGGAATTCATTTTTGAGCCATCAGTATACTAGTAAATACAGCTTTCACTGATAGCAACATTATTCCAGTCTTCTCTCAAGGGAAATTTGATTGTATAAGGCTTATCAAAAGCATGCTTAACAATCGTGTAATCAGTAGGCATACTTATAAAAGGATGACTAGTTACGTCAGCATTGAGGTTTCCCCATGATAAAAATCTAGAGTATTCCTTCCACTGACCTGTATTTTTAAGCCTCTTCATGCTAAGTATTGCTTCTGCTTCAATACGCATGTAAAGAGGATGCATACCAAGCAGAAGCTCCAGTGTAGATGTGGGAGTTGTACGAATACACCCAGAGATAGCTACACAAAGCATCCTTTGAAATTTTGTTAGTTCTGCTTTGGCAGTTTCGTTTCTGATTTTAAACCACCAGACCACTGAACCATAGGTAATTAGTCCCCTAACATTCAGTTCTTGTAGAATTCCTGGAAGACATTTAGTGGTATACCAGTTTGCTCTTACTGTCTTCTGTCCTTCCAGCTTGATGGCTTTGACCAATCCCGTATACTTCTGAAGAAAACGGTATACATCACTTTTTTTAGAGCGCGTTGTGTTTTCACCATTGTCGGAGGGGGATTATCTTCAAAGACCGATATTTTGCTTTCTTGACGTGTTGGAACGTCAAAAAACGGTATATACGTTTCATCACCTGTTACAATTTTAGAAATGATGCGGTGGCCACCATCATTCAGCATATTAAGTGTTTCTTTACTGATTCTGACACGCTCCTCATTTCGATGCTCAGTTAGATTATGGGGAACCCAACGGCAAACTAATTGTTTCGTATGTAATTCTTTTTGAATGATTTTGTGTATGGCTGCGGATCCAATGTTAATTTCCTTCTTTATCATTTTATAGGTACAGCGATTATCATCGATTAACATTTTTCGCATGGCAGACACATTATACGGGATTACTGCCGACGGTGGCCTTCCTGTGTGTTCTTCATCCTGAAGAAAATATCGACCTCTTCTAAATTCTATAAACCATTTGAATACATTAGCACGAGCTAAAGATTCATCACCAAATGTTAATTAGAACCGTTGAACGCATTCTTCTTGATTTTATCCTGTTTTGAAATCTTAGAAAATCATAGCGCTTGCGTCAACTCCATTTTCTCTTCTGTTTAAAATTTATTCCACACTAAACAAGTTGAAGTAAATCAATAAAAAATCGTCTTCTGTGTTAAAATTCTTTGTACTTTAAAATTAAACCATTACTTTTAAATTTGTAAATTTTCGTCGGCGCGTATCTCAAAAACTTCAGAGTAACCCTAGTATACATATATATATATATATATATATATATATATATATATATATATATATATATATATATATATATATATATATATATATATATATATATATATATATATATATATATATATATATATATATATATATATATATATATATATATATATATATATATATGTATATATATATATATATAATATATATATATATATATATATATATAATGTTTTTAAATAAAAATAAAAATAGGCATATTACAAATATACTTACCTATTATTTTCAAGAAAAATCTTAAAATTATCAATTGTAATATCTGTATAACCATAAATATGAAATATCTGGAAGGTAAGATGGTTAGTATGAAATTAATTTTATTTATGAAAGAAATGATATACAACTCAAAATGAGAATTTTGGGTTAAAATGTGGTTTATGAAAATTTAAATATAAATTTTTTTTAATGATTTGCAAGTATTGTTTAGTAGTGTAATATATTACTGAAATTTATTACTATAATTCAAAATTCTGTAAAATTCATATCCCTTATGCATATCAATGATCTGCTGAATTGACTATTAAATTTACTTGATGTATGTTTTTGTTACTTAATTGTTTGCTTACCACACATTACAATTGTTTGTTTTATTGATCAGGTAAATATTTAATTATGATTTGATTCAAAATACACTACATAAAATATGAATAGGTCAGAATTACATTTAATTTATAATTTTTTGTCGAATTTCGTTTGTGGTTTTGTGTTTGTTATAAAATATACATTAAAATTCAACACTTATTAGATTTATTAATATTTCCTTGAAACAAAAATTTACTTCTTTAGTTGGCTAAAATGATATTGAATCACTCCTTACACTGTAGGAAAAAAAGCAATTTAAGGTGTATTTCTTTTTTTAAATATACATTTTCTTACTACTAATGCTTTTTCATATTTTATTTGAAGTCACTATAAATAATATAGCTTAATGATTAAATTTAAGTGTTGGTATGCATTATATAGGAAGAATTTAAGCACTGAAATTATTTTTCGATGAAAAAAAACGAAATAAATGTATTAAACAAAAGTTTGTTATATAAAATTATATTCCCTCTAAGAAAATGTAGTCTTAACAATAAAAGTTTCCATATGAATGGTATATGAGTATATAAAAAGATGAAAAAGTAACACTGAAAAATGCAAAGTTATGTAATCATATTCGAATTCAAAATTGTTTCTTCATTTGATCACAAAAACATTCTTGATGATGAAAATTTTATTTAATTTGAGGGCTGATGTTCTTTTGACAAATATCTTTCTTCAAACGAGTTCATTATGTTATCTTACATAAAAACAGAAATGGCATAATGTGTACACATTTCGAATATCCATATCTAGAGCATTGTGCGGAGACATACAGGGACACTAGAACCATCAAATATATTTTTACAATAACCAAGCAACATGTGATAAATTGTTGTCTTTGAATACAGATGTAATTTAAATTAAAAAATGCAATAGGTCTTATTTTCCACTGCAATAAATTGTGTAAAAGCAGTTGGTAAAATGTTTCTATAGAATGACTTAAAAAACTAGCAATCCTATAATAAGAATCAAAAATATACTGAAATGTGAAATAAAAGGTTACTTAAAAATAAAAAAATACTAAGTGTATGATGTGCTAATTTATACTCGTACATGAGCAATTTCAATATAAAAAATAAATTTTTTGATTTATATTTTGAATGGTTTTAACTTAATTTCAACTTCAATTTTATAGCTACAGCTGTTTTTTGAAATGCTTAAGGCAGCTTACACTGTTTTACAAAGCTATGCATATTACCTACAAATCTTTTTCGGGTGGTGTCTTTTTAGATATAAATAAATTTAAATAGATTTAGGAAACAGAATAAAAATGGTTGATTGAGTTTGCCCACCTAGGAGAATGTAATTAGATACTTTATCTTATATTTAATTGAAATTATGTGCTTCCTTTTAGAAGCTGATTCCAGTTTTATTTCATTATCACAATTCACTTCTTTCAATAAGTTTGTATCAGCTCTATGAAGAATATGCTATGATACTTCACAATATATTTATTCATAAAGAAGTAAACAATATTTTAAAAACAATTGTGCATTATTTCATCAGAACTCTATTTTGAAATTGCAAATGCGTCTAAAATTATAGGCACTTAGTTTGTGTCTTCAAGGCATAAAGTAAATGCAAGGCAAAATACTGCTTTATCCTCTGAAACTTATTGATTCTAAATTTTGTGCTTAGAGTTACATTTTAATGCACAGGTCTTACTTGCAATATTTCTTCTGCACATTTTCTTTTTCGTTAACTGAAAGATTATAATTTGAAATCTCCCATCATCTTACCGCATAAATTTTAAAATTAAAAGTGATAAAGATAAAATATAATTAAATGTAAGTACGAGACATTTGAATTGATATTATAAGTAAACCGTTTGCTTGTCTTCTTTCATTGTTTTATTTTCTTATCATTCAATTTATTTAAAGACATTATTTTATCTTACAATGATTTAATTTAATTTCTTTCAAGTAATTAGCATATTAACTTATTTCCCTTTATAAACTTTGGAAACAGACCTCCAATCAAAACGATAATATATTATGAATTTATTATAATGACAAATGATAACAAATGAATGAAAAGAATTTCTTTTTAATAGTAATTAAGGAATAAGTTACATTTCGAATAAAATAATGCAATATCTATCAGATTGTATTAATTTTATGCACAAGTGCATAATATATGGATCCAAATATATACTGGGAAAAAAATCTGCGAAAATTTTACTATAATTTTATGTAAAAGAATTCAAATTATAAATGTAATTAAAACATATTTGATCCTATTCTAGATTATAAAAAACTCTCGATTTAATAAATTCAGTTGTTATGTATCATACACAAATTAGTCTTTACTAATTAAGCTAAAAATGTAAATTTAAAAAAAAAGCATATAAAGTTTCAAAATTAATGATGCTTGATTATGAAATGTTCATGAAAATTTCAGATTAAGATTTGAAAGAATTTATTGAATTTTCAAATCTATGTATTAGGAAATGGCTTCTTTTAAATATCAAATATAAATTTTATATTTCATTTCAAATGTAATTCTTCTTTCTTTTGAATAATAAAATACTTAAATATTTTTAATAGTTTTTTAATCAAATTAGGCATAATTTCATAACAGTTTATTATTATTTATTATTGATTTTATTTTACTCAGTAAAATGATTCAGTATGTAATTTATCCTTTATTATAATAATATATGATCAATTAATATTGCATGTAAATTTATAAAAATGTGTTATTTGAAAAGCTTATATGTACCCTAACAGAAAGTAATGACAAGTTAATTATACACTGCTAAAAAAATAAATAATGAAATTTGAAATACTTTGTTACCTTAAGCCAACTAAACGTAGTTTTGTTAACTTAACAGTATTATTTTTTTAATAATTTTAACATATATATAAGCGTAGTATTTTTATAATTAACATAATAATATATATATATACACTCAAATGTTTATAAAACACACACACACACACACACACACACACACACACACACACACACACACACACACACACACACACACACACACACACACACACACACACACACACACACACACACACACACACACACACACACACACACACACACACACACACACACACACACACACACACACACACACACACACACTATAAACTTAATGTAGGTTTTAATTTATTTCCATAAGTAGTTTTAAATATATCACTATACACACAAAAAATCTGTATATTATGATAGTATAAACATTGATTAGGAGATGTACATAACATTTATTGCGTTAAGAAAATATGTTTTACTATACAATTTCTTAACATTGAAATCGCATTACAAACTTAATATTAATAAACATCTGTGTATCCTTTTTAATGATTCACTTTTTAGTTTTATATTATTATGTTTTTATTTATCTGATTTAGATTTGTAATACCTAGTTATATATTTGTACACATATAAATTAACTGAAAAATCAAAATTTGAAGAACAATGCTTAAATCATATTTAATTTTTTAGATAGAAATCAATCCATAATATTTAAATATAATTCATTTAAATTTATAGATTTTTAAATTCAAAATTTATGAAATTAAAAATGTTTTTCCAATGCTTATACACACAAGTACAAGTTCTTATACAAGTGTTATACACACAAGTTCTTATACAAGTGTTTTAAAAAGTAAGTTTTCTTAAGTTAAAAAAACTTCAATTCACTTAAAAAAAGATAAATTAATTAATTTTTGAATCTTTGGGGATACAACAGAAAAACTTGGTAATATTTTAGTTCATACTTTCAATTTTGATTGAATATTTCAATTTTAATGCACACATTGAAATTAAAATAACTATCAAAACAAGCAATATTTCTTTTAAAATAAATAAATCTCTATCATTATAATAATTGCTTCCATCTTTTCATGATTCCTAAGCGAAAATTGTAAACAATATTAATCTGGAAATTCCTCAGATGTGACACATATGAAAAATGTTTTAGATAATTCTATACTAAGTATGCTGAAATAAATTAGACTAGTTGTGTAAAATTGCAGATAAAGATTTATTAACAATAATTTTTTAATAAAATATTAATAAATTTGACAAATTTCATTTATTTCTAGCTGAAAATATACCTAATCATTTGAAATGAAAATGTAAAAGAACAGCTTGTATAAAACATTAGAATGTCATTCCTTAAATGAAAATATGTGGTTTTTAATTTTAATATGTTATATATTTTAAAATAAATACATATGATAAATGTGTAATCAACTTTATGAAATTAATATAAGAATGATGAGTTAAATATGAATAGATTGATTACTTGGAAATTTTTTTATTTTATTAATTTAAATGAATTCTAAAAAATTGAAATTCCTACAAAATAACTAAATTTCCGAAATTAAAATGAATTATTTAATTTAAGAAACTTAAATAAAATTAAAAAATATCATACAAATAATTATATAGTTAAAAAATTGAAATAATTTTATTTATTTATACGAGTAAAATTTAAATTCTGAAATACTTACCATAAATTAAATATAAAATTATGATTGGATCCTATTCTTTTTTACTTTTATGATATTTTCTTAAGTAACTGTTATATTGAAGTGTATTAAAAATTCATGCAATTTAATAATATAATAATAAGTTTTAAGTATGATTTGATTGAAACTGCAATACATAAAATATGAATACGTCAGAATTACATTTAATTTATAATTTTTTTCTAGAATTTTGCTTATGGCTTCGTGTTTGTTATAAAATATACATTAAAATTCAACACATATTAAATATAATAATATTTTTTAAAGCTAAAATTTATATTATTGATTGACTGAAAATATTTTGAATTATTAAAAAATATTTTATTAACAATATTACATAGGATAATAAATAAATATCGTTATTCTAAGCATTTCAAATTTTTCATTATAATATAATCACCCTTCTTTTCAAGGAGTTTGCAAATATTTATGGAATTGTATTCATATTTTCTTGAAAATTCTTGGTTGTTAAAAGTTTCCCATACTTTAGAAATCATTAAAGTGAAAAAAATTTATGTAGTCCTAAATTTATGTAGTGCACGATACATTTTATAAAAAAATTATAAAACGTTCTAATATTTATAGCAAATTATTTCTTTTAAAACGGTAATATTTTCTCATAAAGAAGAAATCATGAAATGAAGTAAATAAAATATTTATTCGAATATGTAAATTGATGTATTTACATTACACAAAATATATATAATTCAGTAATTTATTGATATATAATTTAAGAAGATGGACAATAGTTTTAAAATAAATTATTTTTGATAATGAAATATTTTTTAATGTAAATGATGGAAGAAATCAATGTGATTTATTAATTTAAATGATATATTACATTTATTTATGAATTGTTTTAATAAAATATTGTTTTACATGTCATATATACTTTAATATTTTACTTGGGGATTTTTTATATTTTTATTTTGCTTTTTGTTAAATTAGATTGGATATTTCTCTTTTGCAAATGACAAATTGAAACATATTTACATTTAATTAAATTACATCAGTATAAAGCATAAGAGGAATTTAAATTTGCTCACAATAACTACAGCAATTATTAACATATTCTTTATTCATTTAAATTTTCTGTTGTAAATGTACTTAATAGAATAATGATATGTTTAGCAATGTAACTTTTTTTTGAGGAAAATGTATTACATGATGAAATAATGCATTAAAATATTTAGCAAATATCACATTTGTTTTAACAAATATTTATTTAATTAATTTTTGTACCAACATACTATTTCCACGTGCAGGAGATTTTCTTTATATTTCAAGCATTAATTCAAGGAAACATGGGAATACATATCATAATAATTGAATGACAGTAAAATGTATTGCTTTAAACGAACATTGGAGAAGTAATATGAAAAATAATGTGATAATACTATGGGATATAACCATAAAAGAAAACTCATATCAGCAGTTTTACAAATTAAAAGAAGTATAAATTTTTATTTATGCTTTTAAAATAGTTTCTCTAAGGTAAGTAATTATTTAGTAGATTATGCAAACTGTAATATCGTCCTAATATATTCCGTATTGTTTGAAATAATTTTACAAGTTTTCTACTATTTTCTGTAATTACAATGACATGATTAATAAATTTCCATTTATTGGTAAACATCCATTAACATTATGCAATTTTTCTTTCATCTATTATGAATGTTTTCTTCAGTCAATGTGCAGGGCATTCTTTTTGATGAATTTTTTTTATTACGGCAAACCAATTATTTTACTAGTTTCTTTTGACTCACCTAAATATTCTTAATTTCTTTATCATTAAATTAAACTTCAAAATTGAAAAAAAAATTAATTTATTTTAAGTAAAATTTAATTGAATAGCGAATTTAAAAACCAGTACTGTTACAGCAGTTATTATCAAATTAACATTGAACTCAAATTTGTGTATTACTCTTGATTTCAATTATTTGTCTAATTTCTTTTCCTTTAAATTTAGAAGTAGAAATACATTAATTTTATCAGGATATTTGGTTGCAAATTGAATTACACAAAATGACTCATTATGTTTTCCAAATTGTGATCTTAGTTAATAAATTTAATAAAATTCTTAGCATTTAAAATTATTTATGCGAGATTATTAAAACACATACAAATAAAATATATTTTTCATACCAGAAATTCTGAATTGCATACTTGGTTATTAATGAATTTAAATATAAATAAAAATTAAAACCATTTATAAAAATAAGGCAAGGGAAATACTAGACATACACTTAATGTAGATTATTACTTAATATAAAATATAGAAATACTTCATCCTTAATGTAAAAAAATGAATTGATAATCCTCTTATTATCTAGCAATAAAATGATGATTTGTAAATGGGAAGATTTTGATGATTAAAGTAAAATGAGCTAGTGAACGAAAATCAGATTCATTTTTAAATTTTTTACATTCTAATATTTTTATATAATTTTAAAATATGCTGAAACTATAATTTTATAAAATAAATATTTTACACAATATTGCATTGATTTGTTTTATAATTATTATTTTTAAATCAAATGATGTAATAAAATGACTTATGTCAATATGACAAGTAAGCATTAAAAATGATTATATTATTTTTATAAGTACATACAAATGCAAAAAGATATATAAAAATATATTTATCCTTCAAAATTTATGTTTTTCACTATGGTGTATATACCGAACATGGATTAAGAAATATATTAAATTTCTTAACAAAATTGAATTTTTTCAATTTAGCATATTGAATTCACTAAAGAATGCGTCATTATTTTGGGCTGCAGGTAAGTTCTCTAGAGTTTTCATCATTTATTCTTTATTTCTTAACATTTTATTTCACATAGGAAGCGATTGTTTCAATGACCCATTTTATTTCATCAAAAAAAAAAGATAAAATTTCAGTTTATTTCACTGAAGCGCAATGATTGTATAAAAGAGAAATAACTTAGGAAAACGATTCTAAGTAAAGAAAAATACGTACTGAAACTGAAGCTACTTTCTGTATAAACATTTTTCTATTTCCTTAGATTTTAGGAGTTTTCATTTCAAATTTCAGATTTACTTTCCAGTAGTTTCATATCATTAGGTAAGACTACATAATTCAAAAATATTTATTCAATTTAAAAATATAATTTTAAGATAGTAACAAATATGTATTGTTATTAATAAAAATAAAATTTTTCATTAAAATCCATTGTTACACTATGTATTTTAAAAGTGCGTGCACTTTTTGCTTCCCTTAAAAGTCCAGTTGTTCAAAACAAAAACACGAATTTTAATCATTCCACTTAGTAGAGTAGATGTACGATTTCTACAACTATAATATATTTAAAATTATTGTATTAAATTCATAATAAATCTATAGACCTACTGAAAATATTTCTCGCACAAAAGTAGTTACTAAATTTTACCCGTCTGTAAATAAATATTTTGAATACTGATAAATATTTAAAAAGAAGTCAAATTTTTCAATATAATACTGATTCAAAAATCTAATTAAATAATTAGATTAACAATAACTATAAATAAATTTGTTTAGCTTTATCATGTGCATAATTTTAAAACTTAAAAATGGGAATCATATAAGAAAACGATATTTTAGAAAATATATATAGCTTTAAAGCATTATTCAAGTGAAAACTGAAAAAAAATGCTGTTGTATGATGGAAAACTATTTATTTTTTTATTAAAAAGCTTTGTAAGAATCCATGCATTTTTTATAAGGATTTTCCATATGGTGTTTTTTAGGCTGATTTCTTCAACAAGTCTTTCAATCTTTTTTTTACAATTCCTTTCTATTTTAAAAATAAATAATGCCTCACTAAAAGGAATTTCCATAATTATTCACCCATTTGAAATGAAATTTTATATTTACTTTTTCTAGCATAATAATCAATTTACAAGAAAGTATCTCAAAAGTAAATAAGTAATCAAATATATTATCATACATTATAAATCTATAATATGTTATTTCCTATAATAATATACAGTATCTTCTTACCAAAAATTATTTGAATCTAGAACTGTTGTAATTATTAAAAGGAAAACGAACACTGAACATCATGTCACATAAAAAATTAATTTTATTTCTGTAATGCAATTCCAAAATAAATCATGCATAAATTCAACTTAAATTTGCATAAGTAAAATATATTAAACAGGAAAACAGACGGTAAAACTTAAATGTTGTAAGGTTTTTTAATTGAAACACTATGTAAAAATTGCTTTTGCATTCATCACATGCCTTTGAAGTATTTAAATTTTTGCACATTTTATGCATTATTTAAAATTGTCACTTCTCTAAAATGGTATTTTCATGCAATCGTGATAACAAAATATTCTGCTGAAATTTCAAATCTGTGGCTTTTAGAAGACTGAACACACTATAAAAGACATGTCTCATTATCTAAATTACATCAAATTCACTTAGAAGTATTATATATATGTTATGGAATTATTAAACATTTTATTTTGCTGATATTGCAATTATTTTCATGTACCAGTATCTCGGAATAGAAGTTACGTACGGGAAATATAAAGTGAAAAAAGAAAAAGCATGTAGTTTAGATAATGGGCAGCAAGACAGAATTTATGGAATAATAATTTTTTTGTTTAATATTTTTGCCTCATATTATCAATGTCTAAATAATGTTTACGGGGAAACAGATTTTGGAGAAATATCCACTTTGCAAATTAAAATGTATTCTTTAATAAATCTTATTATTCTTTTAATTTTTACTGAATTTTAAATTTTTAAATTACATTAAATTAAGAGAAAAAATTTTAATAAAAATTTTAATAATTAATAAATTTATTTATGCATGAGCTTGATAAACAGTTGAGTATACAGCTTATTTAAAATATTCATTTAAAATGCTTATTTAAAATAATTTTATGTACAACCAAAAAATTTTAGTCTTTTTCAAATTTGTTTCATAGAAATTCAAATCACTTATTTATTTATTATTTGTAAAAGTGTATTACATAAAAATTGATGTAAACTGTTAAACAATAAAAAAGACGAAAAATATAAAAAGCAAATAATTTAAATAATATTATAAGAAAACAATATAAAATTATAAGATGCATTTTTTGTTTATCATTTTTCGCAGAAATTTATTATTAAAATAAACAAATAAAAAATAAGAATAAAATATGGATATAATAAAATTGTTTCCATAACATTTGAAAAAAATGCGTATTAATTTTTAAAAGCATATAATAATGAATATATAATTAAAAATATGAAAATATGCTTGCAATGTATATTATATTTCGTGATAAATGCAACTGTATTACACTGATTAACTTAAAAACTATTACTTAACAAAAACTTGTAAAAAATGCAGAGATTTTATTTGGTTTAACAAGTTTTCAACGAAAGGGTATGATGAAATTCCTCAAGCTTTTACTTTTGTACTTTTATGTATATAAACCTTAAATTTCTTGGCTTTTAATTACTTACAAATCAGGTCTTCAGTTAATTCATTGATTTCAAATGAAATTTTGTAGACTAAATAGATTATAGTAAAATATTGAATTTTGTCTTGAAGTTTTATGCAGCATTCTTAATAAAAGTTAATATGTGCTTAATCTTGTTCAACACTGGAAATCGACATTTTAAAAAAGCAACATAAGTGTTAAAATTGTTTCAAATATTCAGATAATTTTATTATTTGATTATATGCAAAGTTATGTATTTAGTGTATTAGGATAAAGTGGCTTCAACAAATACCAAAACTTTTGTTCTTAGCTTAAGTAATATTTTATCTTGATATTATAATTCAAAGCTGAAAACATAAACTTGATATCCTAATTCAAAACAACATAAATCGTTCCTACATAAAGTTTGATTAAATGTAAATTAAAGTTTAACAGTGTGAGGTTTTTAATAAAATAATATAACTTTTACTGAACATTTTTACCAGAATTATGAATATTATTCTAATATTTTAGTTCAAGGTTTTGTAATAGATTGCAAAATATCTAGACTAGTAAATAAGAAAAATTATTTTATTAACTTAACTAATATATTTAGATAAATAATAAATTTTCTTGGCTCTTTACCCATTTTAAAAGAAACCAATGAAAGTAAAAATAGAAGAAAATATTAAATAATTTGGCAGCGCATTTTTGATTGTTGAATTTAATTTTTATTTTCATCTTATAATAATTTCTTTATTCTAAATATGCTGAAATCATAAATAGTTATTTGTAATTAGATATACATTCAATGAATACAATAATGTAATACAAGTCTTAAGTAATATCTAAGATATACTTAATATTGCTACTTAATTATTAATCTATTGTACTATAAATCTTAAGCTATACTTAATATATACTAAAATGAAGATATACTTAAGTATTGCTTTAGATATATATTCTTAAATGTTCTATAAATCTTAGGTAATACTTAGATTTTTAAGAATATAATACTTAAAAAGATAAAAATATATTAAAAAAATATTATTAAAAAATTTTAAAAAATAAATAAATGAATTACATTTTTACATGTTATGTATATATGTATACGTACATACAAACATACATATATAATATACATACATACACACACACACACACACACACACACACACACACACACACACACACACACACACACACACACACACACACACACACACACACACACACACACACACACACACACACACACACACACACACACACACACACACACACACATATATATATATATATATATATATATATATATATATTAAAATTTGTCCGATATTTTCTTAAATAAATATTTTTTTTAAATCTAGAGTATCACATGAAAAATGCTCTTAAGTGGAATAAAATAGGAAGACATAATTGCATTCAGTTACGAGGATTAGAGTAAAAGCAGGCTTTAATGACTCAACCATCAAATTTATTTTCTTTTCAGAACTGAAAGGAAACGAAGAAAAATACAAAAGATTATATCATAGATATATGTTTCTTGTAATGTGACGAGATCAATTGTATTATTTCTCTAATAAGTAAGTCTAAATAACAAAAAACCAAAAAAGGTATAAAATAATACAATCCTCATAAAGTGAAACAAGGATTGATCTAAAGAAGACGATAGTAAATTAGGAATGATTTAAAGAGGATGAGTCTAAGTAAGGTTTTTAATTGCATCTTTCAAAGTAAAAAGTTAAAGAACGAGCAAGAACAATAAATAATAATTAATCGTTCATAGCAAATAAATTTACGTATCTATAACACACGAGCGCGCGATCGCACGCGCACATGCACACACATATATATATATATAAACATATATATGCACTTATATACAGGGATTGCACAGTAGAAACCCTGAAAAAAAGAAGTGTTTTGCACCTAAAATAATTTATGCATAAAGGTCATATGTTAAAATTTAAAAGTCAATTGATTTATGAAAAATGTAAATAAAATTTTCAGCATTTAAAAAATAGTCACAAGGAAAAGATTAAAAAATAACATTCCAGGACAATTAAAATATTTAAGCTAAAACGGAACTGTAGAAGTTCAAGTGTTTTAAAAAATTTTTATAACATCATTTTTAGAAGAAGGAATTAAGAACATTTACAAGGAGAATTTATTGATAAACTACAAGTGAATACTTAAAATTAATTTCAAAACATTCGAATAACTTTTATTACAAAATACATCGTACATTTATAATTCATGTTTATTCTGTTAGAATCTTAGATTTAATCATTCTTGTGTTTATATAATCACTTTAATTTGACCTGATATCATTTATTATGAGCAAAATTACTTAATTTTGTCTGAGATATTTCCATAGAGAGTGATTAATCATTCCTTCAAGAAAATTATACAATTTATCATAACTCAAAAGTCTGAATAAATATTGCTGCATTTAATTAGTATTTGCTGCATTATAAATAGGTATTTCTATGATGGTTTAGTACTAAAGTGACCATTCTATCTTACTAACTTATAAGAATATATTTTATTCCATATTATCATCTGAAATCAATATAAATTTTATAATATTAATAAATGTGAAAATTTCAATAATATTTTTCATCAGAATTGCAATAAAATGTAATTTCAAATAAAATATAATCTATTCATGAGCTTTATTACTGCTTTGTAAATTATAAATTTTTTCATTCTAGTTATACGTAAATTAAGATAAGTTGTAGTATTAACTGGTTCTTTGAGATACAAAACATAAATATTTATTAAAATAATAAAGCACATTTTGAAAAATTGTCATAATATAATAAATAAATTAATATTTTTACTATTTGCAAAGATGTAATATTTTTTTTATTTTTCTCAAAAAAATATAAATATCTAACACAGGTGTGAGGAATGATACTTAGTACATTATACAAGATTTCAATCTATTCATAAATTCAAAAAAAAGATGTCATTTTCATCCTCTTCAATACTAACAATCTTATGATTAACTGTACAAACTTTTCTTCCATATCGCAAGAAAATTAATTTTAGAAATCAAGAAAAGATACAAATAATTTTAAGTCACACATATGAAATTATTTTAGGTATATGATGGCTTTTAATTTTGTGTGTACTTGTATATATGTGTCTAATTAATATTGAAATGAGTAAAATAATTTTTCTTCAGAAAAACAAAACTATTAAATACATTCTTCTATATATGGAAGCTTTTTTAAACTTAAGTTAGTCAAGAAAGCTCAAATCACTTCTATATTAGCTCGAGCCTTATTTTTTATTTCCATAAAAAAGTTGAAAATTTCAAAATAATTATATATATATATATATATATATATATATATATATATATATATATATATATATATATATATATATATATATATATATATATATATATATATATATATATATATATAAACATCGAATTACAAATTTTGTAAATTTATTGAAAGTGTAGTTATTTTAAAGCTTTTGTATCAATATTTAAAATAATATTTTAAAATTTTTTAATCAAACAATAAAATTTACATACTATAGAAAAATAAATAGCTTTTTTTCTTCTATGAGAATGAATTTAAAATGGCTTATAATTATTAACAATAATTCCTTCACTGAGAATAAGAAAAATTTCCTTTCATTTCATAACTCCCAAGTATAATTTGTTTAAGCCTACAATTATGAGCTAAAGACTTTGACAAATATACTTACGCGTAATAAATGAATTCTATTTTGTAAATGGAAAAGTAAATTCATAAAGATTTTTCCTCGCATAAGTCATTAATAAAATAAGTATTGCGAATTATTAATGACCCAAAGGAAATAAATTCTAAGAATGTACCTAATGCACTCATATAGAATATATGCAAAAGAAATGAGGTGCATATATAATTCATTATAAATTTTATTCGAATAATGAAACATTGATGTTCTTAAAATACAGTTTTTAAGTGTTTCTGTGCATTTGAGGGTTATTGTAAATGTCGTTATTTCTAATAATTATTCAGAATGAAGAATTTGTTTTTTTTTAAATATATAAACTCGTGTTACCAATTAAGTAATGCTTTGTCGTTTTAAAAATTTTAATTAAATACTTGTGAATAATAATTTATAAATTTAAGCAAAAATATTCATATTTATTCATAACGTACTATTTTCAAGCAAGTAATTTGTATAAAAAGTTTATTGCATTTTATTTGGATTAAAATTTCCAGAAAGAAATGTATCTTTTATCAAGCATAAATTATTTAATTTAACTTCCAAATCAACATGAAACTTTAAAAATATTTCCTAATTACAGAAATACAGTTAGAACATTTTTTAGTCTAACATATTTTCGAGATTTTAAGAAAATTCTTTCTGGGGATGTATAATCATTTAAATATTCTACATTTCAGAACTTTTAAAGATCATTTCATAACCAACTGGAAAATTTGTCGTAAGAAACATTGAATTTTTTAAAGTACTTAAAGAAAAATTATTATTTTTCAAATGTAAAGCTTAAATGAGTATCACATATTTTTCTTGTCATCTTTACATAGTGACTGTCATACAGCCAAATAGAGAGATGCGTCGGATGTGTCTTGTAATATTGTTTTTAGTATATTTGCTGTTTGCAAGAATATTAAAATTTCAATGCAATAATTATTTTATAAAAGAAATTAGAATATTTTAAACAGAAATTGGTCTATTAATAAGGAAAACAAAGGAGAAGAAATGAAATATCAATAATTTTACTAAGTAATAAAACTAAGATCCAGATACAAATTATATTAAATTTTCCAAAGATAAACTTGGAACCAAAGAAAAATAAAGATCGACATGAAAAAAATTTTTTTTCAACTGCACGCTAACACATTCTTCAAATGCAAGAAGACAAAGTTTTGATTATTCACTAGATATGCTACATATTACATTTTAAGATTCAGAAATTTTCTTTGAAATCAATCATTTTTATTTGCTTAAATATATATTTTGTTTCTCTCTCTAATACAAAAGAAGATTACACGTGTGTGTGTGTTTTAAAAAAAAGTAACTTTCACATGCACTTTAATATCTTCTTAACTTTGCGGCCAGTTTAGAATTGATTTTAAATAGACAGCTTCATATTTGTATCAACTCAATTTAATTTAGATATGAAATTAGTATTCAAGTCTAATGAGCTTGAAAATAAAAATATATATATTCGTTTTAAATATTCAATTTCTTTCTCGTTATGAAAAAGTATAGTTATTTAAACCTTTTATCAGTGTTTTTTAACTCATATTTTTTAGGATTTAACTTATACATTTCCAATTTTGCTTCCTGTATCCTGGAAGTTATACAGAACTTTTTCAGCAAAATTTGTTTTAATAACTTAAATGTGTAAATACTTTAAACATACTATCATCATGTGAGATGCTACATGCTATATTGCATGGACCATAACAAAGTAATTACAGGATATTTATGAAATAAAGTGATTATTATCTCGATTATTTTTTGTTTTTAGTTATAACAACTTTTGTAAAATATGCATTTGTAGAACTTGTAAAATTTAAATGTTCTAGGTAGATAATGATATCTGTAAAGTTATTTGATAATTTCTACTTTTGTGAAAGGATGTCAGAATGCCTTATTTTATTATATCTTATCAAATTGCATGTAAAGTTGAAATAAGTTTTTTTATTAATTATTGTACTTATATAGTTTATTGTTTCATAATGGTTTTTAATGGTTTAATGACATTTTATTTTATTTTATTTATGTATTATAATATTGTTCATTAACTGATTATATTCTTTAAATATTACACTAAAATGACATTATTTAAATTTCTTGATAATATATTTTTACTTAATAATATATTATTTTTCTTTTTTCTTTTTCAAAAGTGGGAAATATTGAATTCATTTTGCACAATGTATTAATATCATTTATATTATTTCACTTAAAAATGAATTTAAACTTTCAATTAATATCTGTATTAATTCTGATTTAACAATGATTTAATTTTGATTTAACAAATCTTTCCTTATCGAAAAAAGATATCTGGAATATGTATGGCAATTTAATTAACAAATTTCATTCTATAAAAAAAAGAATTGATTTCTGGCTTTCGTTTTCATTTGGCCGGAAACCTCAATTTCTCTTAGCGCCCTGAAGTCCATTCTACTAAGGCGAAGTGAAAAATATTTGTACAACGGTTATTTCAGAGGATGTATTTGAAATTTCTAAAATAACAAAATCAGTTCCAAATATTGCCACCAAACATTACATGCATGATAAAAGGAAGATGTTCGCGCCACAATCAAAAGGATACTACAGAATGCTGACGTTGATGGCAAAATCACTGTTAGAAAAACTATACTATTGCAATAAGGAGAATACGACAGCGATCAATGATTTTTGTCATCTGAAGAAACAATGACATGGACCGATGTTGGATTGGGATCTTAAAAGCATAATAATGAAATTTGTGTGAACAGGACTATTAGACATTCTGACGTTAAGTGAAAGAAAATAAGCAATAGCGTCGTTGTAGATGATATTGCTACAGCAGTCAAGAAAACCAGCAGTGAATCGCTTTATGGAAGTGTTAATATATTCGATTTAGCGTACCCTTAACATGCCTTATTCTACTGTCAGCCATATAATGAGCATAATTTTAAACTTCTAGGAGATCGATTCAAGTGGTTAATCAATAATAAAGGCATGAGCCAATGATTTGCAAATAGTTTGCATTATGATTTGTCACGGTATTGGCTGTTTATGAATCCTGGTCATGAAGTACTTCGCTAGTTGATAGCCATTTTTTCATTTTAACAGACAGGTGAATATCCATAAACGTCACATCAGAGTGAATGGTTAATTCCACGCAAAGCACACTCAAAGCTCTTTGCTGATATGCGTTCATTTGAGGATATGTGTTTACTGCTTCAACTATTTTTGGATCAAATATTCTGTGTCCTTTCAAGAGCTTTGCACATATTCTGTAATCAGGCTGTGGTATCGCAACATATTAGTACGTAATATTCACTCTCCAGCAAACAAGGCGGCCTTTTGAAAACCATATTCAGTCAAGATACATTTTACCTCACATCAAAACACAAGCTCAATATTTTTTGAGGCGTTCAGTTACGGACGCATGATTAATAACACCCCTTGTGACTCATATTTAAGGGGATATTTAAGGACAAAGTTTATCATGATTTTTAATTAAGCTTTTGACTACTATATTCAATTTGAAGAACAGTCCCACCATAATCAGAGCATCCATGTTGACTCTGTAGTCAGTGTTAGAAAGCATGATTTTTAGAATGGAGTGCGTTGTTGAATAATATAATTTGCATACTTAAAACAATACTTTTTTGCTTAGTAATATCATTTAAAGAAGTGTTTTTTGTATAATGAACTGCGACTGTAATATTGTAGTTGTGTATTGTCCATATTGTTTTCCTTTTCTGTAAGAATACTGATTCTCGATTTTTTCATGATTTCAGCTTTTACTTTCTTCACATGAAAACTTCATTTGAATAAACTTTCCAAATGTTGAATATTTAATAGTAATATTCTATAAAAGAATTTTATACGATTCAAAAATTTTCTATTGTAAATTAAATTACTTATAGCTTGCTAATTGCTTAACTAAGAAAATTAATTTAAAATTTATGATTTTAATTTAAAATTTTATATTTTTTATAAATTTTAAATGAATTAAAATTTTAATTAATTTTTAAAATTTATGATTTTTTAAGCAAAACTACACTACTTTAAATTTGAATTTTAAGTGGAAATGCTGTGATTTAAAAAAAAGAAATTATTCCTAAAACTAGTTATGTGTTGCCCACATATGCGGAACTTCATTGTAAATGAAACGATAAAACTATCAGTAAAATATATTAAATGACTTCCAAGTTATGTATTAAATGAGCTAGCACAATCTAATGACTTACATTCCTTTATGCTTTTACAAAATTATAGATTTAATACCCGAGAGGCATTTAAATTTAATAAAGATCAATAAGAAGATTTTAATGATTTTCTTTACTGTGTGTGTGTGATTCCCCACATTCAAGTAAGATTTTAAACTTTAAACTTTGCACTTTAGGGTAGTTATTTTAGAAGCATTGAAGCATAGGAACCATTTTCCAACATATTCTCTTTCTATAATATTATATAATACTATTTTACCATTAAATATTTGCTCACTTTTAAAATTTCAACATTTAAATTCAGTAAAATTAATTTTTATGCATTTGATGAACATTACTAGTAAAAGAGAATTCGACACAATAGATTTTTAACTAAGATGGAAAGGCAATTCTATAAAAATGGGATCTGCATAGTAAATAACTTATAGAGGTATAATAAATCTTATCTTTAATATGTGAAATATAACAGCATTAATTAACATGAAAAGAAAGTTTTGCGCAATTTAAGGCTTTATTTCATATGAAGTAATTTATAAATCCAATTGAATACGTTAAAATGAAATATTTGATCATTTAAAGAAATTTTAAGATGCACAAAAAGTTTTATTTAATATTTCATTTATAAAAAAACTGCACTTTGTTACATTAAATGTTATAATGAAAATGAAAATTATTTTGCTGTTTTTGGCAATGAGTTTTTCTTGTAAAAAGTAATTTAAATTTGTAGCAAGAAATAGTCATCAGTATACTCATTTTTCTTTGATTAAAATATTTTTGATCAATGTCATATTTTCATTTCTTTTTAAAATCGTTGATCAGTATTGAAATAATGTTTAAGTAATACTGTAATTCCTAAAGATAAAAAAATATTTTTAAAATGCACTTTAATTTAAGAAGAATTCCGATATTTTTATAAAAATTAATTATTACATACTGATTTTCATACTTACATATCTTTATTCTGTATAATTTTAATAATTTATGTATGAGGTACATCATCCTTAAAATTTATTACTTGTGCTGTTAAAAATGGAATAAAATTATAATTTAATAAAAATAATTTTAAATATATTTATCATTAGATTTTAATAATTTTCTCAGTATATGTTTTTGATAGTTGTTTTTTCGGATAAAAATGTTTCAAAGATTAACAGTTAAAATAACAATAAACTTTTATACATTTTTATTTCTGATAAAATTATTACACTATTTCAAATATTAAAGTAAACTTTGGGTAATAATTTATGGCAATGATCTAGGAGAAAATATTTATCAGTCAAGACAATAATTTGCCTTGGAAATTTAAAAAAAAGAATAAAGACTGCATCTGCGAAGAAAACTAAAATATAATGAAAGAAATAATTCGTTTTAATGATGGAATTTTTTTAGGCTAAATGGTTTACTATTTTTAAACAAAAAATTAAAATTATTAAAATTGTGCAAATAAGATTGAATGCTAATTATTTTCAAAGCATTTAAATTTTGCGATTTTTTTTAAAATTCTGCAATAAATTTAAATTTTAAATTAGTTTAATATAATGGACATAATTGTCAGGGATATCTTAGCCTAATAGGGGCAGTTGTTCCGGAAATTAAGTAAGAAAGTTGATATTGATATTAAATGTGCAAAAAGAAATGAACAAAGTGAAGTGTTTGAAATTATTATATTATGTATTATTATTATTACTTTAGATGAGAGTCAATAATATAAAGAGTAGGATAAGGGAAATCCTTTTTTAAGTAAAAAATAATGTTTGATATATTAAAAAATATTCAATAATTTTATTTAAATATTTGATTGTCATAACTTAGTACAACATCCACATAATCGATAAATAGATTTTAAGATCAATATCGTCAATGATTAGCATTGATTCTGCTTTAAATGGTATGCTTTTTTAATTATTATTTTGTTTATATTTCCTAAGAAAAAATAATGCAAATTTTGTATTGTTAAAAATAGGCATTATGATACGAAAATTTGGTGTTTCAAATAATATTAATAATAATGAACAGATCATTTTCAAATATAATGATTTTAATCTAGTATACAGTGATAAAACTCATGCTGAAAATTCACAACATCATATTTGTTTGAAAATGCTATTTATTTATAATTTATAAATACATTTTTAGGCCTTCGGTTGCTTTTTAATGTTTTCGGTTACTTAAGACATGAACTGCATTTTTGGATTCTTCACCAAAATATGAAAATATTTTTTCAATACTTAATTAATATTTCTTTCAGCAATGAATTGGATGCAGCAATGAATTTTTGGAATTTTCTTGCTATTTTTCGGATTATTTTAATGTAATAAAAATAATTATTTTAGTAAAAATGCTTTTATTGAATGGTTATTATTTCAGGAATAGTAAAGAATTCTGCAGAACGAAAAATTTAACCTATTTAGAGAAAATGCTAAAAATTTTGAAATTGAAAATCAGTAATCCTTTTCCTTGTTACATTTCAGAATATCACTTTTAATACAAAAATATCACTTTTAATATACCAAGCATTTTAAAAGTAACAGTTAAAAATGTCGGATTTCTTAATATGTAATACTTCAGGAACCGTTCACACAAAAACTTTTAAACAATAATCCAAATGTTCAAAAATGTGTTTTTTTTCTGTTAGGACAAAACAAGGAAAACCTTCATGGTAGTATACTAGAAACCTCAATTCACAGTTTGTGAAATAAAATTTCTTTTTACATATGTGCCATATCAAGAAACATCATTTCGAGAATGTTAGAAAATTATATTGTTGTGTGGTGCTTCGGATAATGCATGAAGTGCTTACACAAGGGAGAATGAAAATCTGAACAGTTCAAATGCTAAGCATTTTGAAAACTATTTTCTACCTTTCATAATCTAACGTGCCTAAATCAGTAAACTTGGAAATAAATATTCTTTTTAAAATATGGGCTTGGATTGTTTTTTATATGGAACTGTTTTTTTTGGGTTCCAAAATAATTTAAATTTATTTCGTTATTCAGGTACTTTATTAGACACAAGAAGACTTAAAAATGTCCAGAAATAATAGCTATAATTTAATTTTAAATTCTATGATTTCATTAGATAAAAGAAAAATCTTTGCTAAAATAACATGTGATATATTAGTTTATTTTAAATATTTTTAACCATTTTGTATTTTTCCATACATATTTTATGGCATACTTTATATAATTTAGGTTATTATTTATTTGCTTCTTAAACAGTTTGATATTTGTTAAAGAAAAATACAACAAGAGATACATTTTTTTAAATTTATAAAATTAAAAATTATTTTATGTTTTACTCTAAATTATCAAGATGTTAAAATTTTAAGAACGAAATTGTTATTGTTATTTAAAAATAGTAATTTTTATCAATTAAGATTTCTTTACTTTGTAAAATAGTTTGAATTTATTAAATGCCCCATTATGAGTAGGAGATAATATAAACTTCTGATCAGTAAATTTCATAAATATTCAATATTCAATGGTTTATCATACTTATCAAGTTTAATTTTGACAATGAATAACCACTATATATTATACATAGTACATTAAATAATATATATATATATATATATATATATATATATATATATATATATATATATATATATATATATATATATATATATATATATATATATATATATATATATATATATATATATATATATATATATATATATATATATATATATATATATATATATATATATATATATATATATATATATATATATATATATATATATATATATATATAAGATATTTTATTTTTTCAAACTGTGATTACAATGACTACTGTTTTTGGGCAAATATTTCTCTTAAGCAACTTGATTTTTCTTTGATAAACTGATTTTTTAAATGAACTGAAAAGGATTTTGGTATTTCAAAATGTTTCTGTGTTATATAAATTTAGACAAAAATGAGAATTAGTTTTTTTCTTCAATTATTTATTAATATCATAAAAAATAATGCACGTTATGCGCTAATAAAAATTAATCTCCACTTACACACAGCTAATTGAATGATCTTTTCAATACATTATGTGTAGAAGAAATATTTTTGTGATCACATGGAATGAATTCAACCATACATTGTTATTAAAAAATTATAAATGAATATTAGATATATCCACTATTTTTCCTTAACTGTAAATCTTTAATGACATTTATCTTTATATTTAATTTTACAGTTTCTTTATCTGAAAAATTTTGGAATGCATTTTTGTATAATATGTTAAATATGCCATTTTTTTCCTTTATTTCCTTGAATTAAAGATTTTTTCATAGTTTTATGCACATTACAGATAATGAAATTTGTGAACATATTTAAAGAAATATTATATAATATAAGGGCAAGATGTTAAAATTAATCTTGTAAAAACTATCATTTTTACAAGAATACATAATTTTTTTATTGAAGCTAATACGTCACATGATTATATTTATTAATAGATTGGCATACTTTGCTCATTTTTCACCTTCTATTGAAATTTTCTATTAGATGAATTTGAAACATTAGTGTGATGCTCTTATCATACTTCAAAAAAATTATTCGTACCATACTCTTTTCATATGTCTTTTATTATAGTTAATAATTCAATAAGTCAGACAGAAAATCAATTTTAAAAAATATGTGAATAAACACGTTTTTCAATTCAAGCAAATTTAAAAGTTTACATTATCCAAAAGTCAAACATTTATTTATTAGGTATTATAAAATAAGATTTCAGTAAAATTGCAACTGGATGTTCAAATAGTTTGTTAAAGTAGCAGATACTCAACATAAAATTTTTTGAATTAATTTAACATTAAAAAGAATTTTATACAACATTTGGATTTATAGACAAGGCAGCAAAAATCTATACACTTAGTTTGGTATATTTATTTTCCTTGAATTGATGGCTATTAGTTCTAAATTAAAGCAACCAGATATCAGTATAAATGGTCAATCTTTATATGAGGATGAAGAATTACTTATAATTTATTTTGATAAAGAAGTGTTTAAATAATGTGTGTAGTGAGAAATAAATGTGAGAGTTCTGCTACATTTTTCTAGGGTTTAGTGATACTATTATATTCAAAAGTGGTATTCGCGAATGTTTGATGTCCACCACTGACAAATGAATGCTATATAACAATTCTGTATGCACATTTTAGTCAGATATGGGTCCAAGTAAGGTTTCAAATTTCGTTTTAAATGACAGTTGGGCTACTATTAACGACAACCATTTCAGACAATTATATTACAGGTCAATGTGACATTCTGAATGCTTCACAATGTGGTGACCACCTTTGATAAGTTTCTCAGGGTAACATAAGAATTCCTTACACTTGTAAAATAATATCCATCAAGTTTAACAGGTTAATTTGCTATCAAAATATATTTTTTTATAATTGCAATATTTTTATTTTAAAATGTTAAATAATAGTCATGTTAATAGCTGGTTGTTAAGATGTGCAGATATATCTAGTTTTAAAAATCCAAAGATAATTTTTGATATCACGAAATAATAAAAATGTATGTTTTTGTTACGAATATATAATGTCGATAACATACTTAAATGACAAAAATGTGTTTATGCATTGGAAAAATTTATAAAATGATTATGAAACAAATTTTATTAACTTTATATAGTAATTTAAATTATTATAACAAAGTTAACCTCAAAATCTTTATACACTAAACATCTGATATGTTATATAATTTTTAGAAATATCAAGAAAATATACAAAATATTATTATATTCTATAGAGTAAAGCGTCTAAAAATATGAAAAAGATAATATATTATTAATTAGATGTTTTGTAGTATTTAAAAATTTTATTTTACATCTCTTGATAAAAGTAGAAAATGACTAATTAATCAAATTGATATTTAAGAAAGGTATTCTATTTGTTTAAACTAAATTTTTTAAAAATATTCAACTATTTATTTAAAATAATTTGTTTCTCCACACAAACAATATGAACATAATATTCGTAAATTCTTTTTTTTATGAAAAATGTAATGAATATGAACTATTATTTATCATCCTAATAACATAAACTTAAAAATAATATAAGAGAAATCTTTTTCAAATTTAATGTATTATATATGTTTTATTTCTCATGATGATTATGTGATAATTAAATTTCTTCTCAATATATATTTTATATATAATGATCAGAAAAGAAATTACCTTATACTGTATATCCGCAATGAGAAGTAAATATTGTAAGCTAGAGAGAAAGTAATGAATTAAAAATAAAAAGTATTTGCGATTGAGAAACATGGTAATTATTTTAAAACTAATCTGACAAATTAAATACTAATATTTACTTACATTCAAAGGCAATATCCAAATACAGTTACTCCTTGAAAAACCATTTTTCACCTCATTTTGAAACGTCATTTTTCCTCATTGACTTCTTTCAAATCGAAAGTATTTAACGAAGTTGAAATGCTTTCATTTCCATAACGGTGTTTACAATAACAATTATTTTCAAATGAAACAATGAAAAATGATAGTTTTGACAGTTTATTTTAATTGTAATTTTCCGAGAATATAATACAAAGGCATGTAGGAATCATAAAATGTTAAAATGCTTTGGAAATAGTTAAAATAAGTTTTTACCATTTTAAATATCAGAAAATGGTATATGTAAAGGCGAAAGCATTTAATTATATTTCTTTTTCCTTGTGCAGAAGAAGCATTTAAATAATCTTTGCTTATGAATTTAAATTTATTTAAAGTTTATTTTAAACTAATAATTTAAGAGCTTTCCTTAATTAAAATAATATAAAATTATCTCAAATGTATAGATTGACATTAAAATCAAATTTATTTCTAAATTTTATACATATTTCTTCACAAATTTTCAGACTGATTCAGTTTATTATGATATCGAAGTTTAATTTCAAATAGAATATATTATATCCAAATTTACGTGATAAATAATCCTCTTGCTAAACAAATACTAAAAATGTAAATACTATTTTTAGGGAGTAATATCAAACAAACCAAGGCAAATATATTTATTTTTGAATATCTCTTTAACTATTTTTGCGTAATTGAGATCATTCAAAAAATTAAAAACTATAAAAATTGGATTTTCATTTACGTTATATGATAATTTGATGATTCATTTTAATGATACTAGTGTTCAAGTAAATTATCTAATTTCTGAAATCACCCAAAACTGCTCAATGAATCAATGAAAAAGCCTTTTTTTCTATAATCAATCGTATACATCACTAAAAACTATATTTATACTTCATGTATAATAAATGATGTTTAAATATAAAAAGTGATGACAAAATACATTTGACATCTAATTATATTTATTTTATGAACTTCTTTAATTTCAAATGACTTGTTTTTGGAATACTCTTGTGTATTAAAATATTACTTATGAATAAATTATTTAATTATTTAAAATCTTCAAAAAAGCAAAAAAAAAAATATCTACTTGATCATAAGGTTGCTTGATTGAAGAAAAATATTTTGAAGCCCTTAACATAACTGAAAAATATTAATCAAAATTTATTCAAGGAAAGTCCATATTCTAGTAGTTAATTCTGAGGAGAAATAATAACAATGTTGGGACAAATAATGTGAAATAAGAGATGGAATCATTTGAGATAAATTTTTTTAAGTCAAAGAGAATGACTTAAAATCCCATGAGTTTAGCATTAAAAGGAAACGTCACTTGCATATTGAAGGCGGAATTCAAAAAACATAGAATAACAGATTAATTATTTTCAAAATACAAAATAAATATGAAATTGATGAAAATTATTTATCCATGATATTGATAAGTTATAATCAATTAAAAAGAAATTGAAAAAATGTTTGTTAATATGCGTTATTGCATGGTCCATTTCAGCTATTACTAAATGACTGGAAGAAAAATTATTTTCTTTCCTTTATTTCAAGATAACTACAAAATCTTATTTCAGGGAAAGAACGAAGATTACAGAGAGTGTGTGTATGAAAGTAATTCCTATAATTTTATATATCGGATGGCATACGAATGTACAATGCATGTTTATTATTTAATTTATTTTAGCAAAAACATTATCATAATTTAATCAAGTAATTTTCAACTAAAAACAACTTTAATTTAATATCCTGATCTTTTATAAAATTATCTGGAAAAATATTTTACTAACTGTTATTTATTACAAAACAAAGAAAATCATAAATTTTTAAAGAAATTAATAATATAGATCACTGCACCAATAAAAATATATTTTGCACTTTTCTCATGAATTATTTTTTAAACTACAAGTAATAATGAACTGTTTATTATTCTTATTTGATTTAAATGTTATTTTTATTTTATTATAGCTACATTGCTTTAATTAAACTCATACAAATATTTATTGAAAATATGAAGTCAGTAATTAAGATATTTTGAACTTGGATCGAAACACAAAACCAATTTTACAACTGTTTACCATATTCAGAAAAAAGTTTGATTATCTAAAATTTTGAACTTAAATATTTTTTACAATTGATTTAAATGATATATAAACTCTTAAAAAATCAAATTTAAAAAGAAAAATCAAAATATTTTTCTTAAACTTGAATTTATTGTAAATAATAAAATTACTTTTGATGGAAAAGGATCTAAATTTTCAAACATGTTGACATGTATAAAACATTTTTTTATATACATAGAAGATTGTTTTCAATACAGTGGTTAATTTAGAAAATATTTCAGATGAAATATTGAATATGTTAGTTTTATTAGTTATATTTCAATTACATATTAATATAAAAATAAAAGAAAAAATTATTTATGTATAAAATGTATTATTATACAATAGTTTGTTATGTAATGATATCCATAATATAAGTTCTAATTGTAATTGAATTTTATATTCAAAAGCAAAATCTATGAGAGATAAATATTATTCTTCTGGAAAAACATTTCGTTACAATATAATTTTGATATTCTTAAAATTTAAATGCAAATATAAGTTAATAATTTTCAAAAGATTTACTGGCAAAATTCCTTTTTACTTCAAAAATTCTAAAACGAAGAAATTAATTAAGATGTGTTTACATAGTAGCTCTTTTCTTAAAAAGTATTCTTTTCAAACCAATCAGTTACATTTAAGCAATACTCGTATAAATAAAAAAAAACACTATAAATTTTTTTAATCAATTAATATCATTAAAATAATTGACTACAATTCTTAAATATCATTATTGATAAAATTCATACTAGAATTTAATTTTTTAACATATTTTGATCTTTATATAAGCAAGTATAATCAATTATAAACTTCAAAATTTAAGTACTGTTAAAAAGTATTTGAAATTATTGTATTCATAGTAAAATATTCCTTTAATTTATTCAAAAAAGGATTTAAATAGTAATTTGAAATGTTAATAACAAATGTTAACCATTTGAAAAAAAAATTGATGTAACTGTAGCAGAAGGCTATATAATTCTTGCCTTCTGTTAGTTATGTATTTCGATTTATGCATAGGTTTTGGCAAATTTAAACCTTCTTTTCCTTTTTTAAATTTGATTTTTTGAAAACATTTATGATATACTGTTATAGAATATAATTATATCAGAATAACGGTAATAATATGTAAAATAATTATCATTAAAATCATTTTATATGAGATACTGTTACATCTAAAATGGAAAAATGAATAAGTAGATATAGAAAAATTCTAATAGATAATTGAATGCATTTTTTTAAATATTGGATAGCATTTAAAATAGACATTTTTAAGGTAGTTCTCATTAAATTCCTCCGTCAAAAATATTACTGTGAAATAATATTAAAAACGTTTTACCATTATTTTTTGTGAGTTTTCAATCAACCTATATACTGATTGCTGCCAAAACATCTATAACAAAATTATTGCAGTCTTTATTCACTTTAAATAATTATGATTAATTTAAGTAAGATTTATCAGGTCTTATGGCCCGCAGAAGAGTTGTATCATATATTACAATTTCATACGGGTTTTGCTTAAATACATGTTGGTGAGAAATATTCTAGCTTTAAAAATTTTAACGAAATCTTTAAAGAAATAATGTCAAACGAACTATTGGTCATATTCACTAGGAATAAAACACAGAATTTAATCCGACAAATATACAACTTCTCCCTCATCATAATCCATATCGTTGATATACATTTATATGAAACCATTAATAAAACTTTTCATGCCTCTGTTATACTGTTTCATGATACTTCAAACCACTTTCCTTTTCCTAGATTTAATGTTATCGTATTCAATAGATTAAAATACATAGTTTATCATTTACTGACTATAAATACTGTTATGCATCCCAGATAAGTTCAGCATGATTAAAAATTTTGAATCATATTTATTTTATTACATGTTTGCAATTTCATGCAAACACACACACACACACACACACACACACACACACACACACACACACACACACACACACACACACACACACACACACACACACACACACACACACACACACACACACACACACACACACACACACACACACACACACACACACACACACACACACACACACACACACACACACACACACACACACACACACACACACTATATATATATATATGTATATATAATTAAATAAAAAATCAGCTTCTAATTTAAAAATTGACATCAAAGTTTAAAAAACGTTGTTTCTGTGCATTTAGTCAGAGTGTTTATTGGTACAAATATGGTTAAAAAATTTAAATGAAAAAATCTGAGGTGTATAAATGGCAATAAAAGAAAAAGTCTAAATGTTTTAATTAACGAATTGTGAAGGAGATCTTATTGTGAGCAAGAAGCTGTAAAGTTTTTTTTGTTACATGTAACACTTGAAGATATTCTAAATTACAATAATTTCAAATATCGCGTGCTCTTATTAATTACCTGGACCTCTAATAAGAAACACATATCTTTGCCAGTGGTATTTTTTGAGATCGAAAGTCATAAATATATGACTGCTAGAGAGTTACCTCTAATTCTTGGATTTGCATTTGAAACAATAGTAACGAGACAATCCTTTCATAGATAACTAACTGAGTACAGAATCTTTGAATTTAGACCATGGTATGTATTTCTTATACACAATTTCAAAAGAACTTCTATTTATCTTGGAACAACAGAAAGTATCCTTGCAAATCAATTACAATTACACATTTTATCGACCACAATTGCACACACATAGGCTGTTAATATCAGTGTTTTAAAATGACCAATCGGCACATTTGTTGATCAATCGTACTTGTAATGTATCGATACTTGAAGTAAATATCTGAAGCATTATAAAAGTTGATATACCTTTTGTTATATGAAGCAATAAAAACAATTTATGAAAATATTGCTACATGATTCATCTACATATTTTCTAGTAATTTAATAATTGCTACATATTTTCTAGTTATAATAGCTGGATTACTGGCATTTTTCATGGAAATTTATTTTGAGATTTTTAATTTAAAATTGTTACATTTCAACATAGTTATTTTATAATCAGTGATTGTGTGGATTTTATTTAAATACATTTTTCGACAAAGTGAAAGTACAGAAATTTTATCAATACCTATAACAATTTTAATATTCAATATTAAATCTAAATGCTTATTTTAAACGCAATACTTTTTATGATATAATTGCAACAAATATGTTCTCTAATTCATTTTATTTGAACAGTAAAATACATACGTTCATTATTTATAAATACATAATTTAGTGATAAAGAAAATTCTTTCCTTGAAATGAAATAGCTTCTATTGAAAAGTATACGATTTCTTGATTTAAGTAACTTATTTTTAATACTTTAAATAAATCTTAATTTACTTATTTTCACATAATGGAGTTTAAAATATTTCAGAAAATCGAAAATATATTAAATTAACAACTTGAACTTTTTGTATTATAAAATTAAATGATTTCTTTTATTTCATATTTCTCAAACATATTAGTGCAAATCTAATGTTTATTACAAAAGATAATTTCCATTCGCTAAGCAATTAATGAAACTAATTAATTCTATGTAAAAGTAAACATATCATTAACAACTTTGTTCCAATTTAGTTGAGTGTTACAGATAATGAGATGCATTTTTTACAAATTTTCTAGTTTCGTAATTAAAAATAAACATAGCGAGAGCATGATTCATTTTCAAACAATCTCTAACATAGTTAAGTAATGTAAACTCTAATTAGATTACAAATAATACTAGATAATGAACTTAGTTATTATTATAAATTCAGAAGTGTCCTATATGAAGAAGTAAATTAACTTGAACGACTAAACTAGTTTTGCCTTAACTTAATATGAAAAATATTTTCATTTAAAAAATGTGATATACTTCAAAATATCTTGTCATATATTTTAATTTAACCTTGCTACAATTAATATTTACTTAAAAAATAAATGAATCTATAAATTCAAGACAAATATTAAAATGGACTTTTCTTATCAATTATCTCATTTACATGCACTCAATACTATATAATTATTAATTTACAACAACTATTTCCCATTTGAAATAATGTGTCACAGAGCATTCTTTAGTATAATTACATAATTTTTATACATAATATAATGAAGTTTATATTTCAAAATGAGAGATTTTTTAAAAATTTAGAATCTATAAATTATGAAGAAAAGGTGAAAATATTATAATAACAAGTTTTTTTAATATTAAATGTTTATTTAAATTGTATTTTTATTATAGCTTCGGAAATACATTTTAAGTGTTGAAAATCATAGATTACAATTTTACGTGCATGTAATCAACAAATAAATCAGTTGTGGCAATTTTGTTACACATACTGAAAAATCTTGCATAATATTTAAAATAATGGATTGATATTAAACTGTTAGAAATATTCAACAAAACAATTGTACAATTTTTATTTTCTTCTTACAGAATTTTTGTGTGTCGCTAAATTTTTCAAAAGTAGCAAGAGTGAATTCATTTAATGAGTTTTCTAGCTAATTGTAACTATATAAACTGTATTTGAATATATAAACTGTTTACTAAGAATTATTCGAAAAAAGTAATGAGAGTTAACTCGTGATAATTCGTAAAAATCCTAATTTTTTAAAAAAAAATAAAACAAAATTATGTATAATAGCATTTTGTCATAACTATAAAACGTTAAAAAATAACAACAAAAACAATAATATAAAAATATACAATTTATAGAAATTATAACTTTTTCTTAAAAATACAACAAAATCAATACTATAACACTGTATCATAACTATCATAATATTGAAATATATAACAAAAACAATAATATAAAAATATACTAACGATAAAATGATATTTTCTAACAAAAGCATTATATTTGCTTAATTTCAGCACAGGAGAAAAATGTAATGTATCTTCATAAACACAACAAAGTCAATTTAATTTACTGAGAATTATATAGAAAAGTACATTTATTTCTTCAAAGAACAAACTCAAAATGATTGTCTTAAACCCTTGAGCCACTTTTAGACTATCTTATCAATATGAACATTTTTTATAGAGTCGTTATAAGGCTTTGTCATGATCAGTTGTCTTGATTTAGTAAGGGAAAGACATTTATCATCAAATCATTGTATAGGCCAGTGTGTTATCAATACTTTAAAAAATAACCACAAAGTTTTCAAATAAAGTGGATATTGTTTTGATATTCACAAAATATTTTAGTTACGTTTAAATTTAAGAAATAAATTCTAGAAATAGCGAATTTTACATTAAATTTTAAAAGACTATATGACATTTTTATTTATTTTGAATCTACTTTTAAGGATATTTAAAACAATTTTTTTAAAATATTATTTATTTTTTAAACTGGCAAAAGTTCTATTTTTGAATGGAAAACTGTGCAGTGATTTAAATTCATATATCATATTCATCAAAAAATTATCATTTAAATTATTGTAATGTATGTAGAGGCATGCAAGAAAAATTATTAAGCATTTGATTTTTTATACATTATCTGTATTTTTGCATTATCATCTGCATAAATTTTAAATAACAAAAAACAGTTATTTAAATTATTTTTAACTGAGTAGAGGATTTCTAGTTTAAAAAATATATTTGAATAGATGCAATGACTAGAATTGGATGGACACAATGATTAGAATTATGACTCAGTAAATGATTAATAATATTTACACGTGCTATCTGTCTGACAAGAAAATACTTCATGGAAATGAGCTAACAATTTGACATGTATCTGTTAAAACTATTGAATATTAATCGATGTGTAAAATTTTTGAATGATACCGTATTTATAAAATCGTATGACAATTTTATAAATAAAATATTTACAATATGATAAAATGTGAGTCTTAGACTGATTTTAATGCATTTTGTACTGATTTACCTATAATTATATTAAAATTAATTATTACTATATTCAACATATTTTTCTTAAACATGTGTGAACAAATAAAAATGTGCATTTCATTTTAAGAACTCAAGGAAATAACAAAACTGCATGAGAAATACCAGTAGATCTAAATTCTAGGAATTTCCTTAAGCTATAAGAGAAATTCTCCGAAATTCATGTCTCATTTACTTTTGCTATTTTTTATCGTCAAACCAAAACTGCGTTTGGTTAGAGATATAAGCTGTTTGTTCCAATGATGCATGAAATAAATCTAAATATTTTTTATCATTTCTTCTCTTGATATTAAGTGTAGAAAGAAAATATTCCAGTTCATAGCTCTTCAGCCTACAATATTTGCCTTATTCTAGATATTTTAATAAAATTTTAATATAATATCAATAACACTAGATAACTTTTCAAACAATTCTTCATCGGATCAGCATGTATTATCATTTTTAAGTAAGACCGATTTCAAGTGTATGAGAACATTTGATTTTTTTTAAATATGAAATTATTTTATATGTATGGGGTTACTAACTATTATCTTTTTTATAAAATTTAAAATTAAAATAAATCTAATGAGAGCAGCTTCATATATTAGGTAAGAGAAAATGTAAGTTTATTTATCAAAAATGAAATTAAACATCACGTTTTTATAATTGATTTTATAAGAGTTATTGTTCATTGGAGATTGTGTAAAGTAACTCCCATACACAAATGCTTAAGCAAATTAATGGTTTTTGGATCAAGATTATGAATTAATTTTATTTCACACACACATACGCATGCACTTACATATACACACCAGAAGGATAAAAATATATTTTATAAAGTTTATGATTTTTCTGAACTTCTTCTTTCGAAAAATGTAATCCCATTAACTTTAAATACCAGTTGTGAAAAATAATTTCAGTAATATGGCGATTTAAAAAGCAATATGTTCACAAGAACTGATTTAATTTGTGAATTAGATGTATATTAATCGTCATTTAATATCAATATATTATTACAATTAATTATAATCTCATTTTAAAAATAAATAAAGTAAATTTAACACTAAGGTATGTGTGTGACACTTACATAGGATTTGCACACTCACACACATGAAATTTTATTTTATTCTAATTTATATATATATTTTGATGTAAGTTGTTGCAGGCTCTTTAAAATATTAGAATTAAAAGATATTACTTAATAGTTAACAAACATATTTTTTAAAAAAAATTATGACAAAATTTTTTAGATTAATGGAAAGTTATATATATCTTTTTTTATCAAAATATTCACATATAAAGAGTTAAATATTATAAAAATAATACATCATCTTTCAAATTTATAATATTAAAATATTAAAATTATCGAATTCCATACTATATTTAATTTGAATAAATGACTTTTAATAACTTTTGCTAAATGTTTTACATAATATGAATTATGATTTAAAGTATTATTGTTATATTAATAATGGTATTAAATTTAGCAATCAAAATTTTTATGTACTTTTTAATATTTTTTAGAAATCACTATTTAAATAACTAAATATAGTAGTAGGTTGTGGAATAGGATCATACATTGAAAAAAATTAATTATATAAACAATCTTGAACAAAGGTAAATGCGCCGTTGATTCATTTTGAAGGAATATGAATAAATTTTTATAATTTATAAATTTAAGTAAAATTGAATGATTGTTTATTTTAACAATAATATAAATATATGAATATAAATAACTATGTAAATGTTATATATGGAAAAACAAAGGTTTTTAAACCCTAACAATATTAATCTTATGGAATATTAATTGTGAGTTTTGAAAATTGCTTTTGATGAAAAGATTATGTATTTTTGGAAAAACTGAAAATTTTTGTAAAAAAAGTAAATACCAGATTTAATTATAATTAAACTGCAAAGAATTTTCTGACTGTTGTCTATAAGCATAAATTATTTAATTTTCTTTTAGCTAAGTTGAAAGAATGGAAACAAAATATTTGCTAATTTTTACATCTGAATGTCTGAGGTAATTTGTAGCTGTATATAAATGTTCACTTGTAACTTACTTATAAAGTCAAATGAACCTGTACTTAGGAAATTCACCATTTTGAAGTAAAATATTTTTATTGCTATTAATAAAATACGATAACTACAGTTTGAAGCATTTTTTGTTTCCAATGTTCTGTAACGTTAATTCATAAGAAAAATTCCCTCGACACATACAAACTCTCCTATAAAATGAAATTATTTTTTCTCATTTTATGAGAACACACAGGGTATTATTTTCAAACGAATAAATAATTTCAGTATGAAAAAAATGCTTTAAGAAAATGATATTGATTCTTATCATTAAAAAAATGTATAATATTATATTATGGTATTTGTTTGTCATTAAGTATTGCGAAAGATTAATTTCTGAAGTATAAGCAATACTAATTTCAATTTTATGGTACCATAGATATTAAAATACAAAGACCGCTAACGTAAAGTTATTCAAAAAATAATATCATAATAAAATAGTGGATGTTTTTAAGAAAGGGATGTCTTGGATGAAATGAGAATTCAAACCTCTTAGGAAAAATTTCGATAGTTTGAAACGTCCATTTTCATGCTTTCCTAATTAAAAAAGAACATAAAATGTCCTTACGCGAGAAAATTTTTTTATAAATTTTACTATCCTCTATATATTATTTTAAGAACATTTCCTTATGTTATTATAAGTTACAGGGATAATTTTTTGTCATATTTTAAAAAGAACTATTTTGAAAGCGAAGAATGTATTAGATTCATAGCTTTAATTGTTTTACTGATGATGCAAAGGTTGTTTTTTGTTTTCTATGCCTTAGTTTATTTTATTACATTAGTGGTTTAATATTACATATAATAAAGTATATCAAATGTATTTCTGAAAAAATATAGATTAATTTAGAGATTTCATTTAAAATGCTCAATATTTTAAATTGAAATTTTAATTATGTTCTTTTAGAAATGAGATTATTCAAATTCAACAGCCTAATTAGATTTTTATTGTTATATTTTTTGTGTAATTTTTACATTTATTCTAATATTTTGATTCTAGAATTCCAAATTTTTTTCACCCAGTGGTTGTGTCAGTACACAGTAAAATCAAGACACTATTATCTACTGAATATAGTTTACTTTATAATTTTTTTGTTTCTAATGACCAGAACATTCTTCAGATTAAAATAATTTTTGACATTCTTTTGAGATTGTGTTATACAAATTTTATTTCTATATTCAAGTTAACGCCTTTCGAAAAACACCATAACATAATTTTGATCAGATTTATTGTTGCAGTGATTTATTGCCGCATTAAAAACATGAATAACTTTTGTACTTTGTTCTAATTTTTATTAGTAATTTGAATTTTCAGAATTATTACTTGCATCAGATGAAAACATTTAAATATATCATTTGTTCAATTTAAGTGTCTTCCGATGTATAAAACAATTTAATATTGTCTAGTATTAATCAAAATTCAGTTATTTTTCTGTGAGTAATATTTTTGCTTAACAAACGTAAATCATTAGTTTTTAAAATAAAAAATGTTGTTTATTAAATATTATGTATAGCCAAATCTAATTAGTTATATGCAGCAGTGTGCATGAATTTTTTTATTAAATCATATTTTGCTAATCTATATAAACTTTTAATAAATTATTATTTTATTAGTAATTAATAAATTATATATATTTTAGAAAATCATTTCTATGAAAAACAAAGTAATAGTGTAGGAACAATTATACGAATTTGATTAAATATTGAGAAAATGAGTAGAAAAATAAAAATAAAACCATCACATAGAGCCATAATAACGAATGGATTAGATACGTATTCAAAGAATCCCAAAAAGCGTAATTAGAAAACAAAGATTTGCTAAGAAGTTATGAAAAGATATATTAGGTTTCATAGCATTATATAGGTTTCATGATAGGACGAAACAAAGATGTATTTTATAAAATAAATGCCTTAGTTATTAATACGCTGATGAATAAATTGATTATCTATTACATTTGACGAAATTTCATTTTTATCAAGTTAATATGAATAATATTTTAGTAAAAAATTTAACTTAAAACACTTGCTATAAATGACCAACTATTTTTTTCAGTTAACAACAATTTATCATAAAATTTATTAACTTGCCTTTTGAAACTTTAAAACTTCTTTGCTTTCCTGTATTGAAATTCATTTGTTTTTAAAAATTGTATTTCTTTTTCCATTTTTTATTACTGTAAAATATGAAAGGACAAACTTTGCAGTGCAATGATTCTTTCATTTACAGTAATTTGAAAGTATGCGTAAACTTAATGGCAAAAATGTTTCAAATATTTTATAAATTATGTATTCATTTATATAGACTTTCCATTAAAATAATCTTCTTAACATAAGTGATTAATTATTGGTTATCTTAGTTTAATGAAATTTTCTAAGTACATGAATGATAATATCAGTTTGCATTAGCAAATATTTAAATACAACACAATTTTGAACTTAAATAACTTGAAATTAAAAATGAATAAATATATTTAAGATTTTTTAAATAAAATTTAAAACTATTATATAGATTCTAATAATATTTGGTTACTTCTTTAAGTAATAAAATTGTAGTGCGCAGGCATGATAATAAATAACAAACAGATCTTTATCGAAAGATTTAAAATGTATATTACATAACTGAACAAAAATTTGATTATTAAATAGAGTAATTTTTTATTTTTGACATTGATACTCTCTATCTTGATCTGCATTGTGATCTAATATTAAAAATAACTTGGTTTAAAAGTCCTTATGTTAACTGTTTCTTCCCATTTTGAATTGCTGCTTATTTTCATTCCTGTACTGAATGGCTTATTTCAGTTACACTTTCCAAATAATCTATAAGATTGATCTCTGGAGACATGATTGCTTAACAGTTCCAGGGAATATCCGTACTTTATAAAATCAAGGATCAAATAAACTGTGTATAGCTACTCATTATCACAGACTAAAATATAATCAGACACAATTATATATTTGAAAAGAAGAATATATAGAATCCATGACCCACGTATTTATTTAGTTTAAATATACGTCTGTGCTGTGTAACCTCAAAATTCCCATCAAGATGCAACCTACAACATTATCCATTATCATGTGTTTCTTCAACACCAATAAATCTATCAATTACTCTGTATGATATTTACGTATATCAAGTTTTATCCACACAAAGCTTATACCATACTCAAACTTCTATGTAAATTAGAAAACATTTTACATTAAAGTAAATAGTACTTGTGTTATACATGTGTAAGTAATTTTGGAACACAATTTAATTGCAATTATATAAATTATCTATTTTAAAATCAAACTAAATAGCAAAAATATTTTCTAGAAAATGCAAAAATTTTAAAAGGAAATAAATTACATAATTTAAAATCTCTGCGTGACAAAAAGTCAGAAAGAAAAAACATTAATTAAATTTTCTATTTTAAACATGTTAACATTCATTAATGTTTTTTTTATAAAACTAATGAAAAACATTTTGATATGCTTTGTTAAATTATATGATTTCAAAATGTTAACATAAATATGTTTTATAATAATATTTCACACTGAACTCTTAAGAATAATGCTTTACTGAATATTACACTTATGTATAAAATTAATTAGATTTGTATAATCTGTGGAATTTCTTTAAAAGAAGTAACGGACGAAATGAATGAAATGTAAAATCACTGCACTTTGAAGCAAATATGCAAATAATGTACTTTGAATATGAAAGGTTACATGTATATGTGAGGGGAATCAATAGAAAAACATGTTCTATAAACATGCGTTACAAAACATGCCATTCGTTCGCTGGTGCACCCTACCGAATTCCTTGATGCTTTTGTGCAGAAACCTATTGAATTCAAACGGTAACGAAAATAACGGTTAAACATTAGCGTTAATATAATGGAATGTGTCAGCAATTTGTTGGACAATTTAATCAGGTCAGACTGAAGTTCAGATTTGTAGAGAACTCAATTTAATTTATTACTCACCATCATGTGTAACTTACGGAGAAAGTCTCAGGAGCCCAAATCTATTAGGAGATCAATTAAGAAACACTCTGTGTAAGGATAGCCAGAGGTAATCGCTATTTGTCTATTCTAGCAAGGTGAGACAGGGATGCTGCAGCTTCTCAGCTTTCTTTTAACATGTACACGGCCGCATGAATGCGAGTTTCAAAGGTGAATATTTCCAGAAGATTTCATAAGAGAGGGTTGTTTCTACAAAGATCTACGATTTGTGTACCGCTCACCTCAATACGTCGGAGAGTCCATTTAGTGTTGAGAGAGTTAAGCTTAAAGTAAGGATCGACGGGTGGCTGTTATCTACTCTGATGCCTCCCGGTTTAACCTAACCAAAGAATCCCACTGTATGTTTATATGGAAAGAACAGAAATCCATTACCTGACTGCAATTCCCGAAAAAGTGATTATTATGGCAAATGAAGATTAATGGTATGGTGAGACATTAAGTTAAATGGCCGCACACCCTTCCATGATTTTGAAAAAGGAATGTGACTCCTATGAGTTATAGAGATGCGGTTTTGGAGACCCATGATCGCATTTTCAGAGGCGCAGTTAGTGTGGAGTTCCTTTTAACGATGATAATGCCAAGCCACATAGAGCTCTTATGATCTTCGAATCTCTAGAACGAGAGAAAATTCACTGCCAAGCAGATCTTCCATATTCAACCCGGGAATTCTCTGGGAAGGCAATTGCAAATGTATTTCCCCTCATTGAAATTTCCAGGGTCTAAAATCAATATTGTTGAATGAATAAGACCAATTGGCATTATAAATCATAATCCATCTTATTTCAAGAGGGAAATTAATACCTCTATACTATGGGGAGGCCATACTTCTATTAACACAATTTCGTGTTTTATTCTGCAACCGCTTTTACATGTCTTCTGTCTCCAATGAGCATAACGCATCATCATGCATGCATTTTATAAGTATTTCATATTTATTATTAGTGGAATGTTTCAATGTATGTACATATCAAACTTCATTAAAATCAGACCAGTAGTTCTGGAATTAACTGAGCAAATCCGAAAATCCTATTAATATTTAGATTTCTCCAGACATTCTTGACTATATGTTTCCTTGAAAAATATAGCGATTGTTTTTATTTAAAGAAATGTTTTGCATACATGATACGTTATTAATTTAAATATAGGGTTTTTTAAATATGCTTCCACCAAAAAAGTGATGCTGAAAGTGTAGAATCTTCAAAACATTATTCCCCTTTTTCAATGGGAACCAAAATTAGAAAATTTATATAAGCTGTAAAATATTTTTGTTTATTTTATTATTACTTATAAGCAATTTTTTAATATTATTTATAAGCTCATTTTAATTTTAATATTACTATAAAGTTTATTTTAATACCGTTTATAAACAATGAAAACCTTTTAATTTTTTTAAGAAATTCTTTGTTTACATGGTGTAAAATAAATTTTGATATGTTATACAGCTTGGATTTATTCACAAAAGAATCACATAATCTGAATAAAAATTTCACAAAAATTGTGTACCATTTTTCATGGAGTTACAAAACGAACTTTTAAAAGATACGCTTTTAAAGTATTCTTATACGAATTAAGCGTGATGAAACATAACGAAGTGGATTTACCATATTAAGTCTGATCTGTGTGTATCGAGGTAAATGTCTGAATTCTTTTCAACATTTCATCACCATTTGGATAATCTAATTACATAAACATCAATATTTTAATTTTCAAAAAATGTATTTTTTAAAAATACTGCATTCAAAATAGATTTATCTGGTCTGCTAAAACTTCTCTACACAAACACACCAGCAGAAAACAAAGATACAGATACCCGCATCATGTCATGCTTAATCGATCTCAATGCTTGACATTTAGGGAGAGATGAAAACAAGAGTACGAATATGCACATATCTTCTGAAGGAAAATCGTCTTATTATAGGAGAAATGGTGGAAATAATCCATCTAATTGTAGAACTATCCCCCACTTATCAATCAACATTCTTTATGATTTAGGCATTATTGTAAAGATCATTTGGAATGAACTAAGATGTATCAATATAAGATGTTTGGAAATTGATGAAACATAGTGATTGACCACCGCTTACGTAAACGTTTTTCACGTTAATTATTAATACTAAAGATCCGAGATGTTCATCAAATTTTGTGTCAGCTTTGTTCCCAATTGTTTGTTTTTTAGCTATTTATTTCTATTCGATTTAATACACATCAGTCACTTTCATTTAGTTTTTTCAATCACTATTTCACTTTAATAAACTTCTCCTATGATGTTGTAGAAACACTATCAGTAATTTAAACATTTTATCTCAGGAGAAACCTAAAAACTGGGTTTTTTCGACCTTAGTTTCTCCATTTAACTCCAGATCCCATAATGTTTTCGCTTTGAAAGATCGTTTTAAAGATCTGACTTTTACGTTCTTACAAAAATTCAAAAAGAATGACATGAATCTCAATCTTAAACAATCTCATAATAACAAAATATATTGTACTAAATAAAACTAGCCGAGATAGACACAAATTTCAATGTTCATGTTCTTAAGCACTACTTTTATTAAAAAGACATTTCTAGCAGTTTTACAGCCTTCTTTTGGTATTAATTCATTAGAATAGAAAATACAATTTAATCTGAATAGTCTATAATTCATAATTAGATTTTTATTGGAGAAGCTTAATAATATATATATATATATATATATATATATATATATATATATATATATATATATATATATATATATATATATATATATATATATATATATATATATATATATATATATATATATATATATATATATATATATATATATATATATATATATATATATATATATATATATACACACACATATATATATATATATATATATATATATATATATATATATACATATATATGTATACATATATATACATATATATATATACATATATATATATACATATATATATACATATATATATATATATATATACATATATATATATACATATATATATACATATATATTCGAATTATTAAAAAAATATCTCCCAAATATATGTGTGTGTAAATATATATATATATATATATATACATATTTGGGAGATATTTTTTTAATAATTCGAATATTGATATTATTAATACATATTGTAACAATAATAATGCTTAATATACTTGTAAAAATCCCTCAAATGTTTGCAATAGCCACAGTGCATTCGTGTTTCCATAAAATATTATTCCCAATTTTATAAATTGTATCAATTTGAAAGTATTAAGACATTTATATTTAAACTTAAAAATAAACTTAAGATAATTTAAATTTATGTTTAAATTAGAAATTATGTGTCTGATTCAAATGAAATAAAACTAATTTTGAAATGTAACTACATAAATGGAAACATGGCAAAATGTTTTATAATCTAAATTAATCATTATGTTTCCAAAAATAAACTAAAGTTATAAATGAATGATTTTATGGAATAAATATGTCAATGCAAAATATGTTGCCATTAATTAAAGAAATATTTTTAAATTAAATGTTTGATTAAACAGCAATAAAGGTAAAGTGTATTGAATGAAATATCGGAAAATTAAAATTTGCTGAATTTTAAGGACAAGCAGTTTTCGCAGCAAATATATTAGATGTATGCTTGATGCATGTAGTGAATAAAAGGTTATGAGGAATGTCCTGAAGTACATCAACCAATGTATGTATACACATTTTAAAATGTAAACCAATATTCTATTCATTTAAGTAATATGTATTCCACGATTGTATTCCTAAACTTCAATGATGTAAATACATTATTCTGAATATATATTTAAAGCTTAGAGAAGAAAAAATAAAAATGTAAAATGTAATGATACTCGATGATGGATAATATTTAATAAGGATAAAACTGAAAGTAACTTTTCAATTTAAATGACAAAATCTATAATAACAGTTTCTTATTCTGCTTAATAGTGAGTTTTCTGTTTGCAAAAATGAAATATTTATTAGAACGTTTTACGTCGCTTAATTTCATAGGCAAAATAAACAATTGAAAATATAAAACTGAAAATAAAAATCTGAAATATATACAACATAATTATTTAATAAAATATCTTGATTCAAATCATTATTTTGTTTGTGATTTCGTTGAAGCTAACAGTTTGTTGCATTGAAATTTCCCCAAATATAGCAATCATTTTGAATTACTATATGAATCTTATACTTTATACGAGTTAGAAATGCGCAGACTTTCTAACTCATTTGTTTTATGTTTTATTTATGTTGCAAGATTTCTAACGGAATGACAAAGGATTTACATGTGGAGTCGTTATTTGAAGAACAAAACTTATTTAAAATGGAATTACCTATTTTAAGAAACTTATATCGTATTTCCAATTTTAAATGTTATTTTAAACAAGAAAGTGAGGTTTATTTAAATGAGTTAAAAATACCACATGAAATCATTAATAAAATATTATTAAGTGAATTAAAATGCGAAAATAAAATACTATATTAGCGAACAAATAGATTTTATTGTTATTGCACTCCATTTATAAAATTGCTTAAATAATTTTAAAGTACTTTTAAATATTTATAAAGAGAAAGTAAGAGAAAATACTACGTATTTCTATAAAAGAGAAATATTTTTTTATATTTTTTATTATAATAATATTATATGCTCTAACATTCATTATCAAAGCAATGTGAAAGTCCAGAAACTTAAAAATCCTAATGTTTAAAATTATATAAGTAATAAGTTAGCGTGATAAAGAATACTTTAAGAGACAATATTTTTAAATTGCTAAAATGACCAGCTTCTGAAAAATGCTTAATTATCCAATTGTTTTAACAAATAAATATAGTATAGAACACTTTAAAATAAAGAATAAGGGCCAGTTTATTAAAAATGAATTTTTATCAAAATCCAAGCATTTATTATAGTAATACTTAACTCAAATTCAACCAATCTCACGCAATATCTCAATTTGTTGTAAATGTACTTTTTGTAGAACTGCATTCAGTAATTCTACAATTTAATATAATAAAAATGTATTTAAATAGTAAATTGCGAAAGGAAATTTTATATGAAATGCTCAAGATATTTCAAAAAATGCTTTATTGTTAAATGATAACGAAAGAAATTTAAAGATATTTTATAAAAACAATTAAAACTTTAGAATTTTTAAAAAATCGATAACATTATTAAATGCATTAATTTAGTTTAAAAAAAGCTATGTATGCTGAACATTTATTTAAATTTTGTCTTATAATCAGAGCAAAATAAATTGATTCAAATTTTTGATCCAATATGTTGAATGTGATAAACAATAATAATTCCAATGAAACATTAAAACTACAATTTTGTGATCAATGCTACTATGGTAGAGCTCAAGCTTAAATCAGAGCTTCAAAGAAAAATATGAAAGTTTTCTTATTTTTTGTATGTATCACCTTGATTTGATGAAATATTTGAGAGAAATTGGATTTATTCTTACACTTCATTGCAAAAATTTGAGCTTACATTCTTGGCTGATTCAATTTAGGTGAGAAGATAGTAAGTGATTAGTAAACAATAAAATTTTCTAACATCCTATCTTTTTTATTACTATAAACTAAAGAAATGATAACAATATATGTACATTTACAAAGAATTTAATATTACAAATATTATTACCAATAATAAAATTTGTTTACATATATTTTAAATATTTACTTAAAGTTTTATAAAATTGTTATTACTTTTGTTTTTAAAAACTAATGAACTACATGGAAAATACAGTAAAGGAAATTATTTAGAATAATTGCTAACATTTTGCGATAATAAATTCAATATATATTTCTTAATTCTTTAAAGAATATTTGAAATAGCATGTGAGGTATTTATACTATGTATCTTTTTATTCAATTTAATAAAGAATAATAATGTACTTATGAGATGCAACGGACTTAAAATACGTTTGTTAAGACAAAGTAATAAATCTAAATGAAATTACTTTATTAAGTAAAATTTGTATTTAATTTAATTGAAGCACAATCTTTTTATTAAAAGTATATAAGTAGTAAATAAATACTCGCTTTTCTATAAATAATAAAAATATTATAATGTATAGGATTTTATTAGTTTTACTCTATTTTATTGTTTTATGCATATACTGTCGATATATGTTAAAAATATATACTATATTCAAAGTTTAAATTTGAAAGCTGCCTAAAAATATACTTATAAGTATACGTTGCTCATATCTCTGGATTACAAGTAATTTTTCTTAAATCTAGAAGGGAATTATGAGCATACACTTTAAGACAAATTGTTAAAATTATTTGAGACATAAATCATTTAAATAACCAAAGTTGAAAGGAGCTGCTATCAGTTGCTCAATTTCTATTGCACAAAGAAAACTAAATATCAATTACATATATAAAATTAGGATTCCTTCTTAAATCAGAAATGCTAAAATTGGCTTCATATAATTATATTTTGCTTAAAAATGCCGTTAAAATAAATGTTTTTCTATTATAATTGATTCTACCCGTAATTACGAATAGATATAGTGCATGAGATACAAAAGAAACGACATGAGTGAGATAATTACTTGAAAACAATTAGAGATATTGTTTGCAGGTAGCTAAAAAATATCCTTATGCTGCTACGGTGTTATGATCTAACAATGCTTGTTAATATCACATATTTATTTACCATAATATTAAAAAGACAAATTTGCTTGCAAGCTTGTTCTGCGTAGTAAAATAATTAAACCAACTTTTTATTTACTCAAACAATTTATTAGGAAACTCATTATGAGTTAAAATATATTATGTAACACTTATAAACTAGAGTTGCTAAAACTAAAATACAAATTTTAGCTTAAGAATTTAATTAGTATTGCTTATTTTAGGTTAGTTTTGCCTAATATTATCATATATTTTTTATTAGAACAAAAAGTGCTATTAAAATAACATTAGTGAATCTTATAAAAATGGGAATACCTTTCAATGAAAATCCATGTCAGTAATGCAGTATTAATAGAATTTTTTTAGAACTGTTTTGGAAAAAAATATGATTTTGTTTTTTAAAAGGTTACCATAAAAATTTTACTCATCTTTCTTAGAAAATTATATACATGTATATAACTAATATTTCCATAAAAATTAAATATTTTTGTTTAATTAGAATCGAAAAAAAAATGTACTCAAAATATCATTAAACTTTACTGCTATGTAATATTTCACATTACATCTAATCAAGTTACGCATTTTCAATGAATCCTAATCATTTTTATGTTAAAATTTTAACTGAAATTTTTGCATAAGATTTATCATTAAAATTCTTACAAATTAATAACATTCCATGTATATTAGTTAAAATTTTATAATATTCCATGTATATTAGTCAAAATTAAATGATTTTATGAAAGTTTTTTAATAAATTATCTTAATACAACAGTTTTCATGAAAGCTGTTTTTTTATAGATTGTGCCCATGGAAAAATTTTATAGTTAGAAAAAAAAGCTTAAGACGTGACATTCAACAAATCAAAAATAATTCTAATAGGATAAACTATGTCGCTTCGAAAAAGAAACTGAAATAAGTGAATGTTATAATATATTGTAATAAAACATATTTTTTTAGAAGAATATCAAACTATTCAAATATTTTTGAATGCATTTAACCTGTTAAAAACTATGTTAAGGGAAATACTATAAAATTGTTGAAATTTGAAAGTTTTCCTTTGAAGCCAAAGTTATGATTATTTTTAATTGTAAGATTATAACATTAAAATGAATGAATTAATTTGAATATTGGAGTATATTTCATTAAAATACTATGATCATATATCCGCAAGATATACGATCTTAGCAATATATACAGTTGCTTTGTGTTTCTAGTTATTAAAGAAATTAGATGTGTATTTGTCCAGTAAAAACAATATATTACTACAAGCATCAGCAATAAAGTCAATAAACTAATTATTCTTTATCCCGTCACAGCTTACTGGAATCTTTATATTAGCCCCGCTGACTTAATAACATTTACTTTTCCTTTCTAACGATAATAATTAACAAACCAGCAGTCAGGCAAATGGTTGACGTACAAAATGTTTTATTAAAATTATTGCAATGGCACGCTGATAATATTTGATTATATAAATATTATAATTTGGAATATTTATGTTTATGTTAAGCATATTTAATCTATGATATTTAAATTAAATTACTAAATATTGCTTCTTTAAGCATTTGTATATAAGTGAAAATAAATTATTTTAAACTTGATAATAAGCAAAATATGAAATAAAAGAAAAACTTAAATCAAATTTTCATTTTGAGATGTTCCCGTTATTATATAATGGAGGATGTGACATTTTTATTATAATAGAATTAAATATTTACTAAGGAATTGTCTTTTAAAAATCAAATCTGTTTTCAATAATTCGGACGTGTCTATCTTTGAATTTACAAGACATTAATTGAATATTAATATTTAACATAAATGAATGGGTTTTGTGAGCACTTATAAGCAATTATAGTATTCAATAGAAATTTCTGAAACTTTTCTCTCGAAAAAGATGGATGTCTGAGCATTTAAATTAGTGTAAGAGTACTTATCTTTATATTTTACTAAGCATTTTGAAATAAAAATATTCAAAAACCACTTAATAGTAAACGAAAGCTTGATGTTTGGAGAGTATGGTTGAATCTTTTGTTTAAAAACATTAATAAGCAGTTATACAATTTACAGCTCACGTTTACAGTTTCTCTGTGTATAAAATTAATTACTTAATTGCAAATATTTTAAAGGATTTAAATATTATTATATTATGGGTATATTTATAAATTACTTTTCGAGTAGTGGCTAATACACTGGTTACCAAACCAGTAAACCATAAATGAGTTTATTGAAATATAGATATTAAATTATGCAAGGATTGTTCAAAAATTTACTTTGATGTTTCTTGATCTATAGAAATTTAAATTTCAGGTAATAATCTTTAAAGTGTATTCAACAAACTTTATTTTTTCAAACTTATAAAATTAAAAATATGATGTTTTCACTTACAATGTTATAAAGGTTTAAAATATTAAAAATTTTAAATGTGTATTTAATACTACGTATACATTAACTTTTAAATTTAATAATTTTTATTTTTTAAAGGTATTAAAGATTGTTGTAGAAATTTGGAGAATCACTAAATTACATTTTACCAAAAATAAAATTATTTATGTGCTATGTAGTATATATTTATAAGAATAATTTCAATGCAAATTATTGTAGGAAAGAAAACTTTCCTTGTATCTTTATGAAATCTTTACACTATAAACTAATTTCAAAAGTCCGATAATTAATTCTCAGAACTTTAAATTATATTAAATTGTGTGGCTGATAATTAGACGTTTCTGAATATAACATAATTATTAGCATTTATGTCTGCAAAATTAGAAATTATTTTTGAATTAAATAAGTATTAATTTAATCCATTTCTAAGTTAAGTATATTTTTCTTAATGTTGACAAAAATGCTATTAGAAATTTCAAGTTTAATCACAATATTTTGAAAACTTAAATTCTGAATTAGATTCTAATCGTTTACATGCCTTGAAAAATAATTTCTATGTGAAGCAATAAACATGATGTTCACAAAAGTATACTTTTATATTATGCATATTAAATTATGCAGAAAATACTTTTCCACATTTAAATAATTTTCCATCACTTATAATAATTATTTTTGTGATTATTTTAAAATTTAAATAAATTTGTAAAATAAACGTTTCTCGCATGTAAAGTAAAATAAAATTCTTTGTTTGTCGAAAACAGTGGTTATGTTTTAATTCCGTGAAATAATGAATAACTGGTAAAATTACTTTCAATTTAGAAACATAACCAGTAAACATAAACATTATATATAAATATAGATATAATTGTGAATTACAGTAAAAAATTGCAACTGAATCTTAAGAGTTTAAATGAAAAAAATGTTTAAAAAAATAACTGCATTTACTAATATTTATATAAAGCTATAATGTGATAAAAATCTTCACAGTAATAAATATTCAAATTTTACTTATATAAACATTTTCACTCAGTATTGGAAAGACTTGTAAAATTAATCATTTGTTTAATCAATATAGTAATTAATTTATTTAAATTTACATATTTCTAACCATGAATGTGTGATATGAGACTTTTACTAAGCTATATTAGCATGCTATTGCAAAAAGGAACACAATATATATATATATATATATATATATATATATATATATATATATATATATATATATATATATATATATATATATATATATATATATATATATATATATATATATATATATATATATATATATATATATATATATATACATACATATATATATACATACATATATATATATATATATATATATATATATACATATATATATATATATACATATATATATATATATATATATATATATATATATATATATATATATATATATATATATATATATATATATATATATATATATATATGTATATATATATATATATATATATATATATATATATATATATATATATATATATATATATATATATATATATATATATATATATATATATATATATATATATATATATATATATATATATATATATATATACATAAATATATATATATATATATTTATTTATTTATTTATTTATTTATTTATTTATTTATTTCGAACTAATTCCAATATAATAGCTAAGATGATGGCTACTTACTAACTAATTGCAGCATAATAAATTCCATGTTAACTTCTGTTCGCTCTTAATGTCAGTTCTATCTGTAGAAAATGAGAAATAAAGCTACAGTTTTGTCTAGAACTTTAGAGATTAATCTTTAAACAAACGCCTAGACTTTCAAAGATACAAAATCATTCATACTGCCTTTAGTAAAATTTACAGATTTCGGATCTTTTCAAATCCTATCATTAACAACTTTTCCAAATATTCCGATTTCACATATTTTGTAGGTATATTTTACTGTAAAATAATTTTTCCTATTAATTTTATCATTTTTCAAGCATTGCTCTAAATAAATTTACAATTATTATTATTTATATATATATGTATGTATATATATATATATATATATATATATATATATATATATATATATATATATATATATTGAGTTGTTTTCCAATAACATGATTTCTTTAGCATAGAGATCTAAATTTGAAAAAAAAGGTCACATTATCATACAATTGCATATAGTATTTGAGTATTTTAAAAAAATTAATGGAATTTAAATTTAATGTATTTATTTCAATTTAAAGAAATTTTTTCTAGTCAGTTAAACGTTATGCACCTATTCAGTTTTTACTTATATACATTGTTTGTAATAATAACTGTCTCACAGAATGAAATAGAATTTTTACTAATTATTAAAGAAATGTGATGTGACAACTAAATATATATATATATCCCTTAGTTTTTTTTATTTCAACCCGTAATGATTCTAATTACATTTTCTTCATGAAATGTGTTTGTTATTCCAAATAATATAACAAGTAGATTTAAAGAAATTTAGAAAACTTCTGACTAGTTATTCTTCATTAGAAATAAAGAATTGAAAATTCAATGCATATCTTCGTAAATGCAATTGAATTTTTGCACACTTCACAAATGCTCACACCATAGTCAATACTTATATTTTATATATTTAAGAGTTACCTTTATAAACAATATATGCTGTTAAGGTCTACATGAAATAAATAATATCGACCTTTTGTTATGCTGTAATTAAAAACATATACTCTGAATGTATGTTTTTAATTATTACAGCGTAATGAAAGGTCGATATTTTTTATGTGATGTAGACATTTACAGTATATATTGTTTATAAAGGTAACTCTTAATAAACAATATATAAATTGTTTCGTATCTAATAGTTACTCAAATTGTTAATTAAATATTGATAAGATTTGTTTCTTCAAAAAAAGGAAGAAAACAAACAATGTTTGTGTAATCATTAATGAGTCATTAATGTATTATAGAGAAATGAAATTTTCATGATTTGAATATTGACGATAAGTGTAAGTCTTATATGAAAGAAGAAAAATTTTCGAATATTATTTTTGCTGTTCCAATATCATATCATGTCCAATATGCAATATTATATCGCATATCACACTTCATAAGCAATGTTTACTAAATTTAGAATTAAAATACACAAATATTATATGAGGATTAACATTTTTACATTAATAAGGCTTCCTGTAATGTAATTTGAATTGAAAATGTCATTTTTCTTTCCTTTTAAGTTAAATATAGAAATGAATATTTTTAGATTTTATTCAAAAATGAATGGCTCAAGTAAAATAATTACGTTTAATAATGATTTCTGCTTGATTTTCCACAAAAGTAAATTTAATTAAAGCTTTATTAAGACTTGTATTGCCATATAAATACCGAAACAATAATGGATAAACCAAAAATATCAATTTTTTACTTATCAGTTCTCCAAAACAAGTAAATCTTTTATCGTCAAATTTAAAATAGTTGAGAAATGTTTAAAATTCATATAATTTTTTAATAAAATTTATTCCTAATTATAAACATTTTATCCCACTAATATCACTTATATTTGACATACAATTTTACAATTCAAAAAATATTCTAATTATTAGTTTTTTGCTCTTAAAATATATAAAAAAGGAAATAACATGCATAAACTTGGAACGCATAGCATTTGATCTATAATAAATTATAGTTAAATATTTTTGATTATAAATATGAGATAAATCATGAGATATTTTCATATCATGAAAAAATAATACTGAATTAAATCTTATCTGAATATATAATATCTTTGATAATCATTTTAATCGAATATTTCTTCATAATACTGTTGATGACAGTAATGGAAACATTGAGGAATATGGCATAATTCATTTTGATCCTTGACAAAGTAATAATATGTCATCTTTAGCGAAGGACTAAGTCATCAAACTCATATATTGCTAAATGATATATATCAGAAGTAAACCTTTCTGAGAAAAAATATTCTCTCTTCTAGTGAAATGATGAAACCTTGTTTCATGACAAAGATATCTTCCTATACATCTTTGAGGCTAAGAATTAGTCTTTAGGTCACCTTCATATCAATATTTGGTTATCTTTTCTTTCGTTATCAGGATAAGGTGTAAAAATAGTTTCTGTGGGAATTATATTTTGTTATCATATTTACTCAAGTAATAAAAAATGTATTAAGTTAAATGCATCTTTAAAATAATTCGGTAATATGTATTTGCTAAATATTCCTTTAAATTAAATGAAATTAACAATGCATAAGATAAAAATTTAAATTTTTTGAATAAAAATAAATATTTTATTATTCCTTTTTCCGATTGGATCCTTAATGCAAGTTAATGACCTAAAGGAGAATATTTATTGCAAATAATTTTGCTTAAAATTGCTATGAAATAAATTGTCAAATGTATTATTAAATATAATAAGACCTGATACACTAATTTATACCTAAGAACTTAAAACATTTCAATGAGAAAACAAAATTATTTACATAATCTGATTTCTTAATAAATAACTTAAGTATATATTCAACATGTGTATACAGTTATAGTAATTATAGAATTTTGTTGTTAAGAATTATTTTTAAATAAATACAAATGCTTCCATAAATTAACAGAGATTTTTTATCTATACTTTATTGAATTAATGCTTTAAAGGATAAAATTGGTAATTATTAATTACTTTAAATTTTTGAACAATATTTCAATATTTATACAATTTTAAGGATTTTGTGAAATAAAAATGAATATTAAGCAAGGCAACATAATAACATAGAAAATCAGAAAATATTATGTTTTTCTGGAATTGATATCAATAACGAAATTTAAATAATTACCAAAATGTTTTCTAATGATATGATTTAATTAATTTACCATAACTCTATAAAAAATTTACCTAGATAAATATCTTATGAAAATGTAGATACATATTACGAAAATTTAAAAAGAAATAACTGCAATTATATATTTATCCATTACATTGATTAAATAAGCTGTAAGTTTAATTATTTTACTTTAAACTATAATCAATCACAAAATACTGTATACTTGATAAGAAAACAAACTTTCAATTTATTTCATTTCATCATTTCAAGCTAATCAGAAAATACACAAAAATCAACATATTCGCGGAAATGACATTTTTCCTGTAGGAATTTGTCATATTTTTGTTACCACTTACATTATATTATTTTGAACTGTTAAATAAAAGGAATTTTAATCAAATAAACTTAATATCATTATTTATTGTTATATCTTTTATTACGAAATGAAGTTTATACTTTTACTTCCAGTTTATTTCAAAGTTTATGAAGCAAAAATATTAATTCTTCAAAATAATTTAAACAATATTTCGCTCAATAAGCATGGTAAATTTATGGACTTTTACAAAAATTATCAACTGAAATGTTTTACTTTTTTAATTAAAATAAGTTTTCTTTGTAAATAAAATATAAAGAAATATTGAGGAAAGAAAAGTGAAGCCATTTTTATATTCTAAGAAATTTATTGGTTTCTAATTTTATTAGCATTGTTATTTGAAAAGCAATAAGAATACATAAGAGGGAGGATGAATTTTACATTGAAGATTCATTCTTTCAGTTTACTTCTAAATGTATGTTAAGACGAACAAAAAGGAATCAAGCATATAATATCTTATTTTAGAATGGTATTACTTTCATACTGAATCTCCATATTTTCCAAAAGAATGGATATGTTCTCTCATAATATGGTTAATTAGATGTAGAAAAAAGTAACATTTAGAACAAATTATCTATAAAAACAAGTTTAATGGTCAATTTTAGAAAACGTGGGTATCACTTGGAAATATTATTTTTTGAATTTTTTATCAAATTCTGAAATACTTAAATTTAAAATAGTTTCCTTCTAATTCTTCTAATAAATTTATAATAATTTCCTTATCTTTTACATATATGTACCTCTTATATTTCTGTATAAAAAATTTATTCTTTACATAACTGTATGTATTAAAAAAAATTCCCTTTTATTTGAAACGAAAAAGCGTTATGAATTGAATAGTTGAATTAAATGTTTAAGAAGAAAATACTGTAGCTAAAATGTATGCTAAATGATTCAGTAGTTGTTGATTTTAATATTGAGAATGATGTAGTATAATTAAATATTTGGGAAATATGAGCGTAACTAATTTAATTGTTATAATTATTGTTGATAAAATTAAATATGCTCATTTTCTGCCATTATTAATTTTACATTTCTTGCATATATTAGCTTTTAAATTATAACTAAGAATATTCAGTAATAATTTATTATTTGATATGTATGAGCTTTCTAGTATTGAAAAAAATAACCTGAAGTTTTCAAAAACTATTCACTTTTACGACATGTTGATGTAATGGGAAAATAAAATTCAAAATATTATATATGTAATGCATTTTCAAAAATTACAATGTTTAGTTTTAAAATACTGGTTACTTCTAGATTGAATTTTGTGTTATGTTACTATGAAGAAGGAGATTATTCTTTTATATGATATTTGGATGCAGAGCGAAACAATAATTCTTAGCAGCCTGTATATCAAAGAACATATATGTCAATAAGAAAATTTATTAAAAAAATAACAAAAATATGAAAAATTATATCTTAGCTGACTGCGTAATTTAAATGACTTCATTTTGAGATTTCAAATTGTATTTAATCTTAATAAACTAATTATTTTCTATCATAATCACGTTTATCATTATATTGAGCGTTTAAGCAAAATTAAAGATAATTGAGATCGACAAAATGATAATTTATTTATCAAAACGATAAAAATATTCTCAAAATTGAATTTTTTGACGGCTTAAATTATTTTCCTTAACGATTTAATACTGACTTATATATTTTTATTTTTATACCATATTTTTTCACTTTTTACATTAAAATTGAGAAAATAGAATTTGCTGAGTATTTGAGTTCTATATTTCTTAGAACTTTATATTATATAAATGCTATGAGTAATTTCCCTGTTTTTTTAGTATCTACTTTTTTAGTTTCTACTTTTTTATTTAAATAGCTAAAATTGCAATTTATACTATTTAATTGTTTAAATTTTAAAATTCATTTTACTTGCATATTTAGAATATTTACTCACGTATATATTGTATGTGATTGCTTTTTTATGCTATTTTCTAAGACAAAACTTTAATATTGTCTACTTCTCATCTTGGGCAACTTCAACTATTGTCTACTTCTCATCTTCCTGATATCTAATTTTTCTTATACTGTTTTCTGTAAGAAATTTCAAAAGTATATATGCATAAGAAAATACTATTAGTAATCTGTTTAAATAATATACACATTTATAATTTATTACTTATTAATTTATAATTTATTAAATAATTCATTTATTAAAAGGTAAATACATCAATTTTGGAAAAAACTGATTTGTCTTAAAATTAATTTTTTAACTTTAATTTTTCTTAATTTATGTCTGTCAAAATATTTAATCTGTTTTTTAATATTTTAAAAGAAAAATGTTTTTAATATAGTGAATCAAAGAGAATATTAATAAAATTTAAGGTTCTCAGCTTTTAAAGTTTTTAAGCGATGTCTGTGAATGCATTAGGTTTACCTGAAAGTTTTGTCCATTTTTGGAATAAAAAATAAAATTTTTTCGTAATGTCAATAATTTTATTAAATAATAAAATTGCCATAATTTTTAATGAATTATTGCAAGCGTAAAGACAATAAGCTTACTCCATTTTTGAAAAATGTTTCATTTTCTCATGCGAAAAACAGAAATAATGCTTGATTGTTATCTTCTTCTTTTTGAATTTTTTGAAAGGCAAAAAAAATTTTAAGGACAAAAACAGTGATAGTTGGTGACTAGTTGGAAACAGAGAATATGGTGTATGAGGCAGAATTTATCAACCTAGTTCTAAAATTTTTTGACCAACTATATTCTTGGTCTCTTTCTTGGAACGTTGCCAGCCTTTTTTCTTGGACTGTTCCCTTTACACTTTCCAGTTCCTGACAATATTTTTCCCAATGGGGATTTTCGTTCAATTTTCAATGCTGATAATGTGTTGATGACCTACCCACCATATACACAACATTCTCTTATTCAGAGTTAAATTTCCATAAAAATTTTAAGGACTTGGTTTTGCACACAATATACCCTTTTAACTTTGATGTTTTAGTTGGTATTCCATTTAGTAGTCCACAAGTAAATAAGTATATGATTATGAGAATTCTTCTTTTTCTCTTCTATATCTAAAAAAATCTTTTTTTAATTGCTATTATTTAAATAATTATGCATTTTCAATGACTAACTCAATGACTGAATTATTTTATAACATTTCTCCATAATCTGAGGAAAAAGGTAAAGTTTTTAAGTTATTGAATAGTTTAAATTTTCTTTTAAGAGGTATGGTAGAATGCCAAATTTTTTGTTAATTCGTTATTCAAAAAGACTATACAAATTAAAAACGATAACAGTATAATCAAAATTAAATCTTTAATATTATGTTCATCTGTGTTTCAAATTGTCAATTTACTTACATATATACTTCAATAATTGTTCTGTCTTTCAAAGTGTTTTAACCATATCTCTATATTCCTTAATTCTTAACTATAGAGATGCGGTTAAGGCAAATGTATCGAAATATAAGAAAAATGTTTGCAGTTAATATTAAAAAGTAATTATAAGTACCATTAGTACTAAAAGTTTGAAACCAAGAAACCATAATAAAAAGAGTTTTGTTTTTATAATTTCTAATGGGAGATAAAAAGGCAACTGAAAAATCAGAAAAACAAATATTAAAAATAGAAAGAACAAAGGTTATATGAATTTAGAAAACCAAATTGAAATCACAGTAAATCTATAATTTCTTCATTTTGTGCGGAATTATAGATTTCTTCTCAATCAGTCTTCAGTCTCTTTCTCAATGCAGTTTTTTACGATATACATACGATATGTTTTGAAACAATCGGGGCCACAGCGAGGTGAAAAATGTTAACAAAACTGTCCCTTGGCCGAAAGGAAATATTTTTTATTTCATCAGCACAGTTCTTATTTTAGTTTGATTTTTTTGCAAGAGAATAAGTTGTTTTCTTTCCCTGAATTTTTGCTCACATTGTGCTAGTGCCGACTGCAATGCAAACGCTTCAAGTTTTTCAATTAAACCATTGAGGGCCAGATGAATCTTTAAAATATGAAGACTAAGACGTAAACACGCATGTATCACCACCAGGGGCAATTCCCCAACTACTTATTTGAACATTGAAACTGAAATCATGAGTCATGGATGGATCCTATGGCCTCAGTTTTTTTTCCTGGCATAGGAGTTTCAGATGAATCAATGGTCAGGAGGGTAGTCATAGAAACTAACAGTATAATAATCCTTGAAATATTTTCTAATTGGCACTAAAGCTGTTACAGAACAATGTGAATTTTTGAAATTTCCTCAACAAAAGCTGTTTTATACCATCCGAAAGGAGTTACTTAAAAGAATTAAAAATTAGCAATCGCATATTAACTTGTCAAACAACAATGATTTATTGTTTAGTAAACGTTTTTTAATTAAATTTAAATTAAGAATATTTTAAAAATACTTTTATAAATATAAAATTACAAATACTTTTATATTCTCTCTACTTCAATCAAAAGACCACAAGAAAGAGGAAATGTTATTTCTTTAACTACATTCCAGCGGAAAAGTAAAGAAAACATCTAATTGTTCCTTTATAAAATACTTGCAGATTATTTGATGCCTAACAAGATACTTTAAGAACTTTCATCCGCATGTAAGAGTTTTCTTAAGAAAATTGATAAAAATCCTCGAATTCTGATTTGTTTCTAGATATTTCACTGAAACGGTAAAATATATAAACATCAGTACTTGCAAATTGTTTACTATTTTATGTTGTTTTGTGTTATCTTATATTAAGACAGTATTTTCTTTCATGTTTAATTACTTTTTAATTAACAATATGACAAACATACCGAATTGAAGATTATTTATTACATTTTAGCCATAAAAGTAAATAGTTGCATCTTATTTGTTTAAACTTATTCAATAATAAATACAAAACATATGTTATTAAAAAATGAGAATTACGTGAAAAAATCTTGTAAAATTACTTTCAAAATATTTTTCTCTTAAAAATTTCCCAAGTGAATGATTAAATAATTCATTTTGGACTATAATTGCACTGATATCAGATAAGTGATAACAAAAGTATTATAATATCATATTGTTCCTTTCATATTTTTTCTTTGTAAACATTATTTTAGACTATTAATTGTCCAATAAAAATTAAGTGTTCAGTAATATAGCTTTCATTAAAAAAGGAATTTTTTAAAATATTTTTTTAAATTCATGAAAAATTTAACTTTATTTATGCGTAATATTATTTACAAATACTTTGCAAGATATACTTTATATTACTACTAACTTTTACTTATAGTGAAATCTTCAGAATTGTAAGTTGAAATCATTATTAATAAGAAAAGAAAACGTATGGATATAGAATCTGCAAAATCGTGAAAATGAAAACAAGAAACTATATTTCAGCACACAAATCTCAAAGAAATAAAAGAAAAATATCCTAACATGAAATCTTGCATTTTTATGTAAGCATTGAATAAATATTCTGTTGCCATAGTAACGGAACAATTTGATATTATTTTTTAGAATTCATCTAATAGCAATAGATGGAGGAAACGTGCTATGTTTGCAAAACAGTTTGAGAGAGTAAAACATGGAAGGCAAAAGAAATAGAGCTTACTTGGGAAATGTTTATTTATGTATGAAATTTTGAACGATATTATTCAGAGATAAAACTCTGATTCCAAGAACCTTTTTAAACTTTTGACTTGTTCAACAAAATTTATTTTTATGAGTTCGCAAATGCACAATCTTTTTTATAAGCTGCACACATAAATTGTTTACGTTATTTAAAACATCTCTCAGACTCTTATATCAATACTTTGAGAGATTACCAATAGATATATCGTTTATTGAGTTGAATTCTTAAAACATTATGCCAATAAATTCCAGGTATTTTAAATAAAATTATTGGAGGTCTTCTGTTTATATATATAACTTGTTTTTTTTTTAATTCGTTGAACTTTGTTCTTTTACATTAATTTTAATTTTTATGTTTACTTAGGAAGATTAATTTTGAAACACATTAATTATTACATAACATTGCATTTTATAACTGCAATTTGTCATGATGAATCTTGAAGTCTTTCACTTTTAATATTCTTTGGATTATTTTGGTTCGCATCATTAATAAAAATATCTATACAGAAAAGTTTTACAATTAAAACAAAATGATTTAAAATATTAAGTATACAACTCCATTTTTTTAATATTTGTGGTTGAAAATTGGCATCAAAATGATCGTTTCAATAATTCTAAATTTTATTTTTAGATTGAAAAGACATATGTTATGACTCTGTTTATACCACAATATTTATTACTTCGTTTTGCGTTTAAATTTCTGACCTTATATTCAACAAATCGTGTATTTAATTCTCATCTTGGACATCGATGGTTTTCATAATTTAAAATATAATTCATAAGAAAAACTCTGGTTGAACTATGATAGAATTGACCTAAAATTTTATACACAGACTAAATTTACACGTTTTTCCAAAATATGAGCATGGAAAAAAACTTATTATTTCTTATACATTACTTTAATTTCTGATGTTATAAAAATGTGCATTCTTTTGTATCAGAGTTTATTTAAATGTAAGAGTTATTGAAAAAATTGTTTTTTTGTTTAAGATTTTTTCAAAGGTTTTAAAAAAAGTACGTGGTTCTCTTATGCTTGTATACCAGCTTTAAGTGATTAAAATATATCTTTCATACTGAATAATAAATCGATATTAAATTTTAATTTAAAACAGATAAATGAGCAAACTATGTTTTGACTGTGTTTCAATCTCATCGAAGAGAATTTTATTAAGTATAAATGTCAATAAAAGAAATAATTTTGCAATTTAGCTGTCATTGATAGATGGTTTGTACTCTTAAAACAAATGGATATGTCGATAAATTATCAAAATTTGAAATACTAATACACAAGGAAAATAATAAAGCATTCAATAGACAAATAGTTTGAGTTTTTAACCTCACACATTACAAATACTTTTTATTAATAACAGAAATATTCTCTTGTAATGAACTCTCATTTTTTTTCGCGGATAATGCATATAACATTAAGTGTTTCTCAAATAGTTTCCCAAACATATTTTCCACTAGATTGTTCATTAAGAGAAATGATTTATTATTGAAAAATGGGAATTTCACCAGTCGGTGCAAGGTAAAAAATTTCATATTACTGATTTACTATAAAGATTTTTCATAACAAAAAGGTAATTCAATAGAAAGTAAAAACAATAAGTTTTCTAAAATGATGCATAATTCCATAGAAACACATAAAAATTTGTGATTCTCGGAAAAAAATGCATTTTTGACAGACATTTTAATTTAGCTTAATGATGCTGTAACTGCATTACAAAATTCTCTGATTATTTTTCCGATTATTGGAAATAAATCTTTATTGTACCTATTGTTAGAATGCTTTACATCTTCAAAGAATACTTCGTAATAAAAGAAGCTCTGTTTTCCATCTTCAAACTACGGAATTTTCTATTTAAATGCACCATAAAATCATATCGAAATAAAGGTCCATATTATATAATAGCATATTCCAATGTTCCTTCATACAATATTCTTGTTTCGCATATTAGGTACAATATTCTGCTTTTGTATTTCAGTTAAATTACAGTTTTTCACTTAACATATTATGAGGTTAAAATTTAAAAATATGAAATACATTAAACATTTAATTACTTAACAAATTATATGCTGTTTTATTTGAAATAAACTGTGCATTTATAATTTAAAAGTTTTGAATCACATTTAACAGTAGTGAGTTGTAAGTACTTTAGATTTTGTAAACTTTTAATGTTATTTATGGATTTTTATGCGTAGAGATACATGATATGTAATTTGAGTGAAACAAAACAGTTATTCAAATCAAAAATTCAAATAAGCAATTTATTATTCAGGTAAATGTTTTCATCAGAAACTAAGCAAATAATCATTAAAACTTGTAAGGAAAAGCTAAGTTCTAAAAAATTATTTAAGATAAATTGAATACCTTTGTTTCATTGCTGGTCATTAAAATTGCTGCACAAAGAAACGATAACTATAATTCATGAAACTTGAAAAAAAACACGTGTGAAGTTCCTGTGATTATGGAAGAATATTTTATCATATACAAAGCATTAGCTTTATTACGCATTTATGCAAAATTGGTAGTAACTCCTACAATGTGAATGAATAAAGGAATTGTAAAGTAATTTGTTAATAATAAATTTGCAATGTTTTTTTTTTTTTTTTTTTTTTTTGAGAAATGGTGTAATAAGTCATGTAAATTAATGCATTTCTGCTTTTAATAGAGAAAGAATTGTTGTCTATTAGATTTGCAGCTTAATATATTACAGTATTACTTCTCGAACTGTTTGAGATCCCATGATTACCTACAAAATATGAATACGATTCTTTCATTGTGGTTGTATGGTAGAGAATGTTATATCTCAGTTGAGAGCTTTAACGTATTATTGAAAATAAAAACAAGTTGCCAAATGAGTTTCAATAGGTAATATTGTCACTTCATAAGCCTTGAGTTAAAAAAATTGGTAATTGGCCAGACAAATGTGTTAATAGATTGACGATGATTGCAGGAAAGTAACATTTCAACTTATCTACTACAGCTTGGGCTTATCAAGGTGATGGATTGCGGATAGGATGGTGGGTTTGACCAGCTTTTCCGGAGAATCCTTTTTTATATTATAGCTGGTTCGTTTCTATATCTTGCGTTCAATAAATGACTATTTTACTCGGAGCCAAGTTAACAAATTTTCAATTATCCTTGAAACATTTAATAAAAATTGTTTCAAACATACGGATGTATACAAAAATGGTAACTAAATATTAAAAAATATGAAAATATAATCTAATACGTTGAAAAATATAGGTAGGCAATTGGAGTGCAAATTTATATTTGAAGTATTAAAATAAAAGATATATTACAAATTTTGAATATATACTAATCCAAAGAAAAGGATTTTCATAAACAAAAATTAAATGCAGTGAAAAGAACGATAAAATAATTTAGCATCACTAAAACATGAAGCTAATAATAGTGAAGAGTGAATAAGTTCTGAAAATGTATGTTAAAATTGACTAAAGTGAACATAGAGAAAAAAGAAAAGCAGTCATCAGAAATGCTTTTAAGTTAGAAATGATGCCATATCCTAAAATTCAAAACAAATAATATTGTATTGCTCCGAATTCTAAGGTTTGTAGATTTTTTTTTATCTTATAATTATCTTTCTTATTATACAACTACAAATACATTCAAAGTGTAAATTAATGTTTATTTATTTTATAAGTATACAAAGTTTTGTTAATTTGATCAAATTATGAAATTCAGTTCACGCGAAATTAACTTACAAAATCAAAAAATATAGTAGTTTTTTTCTCAGAATATAATGCTGAATGTTTTATGAAAACTTGCCAAATATTGATTCCTGAATAAGAATCATACAGATGTTTTATTTGAAAGAAATATATCACCTTCTTCAAAGAAGATACTTAAGGATCAAGTTTCTATGATTGCAAAAGTATTTTTTATGACTCTGCATTTGAAACTTTTAAGCATAAAATAGCAAAAAGCATACAATAGAAAAGATTAAAGTTAATGTCTAAACAAAGGTACATTTTATAAAGCTGATCATTTATACCTTTTATTAGGTTAAAGGTTTTATTATTATCTTTGATTTCTTTTATTATTATATAATGTTATACATGATATCACACAGCATTCAACTAACGTATTTATTAAGCGTGGGTATCTTTATTGTTAAATAAGAAATGCAATTCATTAACAGAAATATGTATTCCAGTTTTAACAATTCAGTAAAAGGCTAAAGTATTTTCAAGTAAATCTAAATATGTACAGATAATGTTGAAGATGTTTATAATACTGTTGAATTGTGTATGCACATCAGAATTACTGATATAATCATTTTAACAGCTTGAAAATGATTTAAAACTGTATAAGAAACTATTTCGGTTAATTAAAAAGTAAGAAACAAAGATTAAGAAAATTCTTAAATCCAAATATGATTTTAGTTATATTTGATGAAGTTAAGCAAAATAATAATTAAAATGTAAATTGTAAGTAAATTGTCTAAATTACAAAAGTAATTAACTTTTATATAATATTTTAGCATAAAATATAGGAATTAAACTGTATTGAAAAGCACATTTGAAACAGTAAAAATTGAATTTTTTTTAAAAATAATGAAATATTTCTTTAAATAACAAATAATTATGTTCGATTGATTATATTTTCGACAAATACGAGGGGCTAAATCGTTCAAGAGAGTTATTTTGAATAATAATATTTTACTTTACTTAAAAATGGTGTAATCGAAAAATGTCAGAAAAATAGAATTCCGTTATAGTTTTAAAATTGAATCAAGAAGTAGTTAAGCAAATTTCTCAAAATATCCTGCTAACAATATTTCTTATATATCTCTATGTTTGAAAATATTTCTCTTATAATAGAAAACTTATAAAAATAATTAAACTTATCAGTTTTTAGGTATATGTTCTGATTTGCTAATATTTTCTATATTTATTCCAAATAATTTATAATTGTTTCATAGTTTATCAAACTTATTTTACATTCAACATATATTTCATGCTTGGTTTATTCAAACATTAATTTCTCGAATCATAGCTGTTAAATTATTATACTATTTCTAAAAAGTTTCAATTAAAACATGCATTTTTGGATTTCAAAGCAAAATGCTGACTTAATTATCGTTATTTGTTTATATTTCATAACAGATTAAATTACAATGAATTCCAGCTACTTTTTCAAAAAAAAATTAATTTTGAAGATATTTAGAAATATTGAATAGTAGAACATTAATCTTAACAGTGAAAACAATTGTTTCACAATAAGATGAAAAATGTAGCGCACAAATTGTTAAAACTTCATAGAAAAAGAGTAATATTCCTCTTCCAATAACTCTATTTTAGTTTTTCTTATGAATATAAATGAGTCTCTGAAGACAAATAATTTAATTTTTGCAGTGTGTATACCATCATCCTAAAAATATTAGATGTTCATAATTAGGATCAAAACGCTTCTGTTAATTGCTTAGAGAAAATTTAAAGCAGTACATTAGGGCGATAAATATACTAGAGCAAAGAAAGGGAAGATTACGTTGCAGTTAATTGAAAATTTCAGACATTTTATTGAATATGATTTAAAACATTGTAAATCATAACATAATTAAATACATATTTATGAAAAAATTAATATCTTTTGTGTAGTACCAAAATGCAGAAGTTAAAATTGAGACTGCTCTGAAATTCTGTTTCATCATTCTTTTATTGGAACTTATCTGTTGATTTAAATTATATTTATATTTTACTAAATTGTAAATTTGTTTCTTCCTTTGTACCGCCATAAATTAGTTTTAGATGATTGCTGTTAATTTTTACTGTAATAATTGTTTCGTTTACTACCAGCTTTACTGATTAAACTGTATTTCTAAGTAAATTAATGTAATAATTTACAAGAATTTCATTCACTGCAGTGCAAATATATTTAAAATCAAAAAATAAAAATGCAAACCACAAGCAAAACAATGATTATTTTTTAAGCATATTAGTTTCCAAAACTTACTAATTTTATTGAATAAGGAACAATTTATAAAGTGTTTAAATTATAAATTTTTTGAAATAAGCTTGCTAATGTATTTGTACCGTATGTGAAAATATTATAAGCTTAAACTATATTAAAAATAATTTCATTTTAAAAACGAATATATTGAAAGACATTTTATTGAATTAAGAGAACTTCCAACATCCATTTTGTACAGTTAAATACCTGAAATTGTTATCAAGAAAATTTTAAACTAAAAATTAGGAATACCCATGAAAAAACTAATGTATATTTTAAAACTATACATAATATAATTTACTATAATATTATAATTACAATAATATAATTTAAATTATATATATTATAATAGTAGAAAGCTGCGTTATTTCTCTCCAGTTGTTTTAAACCCAACTTGTGATATAAAATAACAAATTTAAGATGTTTTTTTTTAATAAGGAAAATAGTTACTGACACACTTATTAGTCATATAATATTTATCAAAGTAATTAATTAAAAATCCTGCACATTATACTTCTTGTATATAGCTCCCAAACCAAATTAATTCTAATTTTTACAGTTTAATACTGAATTATTTCAAAATACATATTAAACTCTTTGAAGTAATATAAAACGTCTGTTACTTAAATTTTGAAGTTCACAAAAAATCACATGCTTGAGACATTTTTCTGTGGGAACTTCCCAAACATTACTCTTGGAAGCCTATTCCTTGAAATATCACGAGTCATAGCGCAAAAGTTTAAAAAATATATAAAACCCTGTCTTTTAACTATTTTTTTTTGACTAAAAACTAGTTGATTATTGTAGTCAAAGAAATCAATGGCGCAGATCAGATATGCATTTTCTTTATAATCAAAGTATAAATTTAATTTCGCTGATCAATAATTAATTTCATATATTAATGGCATTTTTTTGATTATCAATATATAAGTTGTACTACATAATGCTTAGAATTTGATTAGCAAGACTAGTGATTTGTATTTGGTCTCAATTTTCCATGAAAGGATTTGCTTAAAATACTGAATATTTCTCAGTAACTATTTCACAAAAGTAAAAGTGGAAAAGGTGAAAGTAGATTCTCTCTCTCTCACACACAAGAGAAATCTATATTTTAGATTCTTAAATATAGATTTTAGATTTGTTCTTATTTTCATCGATTTTTCATACATACTTTAAAATGAAAATTACTGATTTTAGTACAGGATCTCTCTGATTAGATTTTAAATAATATGTTTAGATGTATAATAATAATTTTACATACTTTTTTCACAACTTTTTGGCCTCCAAATCAGATATTTTAGACAAATTAGATATTTGAAAATTAAGTCAAAAATTTACTTTCAATAATTGCTTGAAAACTTTACAGATGTAAAATAAGAAATTAAATGGAAATAATCAAATTGTGCTAATTTTAGCCAATATCACTACTTAATTCATTGAAATTAGAAGAATGCACTAAAATTTGAACAAAAATAAAAGTTTTAGTAATATACCAATTCTACTATGATAGCAATTTTAAAAATTGCTTAATATAATTGGTATCACTTGCTTTAATATGATTTCTTGTTTTATCAAGTTGAAGCAAAATATGACATAATTGTAGGCATGTAATTGAACTTCCTTTTTTCTTTTTAACATATATCACATGTATAAAAATAATCTTTCTTCAAAGTTTAAACAATCCTTTTTGAGTTAATTTTAAGTTTTTATAAGGTTTATTTAAAAAATTTTCAATTATGATAAATATGTAAAATGAACAATATTTATAACTGTATTGTCAAAGATCAATTCTTTCTCTACATGGAAGTTACTAATAATTAGTTCATTAAATTAAACTTAAATAATTTATTTTGTAACTTTTGGGTAAATGTATAATAAACGATTAAAATTTTTACTATGGGATTTTAAAATGTGATGATAGGATGATACATTTTTAAAAGCCATGCAACATTCCCATATAATAAAAATGTAATTATTTCTCTTTTTAATTTTAAGTGATTATAAGATTGTGAAGAATAAAGGACTTATGTAACTGAAATTCTTCATTACGAGAGGGAATTATTCCAAGCAAATTCATGTAAAAAATTTCGCAATTTTTGTTTGCATTTTTTGCAAAATATGTTAATGACATTTGAAATTCGTACACTTTTTTCCATTCGATTCGATTATTTACTAATGAAACACGAAAACAAAATAATTATTACTCGCTCTGAATTAGGTTATAGGAAATTAAATTTTCTCTGTTTTAAGCGAGACCAGCCTTTGTCATAAGTGAAAAGGCATGGAACATCATTTCCAATGATTCTTGATACTTTGTATTGCTTAAAATAAACATTAGACAAGATAAAGCAATCTTTTTAATTTGAATGTTAATTGTTAATTGTTATTAGCCAGTTTAACTTCACTCAAAATTGTAAAATTGAGTTAAAAATTCTCAAAATTTTAGCTGTGATGTCACTTTGAAAACTAATAATTGGCGTTTCATATCTGTGGAACGAATCATTTGATGCCAAATGACCAACTGTGCCATGCTAATGTATTGTAGTTTTGAGGTTAAAAAAGGGATTACATCTTGTGCAACAAATTAGAAGCTCTTATTCTTGAAAAGACGTATGAAAGTTAATTTCTAGAGATTCAGTTTCTTATTTAATATGACATATAGTATCTCTGTTGCTTATTAATGTACACTTAAAATATTAATCCCAAAGGTTTCTTTGAAGTGATTTCAAACAATACAACAAAATCTTCTTATCTCCAGTTGAAGTAACATGTTGAATTCTAGTCAATTCCTAATTAGTGAAAGGGATAAAGCTCTCGCGCTTTCTCTAAGTACTTCTAAGTGAAAGCTATGGAATTTTCTGATTTACCAGATTAATACATATTAATATGGTTCATTCTACAAAATTACCATTCAGGAAGCAAATATGCAATAAATATTCAAATAAAATTCACAACAGCTTCCAGTGAATAAGTTGCCGTCACTCTGGTGTAATAAGATATACATGAAGTTTATAAAATCTTAATCACACGAAAAAGGTTAGTAACCCCTATCACACAAACTGTGATTTTCATAGGTGGTTCTTTGAATATCAAACATGATATGTACTAATTTTGCAGCTAATTTACATAGAATGCTTAACTGCTAAACTTTTTTATGTGTATTCAAGCTACGTAGTAAGTTTTATGTTCGTAGGTCTGAATTACTTCTTCCTTTTCTTGCAGCATGAAACGAAATTTCATGAAACAAAAATCAATAATACGTCTTATACTATATCTAGTAAATCTGAATATTTTTAAAACTTGCATATTTTGGTAGAAAAAGCTGTCTAGCAAATTTAACTTGTTCCAATTCAAAAAGACATGATTTTGAGGCTTCATTTGTTAAATTCAAGCGTCACAAAACGAACTTTCTATTGATTCTAATTTGAATGCTAGTGTTTGGTTTGTAGGAAATGTATCCCATATGTTTTGCACCAAATATTTCAATGAAACGTTTGCAAGTTAACTAGCAAGCTTTGTTTCACTCAAAAGTCAAGGTTCTAAGTGATATCATCCCTTCAATAAAAAACACGAATTCTGATTTCCATCTGCTGTACTTCAGACTCTAATTAATACCGTGATTTAATCTTACCTTTCACCAATGTATATTAAACCTTAAGTGCTAAATTATAAACAACATAGTAAGTTTCAATTCAATAAAATTATTGTTCAGGAAATAGAGGTACCTATTATTTGATTTCCTACAATGGTTCTATGTTCTTAAATTCTCACATTTATAGATTGTGCATGGAAATTTTTTGTGTTTAACTTATCATCAAACCATTGTATTTAGAATATTTTTGTATCAATTATTTTTTCGTGAGCGTCAAAAGTATCCAGCAAGTCTTATATAGATCAAAATTCACGAACGTTTTTACTCCAACAAAACAAAAAAATGCGATTTCAAGCAATGTTGTTTTAATCTCTTTTACCTTCATAACTATAATTATTCATATATAATATATGTTTAGGAAACGTTTATGAAGTCAAACACTTTTTGTGGAAGATTTTCAAGCCTAATATCAAGTTACAGGACACTAAAAACTCATTATCACGAGTAAGGGTTTGAAATCATTGCAAAAAATGCGAGGGACATGATTTCTGAAAATTAATCGTAATTAACTCTAATATTTCTTACATCCCAACTCTTCAGATGGTGATGTTTATTTTAGTGAGCTCAAAATCTGTGGCTCTTTGTTGAATAATACCGCCTTCTCAGGCATGCTGCATCAAGCTTCTTTTTCAGGCATGCTGCATCAGCTATTTTAATTTGTTATGTTCTGTTTCCATAACTATCAAATATTTTTGGTATCTTAATAAGATAAATATTTTTTTAAAATTCAATAAAAATGTTTGGAATTTGATAGAATTTAGTGGTACTATCTTATGTCACTGTGTGTGAACAAGGAATTGGAATGTAATTAGCAGTCAAACCACTTCCGGTACTAAAACTTGTCCCCGAGCTATGCTACTACTCATTTGAATTTTTTGTCCTTTTTCAGGATGCTTTCAATATGGCCAGCCACTTTGAAGATTTGTGTGGAGATAACTAATGGGATGATGTTATTCACTATTCAATGAAGCTTTGCGAAAAGTTTTATGTAGCTTAAAATCTGGGAGATCAAGTTACTAAATCCAAATCCTATAAAGTGGCAAAATGCAATGAGTATGATTCTACTTTGGCATTTAATTTATTTAGCATGCCATAACTTTTCATTTTACCAGTGTAATAGAATTCGTATGTTGTCATATATACTGAACCTGATCTGCTTAAAAAAGGAAGAAAAAAGAAGTTTAGATATAGTTACTTGAATGTTTAGGACCAAGACTGTGATGATTTAAAACAATACATATATCACAGTTACGGTTACAATTTTGAAATTTTCGCATGGCAACACCCAATTTTTTAGTGCACAAATTGACCAAAGCATAGAAAAACTTTAAATAGAGTGCATATTTTAAGTATTTTGTCTATATTTTGCGAACACATTTAAGTGCTGAGCTAGTTTCATGCTGGTTCCAATTTGTTACACCTTGTTAAGAGCTTCTGTATCTTTTAAAAGATATGAAAAGTTTCGGTCAATGCTCCATACATAGTGCTCTGTAATAATCAATGTGTAATGAATATTTTTGTGTAAAATATATTTTGGGATACAATAATCCAATGTAGAAAGTTTCATACCGGTATATAATTAATTGCTAAGTTACAATAATTAAAGTTCGTGAAAGAGCCGACAAAACACAATATTTTAGTGACGAAATTATTGCCCACAAAAATTGTAGTGCTACAATCATGCAATTTGTTAATTCCTAAAAAATGTTTTGGTAAATAATTTTACATTCTTTTCAAGCCTTATAATAACTTTTAAATCTCTCAGAATCTGTGGCACTAAGTAAAAAGCATTTAATTTTATTTAAAGGTGAAGTATCACTTCTAGCCATTTAACTTTAGAATCAAAAACTTTGTACATACTTATCCTACTAAAAGCTAATGTACATATCGCGTATTTCTTATGAGTTTTCTTCTGACGTACTCGAGCTATTAACTAAATTTTAGATTACTCAAAACTCATTTTTTATAATTAATGAAAAATGTTTGATATGAAATATAAAACAATATAACTTCAACACTTAATATTTTATGATTATAAAATTATAGTTAATGAAACTCAACGACACATTTTGCGTGGATATTATGATTTCGGTTTAATGACATGAATTTGTGTGGCACTGAGCTAGAAGATTTACTCAATGAAAAGTTTTAGTCTGTAAAATTTATTCTGTAAATAAAAAAGAAACTAAGTTTTCAGTGAGGTAACGTTTTTCTCAGCTATTTTTGTTGCTGCTTCAGCATTAAAGATTGTATTACCAATAATCACGTAACATACCAGTATTATAAAACAATTAATCACTTCAATGTTTTCCTGAGGTTGTATATTTGGTTAATTATTTCTTGCACCATGATTCTGTTCCTTTGAGCCAATTTTCAATAGTTAATAAATATTTATTGTCTTCCTCTTTTTACATGTGAAAAAGCGGGTAATTTAGAGCTTCTATAATAAACTATCATTGACTTTACAGTTATGTATATTTTATCTTAAAGTTTCATATCTTATTATCTAGTTTTTATTTTTCGTACTAAAAATAAAAGGGACTACACCAAAATATTTTATCCGAAATGAAAATTACTGAAAAGTAACAAATAATCTATTCAAATATTTTTGGGATTTGCATATCTTTTTTGACAATATGAAGTAAATATTTCCTTATATTTATATTCTATATTTATAAATCATTTGACTCTTTTGCAGTTATATTATATAAAATCTGAAACAAATATTAATACTCTGAATACTTTATACTCTTTATCTGAATTATATCATTCTTCTTTTTAGTTACATTAAATATTTTTCAGTTTAATTCTGAGAGAGGCTACATAAAATATATGAGTACTGTAAATATCACAGTTTTGTAAAGATACGCAAATTCTGATATATTCAGACAAAATGAAACGTAATAACTTCTTATGCTTATTTTTTAAATTATTATTTATAGCTAATCATACTTTTACATGCCCATTCTTATCATAAATTTAATTTAAGTAATATGCATAAAATATATTTTTTCATGAAAATATGAATATATATTTTACAATAGAAAAGGATATTTTACACATATTACCTTGTTCAAATTTTCTTTTAGAATAGACAGTAAGATTATTAGTTTTTGACAATATCAATAAAACAGTTTTTATTTCAGAATTTTTATAATAAAGATATTCACTACTTAAAATAAAATATATGTTCCTGTTTACCTTAATCAATTTCTATGTTAAGATTAATAATGTCATTATTAATAATGATATATTTATATTAAGCCAAACCACTTTGATTTCCAGTCTCAAAGTAGTTTGACTGACAAAGACAAAACTGACAGCCATCTAAAATATGTACTGTGAAATAAGAGATACGAAAAAAATACTGGAAGCAAAAGTGACCATTCGGGCATACATTGGTCAGAATAACCAATTCATAAGCAATATTTTTGCGATTTCTGAAACATTTATCTAGAAAGTTTTGGCAATATGATGAAACTACATAGAAGATGCTAAAATGAAATGATCATGGCATATACATGAGTGTTACAAAATGTGTCTTGCTAAGTGTGATTTATTTTATTTCAGTATATCAAATAGATATCAATTTACATGATGGATATAACGGGTTATGATATATGATAAAAATAACGTCTATATAATATATTAAATAAACTCATAACATTTAGTTTATTTTGGAATAATTATAATCATAATATAATTATTCTATAATTATAATAATTATAATCATATTATAATTATTCTGTTAAAATAATTAGTATTATTTTAACAAGATTAGAATAAACAATTTCAGGACCCCTAAATGTGAGAATATGCATTTTTAATGAATTTTCTCGCATTTGGTGTGTGAAAGTAAAATAAATATCATTATACATTAAAGAGAATTTAAATATGAGTTAAAATGTATATTTTATATAACACATTCAAATAAATTTATGCTAATTGAAATTTTAGAATCATCTCACTTATTAAATTTTTCTAATTGCAATAGCTAATGAATTAGTATTATTTCAATTATTCAGAAACTTAAGTACATTAATTTATAACGTTTGTATCTTCACACTTAATAAAATAATTTTAATAAAACTCTATTTCATAATTACAGTTTATTGTTTGTTTATTAAGTTGTATAATAAGGAACTGCTTGAAAATGAAGAATTAAGAAGTTTTCATAATATTTAAATTTAGTTGTAATATTTCTGCTGTCACATATATTAAAATTGTTCATTTAGAACATTTTGTAACAAACCTTTGGTTTGAAAGTGGTTAAATTAAACAATGAAGCATACCAATCTAAAATGAAGTTCCTACCCCAAACTAATTACTTAAATTGTCAATACTCTGCAAATTAAAAATTTAATGAAGACCAGTCTAAATGTAATCAGTTGAGAAACAAAGAAATTGTTTGTTATGTGAAAATAATATTCACATAGGGGAAACTTTCGAATAGTTATTATTATAGTAAAATTATAGCTGTTTGTAAAATTACTTTTAGTTATACATTGAAACATTCCTAAATAAAAACTTTTATGTTAATAATCAAAAGTATATTTTTAAGATTATTTTCTATTATTTACTTATACAATATATTAGATAGTAAATAATTACAATTATTTATTCTGAATTGCTTCGGAAATTTTTATTGTTTAACATTAATTTGATTTAGGAAGACATGTGTGGGGAATATGTATATATTTATCAGCATAATAGATTTTCTTTATTTTTTTAATGAAGATTTTAAGATGGTTACTTTGTCATGCTTATTATTCAAAAAAATTGTACATTTATTTAGGTAAACAAATTTGTATATATCATATTAAAATATAAATAAAACAAAACTTTGGAAGACCTTTGTTTAAAAATGCAATTTTCCATTAAAATAAAATAAGCCTGTATTACAAAATTTTTTTATATATTAATTTTGTGCCATTGGTATATTAACAAAAGTTTCCTTATTCATCTCATTTATTCTATAAATTAGAAATATTCAAATAAAATGTACTTAAACTAATATACAGCATATGATGAAATAAATGTTTTTGTAATGATTTATTTTTCTTTTAATTTATAATTACTATTAGTTTTCCAAAAATACAATTTTGAGATTTAAATAACTCAAATTTATAGTGAAAATGTTTTAAGATTTAATTTAAAAACTTAAGTGTTAACTTAGATTCTATTCTGATTACTGTTTTATTTATGTATCAAATGGATATTATATTTATGTTTATTAAATTATATTATATCATTATAAAAAATTAATATAAAGTCATACTTTTGTTCTAATAGAACTTGATTTTTCTGTTGTAAAAGTACTATCTCCTAAACGTAAGATTTTTTCTGTAAGAATTTCTAATATTATCTGCTTCACTACCTGCATTTAAACACATCAAAATTAAGTTTTTATTTTGAATGTAATGTAAGAATTCAACATAATTAACTTGAAAACTCAATCGTAAACTGTTGAATATGGTATCGAGTAAATACAAACTATCATCAACAATAATATATATATATATATATATATATATATATATATATATATATATATATATATATATATATATATATATATATATATATATATATATATATATATATATATATATATATATATATATATATATATATATATGCATACCAAAAATTTCCTTATATATTTGATTCACCTATTTTTATTTCTTATCTTTGCACTGTTTTGAGATAAATTGCTTAAAATCCTGTTATTTAATTATCTTTTACTGAAAATACAATTAAACATTTTCTGTGGTAATGCATTCTTCCGAAATTAAAGAAAGAGAAGAGAATGGTTGCTAATATATTTTTGAAATATTACATAAATTATTTGAGAATCTAAACATTGGGGACAGTGATTTGCACGAGCTTTCCAATATTTACCAACTCAGGACGATATTTTAAGAGTTTATAAAAAACATCTCGGTAAGTTAAGCTTATGAGCGTATTATTCTCTTAGGTATTATGCTCCTAGAAATATTTTAAGTAAATATTAAAGTAAAAGAAAATTAATAAACTAAATTACACATTTCATAACAAATTTTGCAAAAAGTTAAGTATTACCACTAAATATAGATATTTATTCGTTAAACATAGGTATTTTCAGATGTTATTTGCTCTTTAAATATTTTAATTCTTACTGCAAACACTGTAATTTCTCAATTTGCAACTGGTTAACATGAAAAAATGTGCTGGGAAAAATGATATGAATAGAAAATATTTTAAATATTTAATAATGCTATAAATTGATAGAATATTGTGAATTTAAAAATCGTAAGCGTGCGGAGTTATATTTATCAATAATGGAGAAATATTGTAAGTTAACTTTGAAATATAAAAAAAATTTTCTAACGGAACTCTTACATATTTTTCTGGAACATATATGATGTGTAATACTTAATGTTTCACTACTTTTCCTTATTGTTAATATTATTACTTTTCATACACATTATCCTTTGTTTTTAATGATTCTTCATGACACACAATTTTAATTTACATATTGAGCTATTTTTCTATAAGAGTTTATGATTAGGACTTACATAAATTATTTTGAATCTCCCATCTGGTCTGAATCCATCTCACCATATGTCAAAACAGTCCAAGATGTGCTGAGGCGATGCTTATTCTTACCGGAATTTAGAGCACATAGAAAACCTCTTTCTACCCTATTAATTTGTAAAAAGTTTCAAGTGTCTATTGGCAATTCTCTTGAGAAATATATTGGTCTGCCGGTCATGAGGGAGTGATAGAGAAAATCTTAATATTTTGTTTTTATTCCATACGAGGAAAATCAGCTTCTTCTTCAGTGGAATAGAGTATCATGAGATAGATGTTTTTCTTAGCTGCATGCTTTCTATTGTTAGCTAAGAATGATGGAATGCCAACTCACCTTAGGGAATCTTACCAAAAGTATATACTACCAATTTACAATTCTCACTCCTCCCAGGAACAACACTCAATGAGGCATCTAACTAGACTAATGGCTAAGTATTTATGTAAATTCTATAATCCACAGTTATTGCTAAAGAATTTTTACAATCACATTCATCGATAAGAAATAACTATATAATTCATAATTTTTAAAATATACGACTAACAGGATATTTTGAAATAATATTGATTTTTTGAGAATATAAAATTTCATCGTATTACCCAAAGTAATGCAACTGACTTTGTACAATGAAATGATTGCAAATGTTTGACACGAAATAGAGAAACCTATTTTATTTCCAAGATTACCATACATCTTATTCAAACACGATGCGTTAAGTGTATCCACAAAATAGGGAAAATAAAATTAAATATAACAAATTTAACTTCATATTGTTGGTAATGAAGTAATATTTAAAATTATTTTTCCTTGATTTATTGGATTAAACTTTTATATAATATCAATTCATATTTTAATAGAACCGTAAATTAGCTTTCCGTTAAAAACATAATTTGTTTGACAATTTATAACTTTTTAAACATGAGAGTTTTAAATGAAAACCTATTGTTTAACACTGATAATTAAGAACTATAACGAATTATCAAAATTAGATGGAAATTAAATTGAAAAGTTATTTGACTAAAGAACTATCGTCAACAAATAACAAAAAAGCTTTCAATACATATTAGGAGTTGAAAGTCTTTACTCAGAACTTCACTTATAACAGCTAATATGAATTGTGTAGTATTAATGTAGCCATTTGCAATCATACAACCAAAAATTAAAATTAAACTGCAATATATTTTCAATATTTAAGGGAGCTATTAACTTTTGTCATCCTAATGGTAAAATTCAAGTTACTGATTAGAAAGTTTTGAGATGAGCATAAGCTTTTACAAATCCTTTCATTTACGACTGCGATATAAAGTTAAAATTTTGTCAAGAAGAAAACCAAGTCTGATATTGCTGAAATTTTCAATGCATTAATTATTTGGTATAGGTTTCCTTCCTAGATAGTTTTCTAGTCTTGAATTATACGGGAAAATATAACTTATATGTACGTGAAGATTGCAACAATATCGTTTTAGGGCACTGAAAATGAAAGAAAAAGGGAGATATTGAGAATCAGACTTCACACGTGATAATAATTTTTAGAACATAAATGTTACTTGAAAGCACGAGATGACTTCTACAGTCATAATTTTTATGCAAATTTATGACTTATTTTAAGTCGATTTTCAGTGAGTTAATATTTAATGCTCTGTGATAAGAAATATAAATGAACTTTATCGTCTTTATAAGTAATAATATAAAGATTTTAAATATATTTTGAGTTTTGGAGGTTAAGTGTTTTTTAAATATATTTTTCAGTAAATATCAATAAGTTGCATTTTTACAAGTGTACGCAATTATGAAATAATGGACATAAATAATGATGTAATTTGTAATACTGTTTTCATTCTTATCTTAAATTGAACTGTTTATGATTTCTAATTGCATATGTTTTTATTAAATATGTTTTTATTTCCAAAAATAAGTATTGCTTGATAGTTAATTGGATTATAAAGCTCATAATTTTAAAAAAAAAATCTTAAAAGATTTTTAGACTATATTTAAATTAATCACTTTTAAAAAAATTGAGAATATCTATTTAAGAAAGAGGAGGCATTATTAAATTATAATTCTAAAGCTTTCTTTGGTATTTAAACTTTCTTACTTTTTTATACTCAATATATTTCTACATTAAGAAATTGTAATAAATTTTTTATATAATAATATTGATATAAATTTGAACTTCAGACAAATGTATTTACAAACATATAAATACTACAATTAATACGAATATTACTTAGAATGTTTTGCATTCGTTTATTTGCAATGTCCATTTTTAATATTTTTTTTATTTAAGCAATGCTTTAAATAATTATGCAGAAACAGCAATTTTACTTCATATTTTACTTTGATACAATTTTTTTTCGGAATTTCTTAGTAAAAATATTAGTTCAAATAGATTTAATAACTTTAAATTTTAATTCATTTTCAAGATATATTTTTTTATTCATAAATACATTTATGATTTTAAACTTAAATTAGGCATACTTATAAAAATGTTCACTATAATGTTAATCAAGAATACTTAGTGATTTACAATTTTTCACTTTAAAAAATTCTGGTTTGCGAATTATATAATGGGTATGATAGAAATGAATTATATATATGCCTAACACAACAACCTTATATAGGTTATAGTTATTCTTAAGTCATTCTTTGCAGAAACGAGAATATGTGAATATATATGAAGTGCAATTTAATGACTTCAAATAAAACTTCTTTTCCAAAAATTCTTTTTAATAATATCGAACATTTTTATTTTCCATTACTGATGAAATATAACTAGGTGTTTCTTTGTTCCCTCAAGGGTACTTTTGAAGCAATTATGAATCTAGAACGTAAGATTATTCCGAATAAAATCCTTATGCTACTATATTTTTCTTATTTAATAAAAAATATGAATAAACTAAAAGAAGCAATGGAAATGTTAAATAATGTATGGAAATTCTTAAAACATTATTATTTGCTTAAATGCAATTATATTTTTCTTAATAATAGTAGTTTAATTTGTGAAACATAAAACATAACAAAAGATATATTAGAGAGATTATTTTAGTCTCGTAATGATTTATAATTTGTTTTATTTAAAACAAATTAAATTAAAATAAATATATATTTACTTTTGCACAAAAATAACTGCATTATTTAGAAGGATATTTGAATAAACTTTCATTAAAGTTTCAGATTAATACTATTATTATATTAATTTTATTAATACTTTTCCTTTTATATTATTTTGATACTAATAAAATGCTTTTATATATAGTAAAAAAATAGATGTTCTTTATGTAATATGTATTAAATACACATAACACTTACAAATCAGATACAATTACTCTACAAATAAAGAATCTTTAAGAATTTGAATAATGCAATGTAATATGATCTTGAATTATTACGATAAAGTCATTTACACATCATTTTATTGAAAATAACATCAAAAATAAGTGTTTATTTTCGTTAATTAAGGAAAATAAAAACTTAAATTTAAAGAATTTACAGTATAATTTTAGAAACATGAGCAATGTTAACCGGAAGAAAATGGTAATTTTCTTCCGGTTATAAGTTAGGATTGAAATAGTACATATTAATCTTCATTGTATTAAAAGCAGCATTCCGTTAGTAATGAAAAATTAGAATATTAAAATTTTAGGTATCAAAAACTATATATATCATCTATATATACTATCCATAGTTAGTATCTATTATATCAAATGAAATGTAGTCATGTTTATATATTTTATTAATGTATGTATTATGGTGTATGTAAATGCAAAATTGTTATTTTTTATAACAAACGAATTAATATAATTCCCGTGTGGAGATCAAAAAAATCAAAAAAAAAAAAAAAAAAACAAATTCTCTTTTTATGTCTATGTTTATATTACATGCCTAAACACATATGTAGGGTTTTATCCTAAAATAATAATATATTTATTATAACAGTTATGTAGAATCTCCGTAAATTTATAAATGGCATCAATATAAATAATTAATTTTTCAGAAATAAATTTCTTTTAGGAAACATATTGTTTGAGATTAATTGAAAAATAATCGTGAAATTAAATAAGTGGTGAAATATTTAATCTAAAAAATTTCTAATACTAATAGTTACTGATATTGTTTTATGTTGATTTGTAACATCGATCGATAATATATTTAAAGTCACTTTGTCAAATTTCTTAAAACCAATTTTTTTGTCTGTGCGTATTTAATGCCATTAAATATTTATTTTTTTCGCTAAAATGTGAATATTTGCTAAAGAATATATATATATATATATATATATATATATATATATATATATATATATATATATATATATATATACTTTTAACAAAAAATATAGAAGAAAAACCCCTAAAAAGCAGTGAGATGTTTGATGTGAAAATTACTAAATAACTAGATAATGGTTGCATTTTCTTTCAAAACCTGAATTAATTGCAATGTCTGTCAATTCTTTAAAAATAAAAATTACAAATTCAACATTAGTTTTTATTAAATATATTGATATTTCCAATTAAAATTTTAAATTTTTGGTCATGTTAATGTTGACACTTTTTAATTATCTTCTTATAATTTTTATAACATATTTATTTGATTGCAATAAAATAAAATAAGGAAAGTTTTCACTAAAACTTTCTCTCTAAAACCAAACAAAAGAAGAAAATGTCTCGTTGATATGAGGAACAATTCACTAAATTATTATTCTAATTACTAATTCACTAAATTATTATTCATCCCAATTGGAATATTTTTCTTCCTATAAATGTTTTTTAGCATTAGTTATAATGCTATTTTTGAATTAGATTGCATTCATATTACAATATATTTTTTAAAAAATTGATTTGCTAATTACTTAACATTAATCTATTAAAAACTGGCTATAATTATTTCTGATGTTTTCTGTTATTCAAATGTTAAAACTGAAATCCAAAATAAATTGAAAATTGTAAATGTAGATACTCAGTTCAATCCATTATCTTTTAGCAATAAACTTAATAACACTTATTTTACAAATTGCAGACTTAGTAATTCAAATCGTCAATCAACATTTGAATGGCATATTAATCTTACGATTAGATATAAGGTATGAATGCTCAGTATGGTTGGAGAATAACGGAAATTATGAATGAATCAACTGATAACTGGTCTTGGTATGTAGTAAATCAGTTATCGTTCTCCTGTAAAACCACTTACAATTGTTACAAATGTGAGCTGCAGAAACTTTGTAACCAATATTGAATTTCCACCATTTCTAATGAAATCACAGAAAATCTATAAACATAGTTTACTCTAAACATTTGAATTCAGAGACAGACTTTCGTACTGAGAAATTACAAATATTGGAAGTTGATTAATCAGGATTATAATCAATAGAATGCTTAGTTAATGCTCTTAAACTACAGATACAAAATTGGAATTAAATTAACTGAATTCCACTCTGTCTTAATGATTTATATTAAAGGTTGCGATACTTAATATATATTTCCATATATTTAAAATACATTATTAATCAACTTACATTGTTTTCTATTATGTGGTAATTATTAAATTGGTTTTCTTTCTACTTGTCAATCGATCTGCATACTTACCAATGTACCACAATAAATTCTTTATCTTTCAGACTATACAACTGAAATTCATACATTTTCTATCCATTCATTCATCTGTCTAAGAGCTTTTCCCAATTGATGGTACAGATATATATATACATACACACATATATATATATATATATATATATTTATATACATATACACACACACACACACACACACACACACACACACACACACACACACACACACACACACACACACACATACACACACACATATCATATATATATATATATATATATATATATATATATATATATATATATATATATATATATATATATATATATATATATATATATATATATATATGATATAGATACATACATAGATAGATAGATTGATAATAGATATCATGATATTCCTTTATTTATTGGGAATTATATGTGCTTCTTTCTTTAAATTTTCTCTGTTTTACTAGCATCTTTTTTTTTAATTTTTTGTTTAGTTGTTTCGAATAAATGATAGTGTTCATTATGTGATCTTAAGTGACTCATTACTTTATGCAAAAAGCCAAAATAAAAATTATATTGTTCCAATAAAAATTAATTGAGAAACTGGATAAAGGAAGAAAATATCAGCTTTTATTGAATTTTAATATCTGATGTTAAAATTATTTGTTTGCAGTGAAAAGAAAATTTAAATTAAATTTTCACAAAACTTTCCTTTTCCTAAAATTACATAACTGATAACATAACATAACTAAAGTAATAATGAAGATATTTTATTAAAACGTAACATTACTGTTATAAGTCATATTATTAAAGAAATAACGTAAACATTTGACATACATACATACATACATACATGGATGTATATATATATATATATATATATATATATATATATATATAGTTATATATATATATATATATATATATATATATATATATATATATATATACATATATATACATATATATATATAGTTTTTATTTCAAAAAACAATGCTATCTAAATTTTTTCCCTAATAAAATTAATGTTGCATTTAAGACTGTAGTATATGTTAGCAGTTTTATTAAATTTTAACTGAAATTTAACATATAATTAACTGATTTCTCAAAAAAATATGCATAACATATTAATTATTATTATGGTTTCATATATTATTTTATTTAAAAACAAATTGGTGAAATTTATATTTATTTTTTTAAGAAAATATTTGTTCCAATGAAGTGGATACTTTAATAATGCAAATAAGCATCTGAATCATGAGTGATGATGTATATAATATTATAAGCAAATCTAATGAAATTAAATATCAAAATTGCCTGTATACAAACAGGTCAAAGTTCAATTCTTATTGTGGGTGTATTTCAGAACTTATTTGAAATCATTGATTTAATTTAAAAACGAGAGTTTTTTGAGAAATAAAATTACTTTTTTTAAGCATTTTATTAGTATATCAATAAATTAAGGATAAATTTTAATAATACATTAAAGCATTTTAATAATACATAAAAAAGAATCTATTAGAATAAAATTGAATAAAGCGTTAAACATCCCATGAAAAGTATGCTTATTTTTAATTTAAAATTATTAAAAATATGTCTCAACTTGTAATTATATTTACTTAAGATTTAAAAAAATGGGGCTTACATTTTTCGAGTATTATTAAACTGACTTCAAAGAGAAATATTTGGTATTTGATCTTAGCACACATTTATACAATAGCAGATGACGTTTTACATTTGAAAGCGTAATTTACATTTGCAAGCGTGTTGCTTTAGTAATTTTTTAAATTCCTTCCCTATGCCTTATAGATAAGACCCACTACTTACGAAAATCTTATTCTAGTGTCAAACTTATGTTATCCACTTGTAAGAAATACTTATTTTAAAAAATCTACATTACATTATAATTTTAATTTCTTTTTAAAAGAGTGCATCTGTAATATATTCCAAATATCATATTGCATGATAGGAACATATTGAGCTTATAAATTATTTTTTAATGCAGATAAAATAAATATTTTTAAAGTGCTTACTTATATTAGTACACCTTAGATATTATTTAATATGAGCTTCATGAAATTACAATTAAATTCTAGTCGTGCCAAAATGAAAAAAGTCCATCAAACTTTATTTCAAAATTTTATATGAGGAAAACCATTTATAGGTAAAAAACATATTTTTACTATTAACCCAAATGAACAGGCTTAGAAAAGCTTTAAATATATTCTAAAATAAAATTCTTCATCAAAAATTTCTACGAAATATTATCATATCACTGGTAAAAAAACTACATTCTAAAATATGAAATTTCAAGCAACTTTTTTTTTTGTTGGAAAGAATAGTGAAATAAAATTCAAGCCTTTCTTATGTTTGCAAGAAAAATTTCTATCACGTAATATTCCCATTTTTAATTTTGTATCACTTTCTTCAAGTTTTATTCCGTATTGTTATAAGCTTTCGACACGAACATTAACGATTCCTTGATTCATAAAAAAAGTAATTTGATATTAATTTCTTGAAGAATATTCATACCAGAAAATTGGGTACTCAGAAGTTAATAATATTTAATTAAATATATATTATATGTAAAAATATTATAGATAATATGATATTAAGAAATTTCTTTATTAAATTCATAAATTTGATTTTTGTAAGATAATTAAGATTAATTAATACTTTTTAATCTATTATTTGAAAAAAATATTTTAGTAACAAATGTTTTCGTTTGAAAAAAAGGATTTATTTAAAATTCGGAAAAAAATAATAATTAAATTCTGTGCTGAATTTCACGAATATTTTCCTTATTTGCATATATTCTTTATTAGAAAAACTATAATTTTCCAAAATCCTAACTATTATTAATAAAAATATTTGTAAAAGTACTATTCACTGAGTTGTTAAAAAGTGCTTGGAAAATTAAGAGATAGATTATAAGAAATTATACTTATTTAGATGGAATGTCAAAGGGATAAGTAAATTTTTTTCTCAATTAGCTAAAAATTAGTCTGTGCATTTTAAAATTAAAAAAAAATGAAATTAATGAATTATATAAAAACAAATATTTAGTAATACAGAGAAAATTTTAGATTGAAAGCATGATATTGTGATTGAGAAGCTCGTAGTAAAATCATATTGAAAAAGTGTTTTTAATATACACTGCTGGCCACCGTAAATACAACACTCTAATGGAAACATGCAAATAATATGATATTTAAAACATGCATTAGACGAGGTGAGATATGAAATTATTAGAATTTCAGCGCCGACGCAAATCATGAGCACCAGTGATACCATTTCCAGGCACTATTTAAGGCTTGCAGATTTCGACGAATTCCAGTTCGGTAGTTGTGTTTTCTTGTGGTTTTTTTTTTTTTTAAAAAAAAGATCAATTATGCCTCAAAGAAAACAGCGATCATTTCATGATGAAGTATCCGAGTTCGATAGAAGAAGGATAGTGGCTTACAGAGATAGTGGATTACATTACCTTTCAGGAAAATCGGTAGTCGTGTTGGACGAAACTGACTGTAATACGAATACAGTTGGATGCAGGGGGGACGACGGACTGACGTGTATGATAATATCCACCTTTGTGCACCACTTCACTTGATGACAGGCAAATTGTGCGCATGGCAGTGGCTAATCACTCTGCCGCATCATGAACCATGGCACAGCAAATTCAATGTGTAATGCATCATTCAGTGTCTGCGCGTACCATTCGATACCGTTTATGGCAAAGCAGTCTGTTAGCAAGATGCCTATTGATTCGTCTATCCTTGATGCAGAACACCAGACGTCTCCGCCACCAATTTTGCAATTAAAGAAGGATATGGATGGCAGAATGGAATAAAATTTTCTTTACTGAAGAGCCTTGCTTCTGTCTGCAGCACCAAGATTGTCGCATTCGAGTCTCGAGACACCATACAGAAAGGATGCTTAACAGTTGCCTTATGCACCACTACACTGGTCCTGCACCCGGTATTATAATATAGGACTGTATATTGGATATCACACTCGCACCCCCTTTGTATGCACTTTAAGAATTTTAAACAATTACATCTTCGAGGTGTTGGAGCCAGTTGCCATTCCCTAAGTTTTAGGGCTTGCCCCCAGCCATATTTCAAAAGGATAATGCGCAGCCACACGTGGAACGAATTGTAAAAGAATTCTTCGTCAATTGGCAGATTGAATTAATTCCGTGGCTGGCCCGTTCTTCGGTCCTTTCCCCGAAAGAAAACATGTGGTCAAATAAAAGACAAGAGATATCACAAAAAAATTCATTTTGTAGAAAATATTATTGATCAAGTATCAAATTGTTAAATTTATAGACTTCTGTGAAGTGTAGTTCCTGCCAAAAAAAGTAGCCGGAGTAGCCGTCATTGTTGGAAATCACCGTTGCCACACGCCTCGGCACTGATTCAAAGACACTTTGGATGTGTTCTTGGGGTACAGCAGACCAAGCAGCTTACACACGTTGTCATTGTTGATCTGGTGTGGCAGCTGGGGATGTCAATCGTTAAGCAACCATGAAACACATGCTTTTTTGTGCAAAAGATCCATTGAGAGAGCCAAATAGGGAAGCAGTTCAATCTGGAGATTGATGAAGAACCATTGGACAATCGTGTCAAGTGTGGTTGTTCATTATTAAGTTGAAATAGGGATGTGGACAAGCTCTCAAGGTAAGGAAGGGTTTAACATCTCAGAAATTAGCTGTTTGTTTGTCGCTCAACGGTATTTTTTTACACACGAGGGCTAATTTGATTTTGACCTACGGTGTAAAGTGGATTCCGAACCATTACAAACATCCATGCCCAAGGTGGGATTCAAACACACGAACCGTTGAACCGAAGGCAAGATAGCTAACTATTTGGCTGCCCGCTCGGCTCAAAGATTAGCGTCAAAGATTAGATGCTTAAAATACCGGCAATGCATATTAGAGGGGTACGAGAGTGATATCCAATACTGCCCCATTCGATAATTTCTGGTACAGGACCAGTGTGGAGGAACATCTGGTATTGTGTGATGGAGTGTGTGGTGGAGAACCTGCAGCTTTCAGCATCCTCTCATTATGGTGTCTCCAGACTAAAATACGACCGTCGTGGTGTTGCATACAGAAGAGTGGCATACTTGTCAGAAAAACAATTTCATTACATTCTGGCGTTCATATCCTTCTTTCATCACACCATTAGCGACGGAGATGACTGTGGTTCTGCGTCAAAAATAGATGAAGCAGTGGACGTCTACGAACCGACTTCTGTGCTGTATATGGCCTCGAATGGTACGAGCAGGCACCGAATGTGCTGAGGTGTGGTTCGGGTTGTGGCTGAGTGTTCAGACGTGCCCTCCTGCTTTCAACGTTCACATATTCACTTTACAATTTTTCGGTTTCGTCCAACACGACTATCGATTTCCCTGAAAGGTAATCCATAATCTCGGTAAACCACTATCTTTCCTCTGTCGAATTCGAATACTTGATCAAGAAATGATCGTTGATTTCTACGAGATATTATTTATTTATTTATTTTTTTGAAAAACCACAAGAAAAACTCAATTGCCTAATTTGAAAACTTTGAGATTTCTAAGCCTTAAATAGCGCTTTGAAGTGGCACCACAGTTGCGTGCATGATTTGCGTGTGCTATGAAATTCTAAGTATTTACATTTGTCTCACCTCCCCTAATGCACGTAGTAAATTTCATATTACTTGTATGCTTGCTTCAGGGTATTACATTTACTTTGACAAGCAGTGTAAGTTTTAATATCATGATGAAGTTGGGAAACATTTGATATGCAAAATGTTTCCCAACTTTATTATATTGCCCATATTTGAAAAAGTAAATTTTATATTTATTAAATTATAGGGGAAAATAATAAATATTACTAAATATTAATTAAGAAAAATAAATACTTTTGTGGCAATAATGATATTCAAGCAGCATTTATATAAGCAATTAATACATTGTTTACGTAAGGGTTGATTTTATAAAAGTGAATGCACATGAAATTACTGTGTTGTTGCTTTAAATATGAATTTTAACATTTGCATTAGGAATATATTCGTGTGTATACTTGTTTCGTTATATACTTCTCATGCAAAATTATATATGTTTTTACTATTCATTAAAATATTTGCTAATCATGGTATTAAAAGCTACACTCTCCTTTATTTCAATGGATATTATAAAAAGTGCTTATTTGATAGCACTGTGCATTTGTTTGTGCATATTTATAAAGTTATTTTTTTAAATACTAGAATAAATTGCATTATATCACTTCAAACATTATTCCCAATATTCTTTATTAAAATATTATATTTCAAATAAAGGTCAATGCTGTAGATATTAGAAGAAATTTATTTTAATTCTAAGAATCATATTTATATCATAAATTTAGGTGGAAAAACGAATGACAATTTTACTTTAATTTATTTAAAAGCTGAAATTTTCTTATTTCATTAATTTGAAAAAATAAACCTTGACTCATATTTGTAATCTTTAAAAGTAAGTATTACATCCACTGTATATCTTCATTTCTTTTTACATATGCGATATATCTATTACTTAGAAAGATGATTATAAGCAAATTAAAATAATAACATTATATATATTTAAATTTTTAATTAATTAAATTAAAACCTTGCATATTAAAATTTTCATTTTAAAATTATGACTTAAAATTCAATACATAAAAATTTTATTAATATATCTCTTATTTGAAATGGTTTTTGTACACTTCAAAACAAAAATCTGCTTCAAAACAACTGACCTAAATATTTCAAAGCTGACGCTTATTGAGTTTTAGCTCTTATAATTCTAATATAATAATGTTCATGAAATAAAATGGAAAAATTTTAGTTAATTTATTTTTAATACATTAAAATAAATGTAATTTTTTATTTATTTTAACAAAAGCATAATCTTTAGAAAAAGGAGAATGAATTGAATACATAAAAACGTATGATTTAAAAACTTTTATTTATAAGTAATATAGATAATACTGAAAATAAAATATCTACCATTTTTATTTACATTTGAAAATAATTTTTGCAATTTTTTTTAACATTTTTTAATTTACAAGTTTTTATTTTATTTTTGTGGTCCACCTTCCGAATTAGTATTCTGGAACAAATTTCACCTTTAGCGAAGATTTTCACTTTGTTGAATACTCTGAAAATAAAAAAAAACAGAATTGTTAACTGATTCAATTTAATTACAAAAATAGAAACAGCAGGATGTTAATAACAGCCCAGGTAAAAAACAGAAAAAAATTGAGTTGATATTTTTATATAAATCAGGTGAAACTTCATGCATATCACTTATTTAACTATTTGAATAACACTTTGAATAAGGAGAATCCAGCATAACTATTTTTAAACTTATAATATGTTACAATTAAATTTACAATCAAAGCAAGACAAGACAAACACTTGAATAGTTAAAATAATTTATATATATATATATATATATATATATATATATATATATATATATATATATATATATATATATATATATATATATATATATATACATATATATATATATATTTACATATATATATATATATAATATATATATATATATATATATATATATATATATATATATATATATATATATATATATATATATATATATATATATATATATATATATATATATATATATATATATATATATATATATATATATATATATATATATATATATATATATATATATTTATGTATATATATATATAGGCCAAGGGTTATTTCCGCACTTTGGTTGTGAATGCCTATAATAGTGTCAATTTCCATTCAGAATTAATAACTTATAAAAAATGAATATTACTTATACAATTGTTTTAATGATGGAATCTTTTACTTAATTTCAGTTTAATCTCTTTAAAAAAGGGAGAATGGTTATTTGTAACATTATGTCCACAATGAGTATGCTTGGGAACTAAACACTGGGTGTTTTGCGTTATGTTGACCACTTAATTGGGACATGTGCTTCGTAGCCCATGGGCTCTCGGTCAGGAAAACACATATGTACTGTAGGCCTTGGCGAACCTGGTCTGGTGAGCCAGAGTTTAGTTTTACTTTATATCCATATTGATATTTTAATATATATACACACACACATACATATGTACACACACATACATATGTACACACACACACATTATAATAAATAACATTAAGTAACAAATGAAAAATCACGTTTCATTAATTTTGACAATTCTTTGATTAAAAATAGAGACAAATAATTGGGTTAAATGAAAATAATTTCAGTTGAAAGACAATAGAAATTCTAAACATCTGACTTCAAAAATTCAATGCAATGTCTTAAGTAGAATCGCATATTTCCAAGATTATAATAAAAGTAATTAATTAATTTATAACATACACTTTGTATTTCATGCTTTAAAATATCATATTTTTAGCTAATAAAAAATAGTTAATAAAATATTCATCAATGATTATCAAATTATTTTTTACACATAAACCATGATTACAGATTCTGTAATCATGATTAGCTGATTTCATAAGCTTTACATTTTCAAAGTAAAGCTTATGAAATCATAATAATTTAAATAAATACTGATGAATTTTAAAACATATTGACAATCTCGAATTATTTATACAATATTCTATGCTGAATCTTATTAACAGGGAATTTAGTTTTTTTTACAAGTGATTACAGATTAATGGAAAAAATTACGTCAATTAATGCAAAAGATTTATGATTTTTAAATACTTGCATTCTAGTTATTGCCCAGTAAAATTTACATCACAAGTAATTAACATAATTATGAAATTTTTAGAAGTAAAAATGTTTTACATCACTTTAAAATTCTTATTTTACACAAAATATTAAATTTATATTTAATCCAATATTATTAAAAAATAAGTTATTGATTTTGGACTATAATTTAAATAGGTACAAATTTACATAGGGGTGGGAAGATGTTAGAAAGACAATAAACTTCAAAGGTAATGTATAAAATGAAATATTAGCAAGTAGCCATCAATAATAAATATAAGCAATAATTTGTTACTTTATTTAAAAAAATATTACCTATATTTACTTGTTAATAGTATTTATAATTACATTTATTTTGCAAATTTTAAATTAACTACATTTAATTATATTAAAATTAAATTATTTGTTAATATTATTTACAATTATAATTATTTGCAAGAATTATATTATTTACAAATATTAATTACAATTATTTGTTAATACAAATAATTAAAAAATTGTAACACAAGGAAATAAATTATCTGGTTTGTAATTACAATGATATGGAAAAATGTGTATTTAGTTAGATATGGCTATTGATCAAGACTAAATATAAGCCTAAAAAATACCTATTAAAATAGATATTGTTCATCATAATTATATCACTTAACACACAGATGTGAATTATTAAATATGAAAATGAAATGAATAGAACTCATTTTTTTAATACATACATATTTTAAAGAAACTGTTTAAAAATAATCTTAAGAAAAATAAAATGAATATATAAGTTTGATTTCATATTTGAGGCTTACAATAAATGCATATCAAAACATTACAAAGATTGATTTATTTATCAAATGTTTCCTGGATATTCTTATCATTTATTTAAAAAAATATTTTCTAAAATGAGTTAAAATAAAACTATATTTGTTATCCCATTATAACATTTTTTTAAAAATTTTTATAACTGATTAATTTGTATAGTCAGAACTACTCAATTTGTAAATTAAATTTCCCAAGTTACAAAAGAATTTCTTATGGAAAAAAACTTATTTCACTTTGAATGTTTAAAGGAAGCACTTAAAAGATATCAGAAATTTATACACTGTTTTTAATATAATGATTAAAAAAAGTTCAGCAATATTTCAAAATTTATTGTACATTTAAATATTTCAGATACATATTACTCTTTTAACACTGGTATTACTCATTGGCAATGAGGAAACATATTCACTTAGAGTTGTCTGGGTCTGTGGTATTATTGCCTTTCTCTAGAAGTCATAAGCCTTTGATGTAGACCACATCTAAAAAAGGGGAAATTAAAAATATCTATTAGTTCCAAATGAAAGTTAATTTTAAACAAAAGGTTTTTTACCTTTATATACGCAGGAGATAAAATATGCTCAATTGGGCTATGTTGGCTATAGATGAAAAGGAAAATGTCTTAAAACTTAATATTGATTAGTTACACGAAGATATATGTATATAAAGGCCACTTTACAGTATAATATATTTATACCAAATGTTATTGATAAAAAAAATTTCTATAACAAATTCAAATATTTGAAAGAAGCCAGAAAAAGGATAAAATGTATAAATAAAGAAGACTTAAGTATTTCCTTTGTGTTATTTGGCAATATTATTTTCTTTTCTAACTTTAGATTTCATAATCATTTGCAATCAGTAAACAGCTGATCCAACATGTAACACAGCTGTAAAACAACAAATGCAACACGTTAATGAATGAAATATCAATTTTAAATGCTTAACTGATAAATAACATTAAACTTAAATTATATTATTTTCTTTAATAAAATGATTAAATTATTCTCAAGATGGATATCACAAAATTTTGCTTCTTTGATAACAAGTGATGTTTTGAAAAATTTTGACCAATATCTGGGCTTTCAATTTATTCGTTTTATGTTATATAAATTACAATAAGAAAAACAACAAACACAAAATAATATCTACTATCAAAATTGACTTTAACCTCTGTATTTTCTGTAAAATACTCGAATAAAACTCCCAACAAAAGAGATTATGCAATTAAAAATAGTTAATAAATTTAGCAATACCTACATACATATGTTTAGAAGATTAACCTAATATGCTTACTATATTAAAACAAAATTAACATGGAGTTTACAAATGCAATACCTTAAGTATTCTTTGTTATTATTTATAAATTGTATAGTGAATTTCAAATTTAGAAGTATCTCTGAAATCAAAACAGATAAACTTTTTTTTAACTATTTCTCATATCATACTCATTTTAATTGCATACTTTGCAAATTTACTTTGTTTAAAATTATGTTTAAGTTCTTTATTTAACTTCAATTCCTTAAAGAGGAAAATCAAAAATAAATACAAATAATTCTGACATTATTACATCTAGGACAATATTGTATCATAATCAGACTTTGTAAATCGGTAAATTAGAAAAAATTATGTTTTAAATGTCTGTATATGTGGGTGTATATGTATATATATATATATATATATATATATATATATATATATATATATATATATATATATATATATATATATATATATATATATATATATATATGTATGTATATATATATTAAATGTATCATTTACCCATTATCCGGTTGACTAATTACTATAAAAATAAAACCATTTACAATAATATAAAATAATCAAGCGATCAAAATGTCAAAAATATTGTCAAATGTTTGAAATTTTAATCACTTTCTCCAAAATGTAAAAGGACATATACTCTAGTTAACTTATATTTTCATTGAAACAAATTGTTTAAAATTATTGTTAATTCATACTTCAGTTTTTCAGTCAAAAATAAAAACATAAAATGTGAGTTTAAATATAATAAAAAAATGTAACAAGAGTAGCTACTAAGCTGCTACATCTGACGGTATTCGCTACACGGAAATAGTTAACAACTACACAACTAATTTAAATAATAACATAGAGTTTTGTTCCATATATAGACATTTTTCATCAACGTTAATATTAATTTTCCAACCATAAAATTCCAGATGGTTTTTTTTTAAATTTGTGGCAATTAATCTGTCAGATTCCGACAGAAATTGTAAAATTTACTATTTTTAGTATTATTTTTTCAAGTTTATACAATTTTCGAGTTTTAAATAAAAAATGTTTCACAAAAAAATCCACAATGATTTTAATGGTTGACAGGATTATACATAAAAAACCATGAAATACATGCAATAAAATATTTTGGTAATGTTCATGGATTGTAAAGTGTTTCATTCCTTAAAACAGATCTTTAAGGAATATACAAAATTTAATAACACGAATCCTTATAAGACAAAAATTTTTGGTCAGTAAAAATTGACTTAAAAATAATTGTAAATAAGAAAGCATTTTAAAAATAAAATGATTAAAGTTTATTTTGAATTCACACACAATTTTTTGTTCATAAGTGCTTAAAGATCCTACATTAATTTATTGAAAAAAAACACATAAGCTCTTATAAATAGAATACTTTTAGACTCATTTATTTCATAAACTTGTTTCGTAACAAGCAAAATAATGTAACAAATAGGTTTAAGCCTTGTAGCAATTGAATTTGATTAAACAAAATTTAGCATTGAAAAATTTGTTATACTAATTGATTAATTATAAATGATAAATGGAATGAAAAAAATGCTTCTGCATGATTTATTTTTCTATTCCTAACACGGTAATGAAATTATTCTAAAACATACAATGAAAAACATTTTCCAATCTCTTTCTCTTGTTGTCATATTATCAATAGTTTATCAAGTTTTCTTAAATAATATTTTGACATAAAATGTATATATCATTCTTGCATCATTCATAACAATACTATACTGTAATAAAAACAGTAATAAATATTATCTTATAATTCTCTTGATTCACAGACACAACATCGAATCTTCCGCCACTTCACATTAATGGCCGACGCTGACACAAGCACTTCTCTCTATCTGACGTCATATTGCCACGCGGTATACACAATAAATGTGAAAATTAAATTTCTTTCTGGAAAATTGTTTTTAAAGGGTTTAAAAAGTAAGAAGTTATCTGAAAATTAATTAACATCTTAAAAAAACTCTTATTTGGAAAAAATAATCTTTGCTGATAAAATAAAAAATAGCGCTAAAACTAATTGTCTTAATTTTGCTGGCCAACAGCTTTAGAGCCAAGAATGGCCAGAATCTGTTTGCTCACTACTTATCATCCAGCACCGTCCTGGTTTATTTTGGCCAGCTTTCACCCGTGGCCGTAATGGCCGGAGCAGGGCCATCAAACGACCATGAGCGGCTTGCCGTGGCCAACAGAAAACCAGCTTGGCCAGCAGCGGCCCGGATTTTTGCCAGTAGTTTGTGTTTGCGGGAAAGTTCAAAAGAATACTTATTTTACGAAAAGTTTAGAAGTTAATGCGATACATGAATATGCAAATAAGAATGCAATGAAATAAAAAAATTGTGTTGTGAATCATGTGCAATGAAATATAAAAAAGAAGATTAAAAATGAAATATTAAAGTTGAAAAAATTTTACACATTTAATAATTTATCTTATTTGTATAAAAAAGACATATTCAAAGAATGTAATACAGGAAAAGTATTTATATCTGTGAAGTAAATAAATGTGTAAATACAATATAGGGAAATCTAGTCATAAAATAGGTAAATGAATATTCATACCATGATTAACTTAACTGAAATTTAATCATTCTATGAGAAAAAAATATTCTTAAGCAAGTGAATCAAATATATGTTTCAAATGAAAATATTTTACCTGGGGTTATATAATACATTAAAATATCCCATTTAAAGCAAAAAATGCATTTAATATTTTTATACAACTGTTAGAATAGCTTTGATATTCCTTTGAAAGATTAAGTAAATGATTTTTGGGAAAACGGAAACCTTTCCATGGATTTAATCACGACTTAATTCATTTCCATGTATATATTTAAAAGAATGTGATGATCGTATCCCTCATTTATTAGTTTAATTTAAATGTGTTTACTTAAGCATGTTTAGCAAACATTTCCATACATGTATCTTCAATCGCTTTTAAATATATTAAAATTGTTGTTTTTTAAAAATATCGGAAACATGACTTTTACATTGATTAAAATTAATAATTTTATAAGCAAGAACTGCATTAAGTTAAAATTATTGGACATATAAGAAAGATGATATTATAACTTGATACACAGTATTTGTATGCTTTTATATTTTTAGAACAATCCAGTTACGCTGATGTTTGTCATCAAATTAACCAAAATAAACAAGAAATCATTCTAATCATATTATTATACATATAATTTGGAACTCAGTATTTTGTAAAACTACAAAATATCACTTTTATGCAATTGTTTAATAATCCTAATTAATTCCTATTTAAAATTACACTGATCATAATATGAATTCTTTTGATTGAAAATACAGAAAAGTGTAACTTTTCAGTATTTTTAAATATCCCACTTATTTTATCTTTAAGCCAGAAAATAAATTCAAGATATTTATTTTCTGGCTTAATGCAAAACAGTTATGTGTGCATTTTTTTAAATATAATATTAGGGTTAAAGAAAATGCTAATCTTATACAATTTTATACAGTTTTCTTTCATTTGATTAGTGGTAATTTCTTATTATTATATTCAATTTTTTTTCTTTTTAAATTATTTAAGTGATTGATTTATTGATTTGATAACATTTTAATAAATTAAAGCTCTACTATCATGGGAAATTATGGAAATTGTTCAATTTGACAACTGCAATCTTTTTAAAAAAGAGAAGTAAAAATACGTTTTTAAAATTGAATTTTATTTCTGAATCAATAACTCCCCATTCTGATCTAATATAATACAAATTTACGCATTAAGTTCAACGCATTGATAATGAATTTTAAAATAGTATATATTTAAAATATAATTCTGGATGCATTTTCTTAAAAAAATGTAAAACTTACATGCAAAATTAGATAGATTGGTAATTTATTTATAAAAAGGAAAACTTAAATAAAATTATATTATTGTGAAATTTAGGTGTAATTTAAATATTGACATGACGAGATTTGATGTGACGTATAAAAATGAAAAAAATACTTTTTGATGTTTCTGGATAGTTCGATACTATTTGTATGGAAGCATCTCAAAATCTATTTCTTTCAATTCTTCTGATATCGAATATTAAACTATTATCAAAAATGTTTTGATATAAGAGTGTTTATTAATTATAAAATATTGTCAACAACAACAGGTTTTATTTTTAATAATATGCAGTGTACGAAACGGATTATTTTTCAGAAAAAAAATTGATAAAGAAAAAAAAATGAGTTTTAAAAAATTACAGATGTTTCAATTTGAAAGGCATAAGTTCTATCAGCTGAAATTGCTTAACTTTTTAAAGTATTATTATTAACAATGAAAAATGTTTTTTTTATTAAATGTTTCTTTAACTAATTCCCCAGAAGGATGACTCATAAAAAAAATTTAGTATACAGATTGGCTCTAATTATATTCTTGCTATTGACAATTAATATTTTAAAAATGTTAATTACTTTTTACTGTTTAATGTTAAATTATTTTTAGCTATTTAAATTTCACCTTAATGTGACGTTTTATGTTTATAATGACATGGAATTTGGAAGTTAAAGTAACAGTTGTATATTTAGTCCTTTAACTGTTAATTCAACAATTTGTTGACACGATAAAATGAGATGAATTGTGCAAGGACATTCCCGATTAAACTTGTCATAGAATATTATAAAGCTCTTTTTTTCGGTATTTTTTAATCTATATCTCATACTAAATGTCAAATAATTTAAATTTCAGAAAGGATTTTGCGTAAAAAATACCTAAAATTTTATTTAAACTAAAATATTTTCCTTTTTTCTTTTAAATATCGAATTTATCTTTCTGAACAAAATGACAAAGTGCTTGAGGAAATATTGTATTCAAAACAATGCTTTTATATGATCACGTGCCATTGGTAGTTTCAGAATATTAAGGCTTAATGTAATTACAACACCTAGCAGAAGTATTTCTTAATTTTTATGTAAACAATAGTGAAAAATTTTAAGTTGTTATTTTATTCACTATTTCCACTTTTGTAGAATAGTATTGATAATAGTGTAGCTAAGAAAACAGTATTCTAAATTAATTTATCAAATCATATTGAATTCTGTATTTTTTGGATAATTTTCATTTTTTTGATAAAATGAATTGTGCTCTTATTTTAAAAAAATGCTATCAATATGTTTATAATTAGCTGAAAACTTCGAATGGAATATATAAAAAGTTAAATACTTAAAAGGAAATTCAATATTCAGGTTATTAATCTTATACATATCTAAATTAACATCATATATTTAATTATTTTAGATAAATTATAAAAAAAATATTTGCTCAATTATAAATTTTGACAAAGTTAGGTTGTGTTTAGAAATTTCGAACATTACTGGCTTAAATTAGCTCAATAATAAGGTTATTATATTCAAACGGAACACAAGCATTTTGCGTTAATTTTAAATTAAAATTTATCTACTAACTATATAAAATGTCTCGTGCTAAAGTTAATTTTTAATTATTAAAAGCTTTATGAAAAAAATGTTTCCCAAAGTGATTTACGAAACTTTTAAATATGACGATGATACTGTTATTGCATGATTGGCACATAGAATAAAATAACGAAAAAAATATTATAAAAATCTTTTTAACATACATCAGTATAGCATTATTATTACTTAAACACTAAGCATTACTTGATGGGATGTGCTTATTTTGCAGTTTTGTAAACAGCGCATCTAAAATATCAATATTTTATTATCAAAATATTAGAAGAACCAATAAAGCATTTTTTAGCATATCATTTCCGTCTTAAGTCCTCAATTACAATATGATACTTTTATAAACGCTAGAAACATGGATTATATATGATACATTGCGTCATCTTCCGAAAATCAAAACCGTTTAAAATTTCCCCTGAAATTTATTTGCTATCTTACTGTCATGAAGTAATTTTTTTTATGTTTACACCATAATATCACACTGCACAAACAAAATATTAAGTTCAGAATTATTGCTAAGTTTAGAATTTTTGAATTTAAAATTAAGTGTTAATTTGCTAATAATTCTTTTTCGATTAGTGCATTTTGAAATTTTTTTTTTGTATTTTGGAAGAAGTACTTAGTTATAATTTTATATTTAACTGTGTACTTATGCATTATTCATGATATATAAATTGACATTCTTCATTTTAATATTTTACATAAAATTTAATAATAACTAATGAAAAGAAGATGTTATAGATCAAAAAATCATAGATCAAAAGATTTTGTTAAAAGACCTTGGTCTCATCTCATTTTCTTTCTAATCAATTATTAAATTCCTAATCATTAAGCCTTTTCATTACCTAAATTTTAACCATTTTACGCTTACATATCTTATTTATCAGTAATATTATGTGTGAATTTTGTAGTATTGCCTTTTATTAAAATGATTTATATAAAATTAAGATTAATTCAAATATTAATAAAAATAAAAATAATTAAATCCATTGATAAGTTAACAAGATGAACATGTGAATACTATTTCCAAATTGCAGTGATCCGCTGTTCACAATAACTGTAAACACACAATAATATTACATATTTTTAACTCAAACTAATATTTGTTAAAATATTTGTCAGTGGTCGGTATTTTTAAAAAAACAATTTTCAATTTATAAACGATTGATAAATATTGAGAATGATCAGGAAGTAGTCAGAAAAAGAATTCTGTTTCTTTCAATTTTAGGACAATGATAGCTGTACAACAATGTATGAGATAAGAGAAAAAATCATTTTATTTGGATAAATATTTATCTTGAAATTAACAAGTTATTATTTTTGTAAATGATTAATTGGCAATTTTCATGTGACAATCTTGAAACGTTCATTTCCATATTCGGCAAACTTATAATTATGAGATATTTCAGCAAACTGCAGTTTCAGTTTTCTGAATATCAAAAATATATTGGTACTTATTTTCAGTTATATACGCATATTTTCAATATTTCAACAAGCAGCAATGATTGAATCTAATTCGTGAATGAGAAACTTGTTACACAATATCATTTAAACACATTGTAATTTATTTCTGATTATTTTGCATAATATTATTGGAAAGCTAATAATTTTCCTGTTTTAACATCTTGTAAATGTTATGTATGCATTTTACATATTCTGCATGTTACATTTTTTATTGTAATATCAATTGCCAACAAAGAATATTACTACACTTATTTTATTAGATACTTCCCTTCTCCCATCCTCTTCTTCTTAACTGGCCTTAGCCTCCAATACAACCTCCTTCCACTTTTCCCGCTTCAGAGCCAAATTTTTCCATTCCTTTATATTCATGGTCTCCAGGTCCTTTTCCACATTATCAATCCATGTTTCTCTGAGTCTCCCCTTCTTTTTGATATTGAATAATTTACCCTTTGCTACCCTTTTTATATTATTTTTCATCTTTGCGGTGTACGTGGCCAAGCCACCGTATTTTTTGTGCTTTAATGAATCTCACTATGTTTTTGTTTCTCAGTAGGTGCATTAATTCTTTATTATTTCTTCTGATCCATACACCATTTTCAGGCCTTCGTCCATAGATTTTCCTTAAAATTTTACGTTCAAAAATTCTAATAAATTCCGAGTTCCTTACATTCAATGTCCATGTTTCTCCTGCATATGTAACGATTATTTTAATGAGGGTTTTATAGATTTATAGTTTTGTTTTTCGTGATATCAATCTACTATTAAATAACTTTTTATTTGCGTAGAAAGCTCTATTACCAGCTTGCACTCTCTCGCCCCATCTTATTAACTCACTAAATAAAATAGTAACAAATAAAAATATTTATGTTAAAGGATTGTAGCTTATAATACTAGAAAATTGTTACATTTTTATTCACACATACTAAATTTAATTATATTTATCAGTAATAAATAATCACTTTGCATTAAAATTTAAGCTTATAGAAAACCTTAGATTTAAGAAAATATTTTTGTAAGAAAAATGCTCAGTAATGATTGTGTGTGTTTGAATCAAAATATTTCAAATACAGGTGAAATATGATAAAGAGAGCTCTGGTGTACAGTTATTTTATATTTCTGCATGTGTGTGTAGGCGAAATACATTATTAGTGAATAACCTGATAACAGAATGCTGATTTGATGCAGTTCTAAACATCCAATGGGAAATTTCTACATTTCATCACATTTATTCGTGTAAAACTTAGATAATCAACATCAATATCAAATATTTTACTATTGGCTAGGGTCACACATCTGATATTCCATTCCACAAAGATTTGACCACCAATATGTTACGTTAATCATCATTAGAGAAGGAGAAGTTTTTGTTTTTATTGCAAATTTTATTTTCTATTTTATATTATATTAATGTTTTTAATGTATGATTAATGGTTGAATTTTTTGGTTTAAAAGAAATATGCAAAAGTATCAATAATTTTATCGCTTAAATTACATAACTTTACCAATATTTAAATACGAACATCCTTACTTGAAAGTTTAACAAAAAATAAATTACATATTCAGATAAGATCAGCTATTTTTAATTCTCGAGTTTACTTAAATATTAGAATGCTCTGCTCATGCTAAATTCAGATACAACAGCAGGAAAAAATGTATTTACATAAATTGCAATAATTAGACTTTATATATATATATATATATATATATATATATATATATATATATATATATATATATATATATATATATATATATATATATATATATATATATATACATATATATATATATATATATATATATATAATTTCTGCATAATAAGATCATAAGTTTTTTATGTAATGCAAACATTCTTTTTGCTGAAAATATTTATTTTGAAATAAGCAGAACAAAAGAGAAGTATGTGTAATAAAAATGTCGTGTGAAGAATCTCATTTAAATCCTTTGAGAAGGATTTGTGTAAAATATTACATTACAACGTAGATTTTATATTTCTTTTATAATGCTTTTTATTTATAAGCAAAAGCACTTCTTCCTTTACACTTACAGCAAACAAAGTGCAAAATTTATCACAAATACACGTAAAAATGCATGTACTCATTTTTTATTGTCCATAAGAACTCATAAATCCAAATCATATTTTCAAAATCCAAACACGTACATAAAGGTGGATATTGCTGGTTTATAAAAGAAACTTAACTTCTGTTTAATAGCTGCAGTTGAATTTAAATGGACCTATTTTTTGCTTACATCATATATGATAAAGCATAAAAGCGTATTTAAAGAAATTTTGAGAAGTATTACTGAAAGAAAATATATATTATCCATCTGTTAAAAATTTTGTACGCTTATCACATTTTAAATTTTTAAACATGACTAATACTTAAATCAAATAAGTATGTAGATTGACATTTTATTTTCAAATTTTTCTGAAATAACTAAAATAAAAAATTCCCATTTAATCTAATTATTATTAATAAATTAAATCAAAACAATTAATTTTTCATATTAGAAATATTTTCAATTTATTCAATGTACTGCATAAGTCTCAGAATTCTCAAAAAATGGAACTTTATCTTTGTCTAATCATTCATTTTGGCTTCATCAAAAATGAATTGCAGAAGTAATTCTATTTAATGGTTTTGTGAAATCATTCGCTAGCAGAATACAATCTAATTTATTGAACTTTATATTATTAATTCTCAAATAATTTTTTTATTTTTTGACAAAAACAAACTAAATTGTCTATTTGCACTTAATGCAATATACTATTTGTAATTTATTATATGTTCTTTGTTACAAAGTTCAATAGAATTAAAATGACATACATAGAATTTACATACATTTTATTGACGTATTTAATGAAACTTACAGTACTAAATTTATATCTTTTATTTTGCAACAAGTTACTCCAAAGTTTCATAAATTCTCTCGTAAATTCCAAGCATTATAAATTGGGTCTTCAGATAATTTCGGCAAAGACCTTGATAGTGATATTATTTTATATGAATTTGTGATGAGTTTTATCTAAACATATTAATATATTTTATTATTTTTCGAAGCATTTTCTTTGAGTTATTTGAAATTTGATCTGTTCCCTCTCAATGAAGCAATATATATAAGCAGTTTCTTTCTTGTAACCTTATCACTGCTACATAGAGTGATGTCTTTAGGAAGGGGTATTTTTATTTTATAAAAAACATAATCTAATTTTTTTTCAATTATTATTCAAATTTCAAATTTGTAAAAGAATTTCCATTACATTATTTATTTTTCAGTGGATGAAGCAGCATTAGTTTCATAATTAATAAAATATATTTAAAAATAACAATATTCTTTTTAAATGATGAACCAATAAAATCATTTCATCAATATCAATATATACAAAATATTGAAGAACTCGTTTGCGACAAAAACGAATATTTTTACGCAAATATTTCAGTATCTTGTATTTCAGCAGAATTTGTAGAACTGAGAGGGATTGGAAATTGCTTGTGCTCTTTTATTAGCTTGTTGCACGAGCCTGGGTTTTTCGTACCTAGTCCTGAACTAGACTGTAACAGTTAAATAGAAGCAGACGGGTGGAATCTTCGTAAGTTTGAAGCAGGGATCAAGAAAAGTCTCTCAATACTTATTTTGCCCTCAACAGAAGTATCATTTCATTTGGAGGACATGTTTATACGACAAATTTAATGTGCCTCAGTTGACTTTATTCAATCATGTATCTTTCGATAACTCGGATTTAAACTCACAGCTTTGCAGTAATGGAAACGTCGTCCAAATCACGTCGTCCCGTTCTTGAAACAAATATTTTGTTAAACTGTTAACTAGTTTTACTATCAAACAACCCAACAGCTTTTTAAAGTATTGAAAATATTTAACGGTTATTGCAAACTTAAACTCTAGTCCATTTGATCGATAATCATTATTCCCCTATAAATATAAATATTTCAATAATTATATTTAATATTTATCTCTGTTAAATTCAATGAATTGATTTATAAGATTTAGAGATCTAGATATTTTAATCCTCACGATAGAGAATTTTTGGGTAACCCACAAATTTCAATTTTTTTGAGACACTAATTAATTGGGTATTTTTTAATATGGGAATTAGGGCATTCATCATACAGATGGAAATAAAATGATGGCTTAAAGTAACAGGGAATCTTGTTTACTCATTTTAATGAGAGTAAACAAAAGGCTTTGTGATTATTAACTTTTATTATTCAACTGCATTTCCTAATACTGACTGCAATATTTCTCATTTATGTTTCTAATTTCATACTGTTAACATTACATTTCTCATTTTAAACTTAATATGCCACAAAAAAGAAATGTTTTCATCAGCAAAAAAGTTTACTTTTTTCATTAATGAAAAATACATTTAAATTAAAAATCAGAAAAACTCCAATATACATGGATATATATGGTACTGAAAATTACCAAAATTACAAAATCATTTTCAGCTGATTATTTTGACATACTAAATGGTGGTATATTTCATTGTTGAAATAAGAGATTTTGTGTCCCCAATTTGAACAACTGCTCTGAAAAACGTGATGGAATAAGTTTACTATCGATTAATATTGTGTGTTAAATTCATGGCTACAAAAATCATGGGTATTAATACAGTTTACAGATCATATTTCATGTTCAGTAATATTTTAATAATTCTTATGGGTGCAAAATTTCTCTAATGAAATATTATTGCTTATAATTAATGAATATTTTTACAGAAGTGACTAAATGTGCTAATTTCTTAAATACAATAATAAGAGAAAGATTTGGAGATAGTTCTTCTTTAAAACATTTTATTTTATTTAAAAATTAAATTTCACTCTGTAAATTTAATACAACTTTTATATGCAGATTTTTTTCTATGGATTGCTTATTAGGTATTTTTTGCTGTAGTATATAAAATAATTTAAAAACTCTTTCCCAATTTGACGTTTCTTGATTAAGAAAACATAATAGTTTACTTCCTTTTCTTCAACTTTCTGAGTAACATTTTATTTGAAACTCTACAAATTTGAAAAAAAGTGTTTAATATTGACATTTTACATAAAATATTTGCAAAATTATAATCAACATTGCAAAAATAATTTTATTAATAATTTTTTGAAAAATAAACTCAATTGATTGCATTATAACTTCACATATGAATCATATGATAAGTAAAGTTTACAGTTATGAATAAAATGTAATTAAGATTTATTTTAAAATTTACTATTTCCAACCAACATGTCACCTCATGCTAAAAAATTAATGCAATTTTTTTCTTATTACTTAATAAAACAAATAAGGCAAGGAAATATTTGACTTTAAAAATTGTAGTTTTGGTTTGGTATTTAATATCTTATTTTAAATATTTTTAGACATTAGATATATAATTTCAATACTTATGACACATATATATTATTTTACCTTAAAAAGCTTAACTTCTTGAGTGCTTTTATAAAAATGTATAATTACTGATTTACTAAAAATATATGTTTCAATTTCGAATTTACTTTTCAATTTTTATTTACGTATTCTACTTAAAAAAAGGTAAAGAGTTAAAACAAAAGTTTGTTAATTGATATTTGGATCCCCTAGAATATCAAGAAAACAAGCTAAGTTGAAAGGCCTCATTATTTCTAGATCTTTAAAGAAGAAATTAATGTCACAATAATTGAATTATGTTGTCACGCTAGAGCTCAATTTTCTCTCACTTTCACGGGTCTCTTAGCAACAAACAACTTCTCTATCTATTTATTATTTAGATATGTATAATCTTATCATCTTTTATTCATATCCTTTTCTTTTTCAATTTTACTTAGTTTAATGTAATTGGGTATTTCACAAATTAATAATTACATCTTAATCTTTAAATATATTTTGATTGTGATCTTAATATGCCTAATTTTTGAATTAATTAAAATGAATTATTTCAGAGATTATATTTCAATAATTTTGTTATAGTACAAATACTCAGATATTTTATAAATTTATAATATGAAAATATTCATTTTTGAAATTAATTCGCTTGAATTTTGTTTTTATAATTTCTAAAGATAACTAGAGAAATTAGATTAGTCTTGAGCAATAATTAAAATATATTTAATGTTTAACTAACAATGAAACTAATCAAAATTATAAAGGAACATTTCGTAGAAAACATTCTTGATATTAATTTAAATTTTATGATTAATTTTGTTTTAATTAATTTAGTATCAATTTAAATTCTTTATTTTGACCATTAAATAGTGTTCACTTTTAAAGCAGAGCATAGCTTTACATACTGAAATTATTTTAAATATTAATACTTAAAAAATCACTTAAAAACGATATTTTATAAATTTCCTAAATAATGTTTTATAAATGAAAATTTTTTGTTCTCTATTTTAAAAAAATATGTTCTGAACTCCAAAAATTTCGAAATGAAATTTTAATACTCAGATAACCTCCCTCTATTGAGCCGTTATCGTAACTATTTATATTTAAATTCAATATTTATAATTGGTGATATTACTGTTTTTAAAGAGAAACATTGATTGATCCTTAACTTAATTTCTGATTAAAAGGTTAAACTCAAACTTTTCACAGTCCTCTAAATTTAGAAACAAATAATATAAATTTAAATTCAAAGCAATATCTTATATACTAATAAAATCATTTATCATGAATATTTATTAGGAATACTTTCCTTTGTTTTTTAATATTTACCTATAAAGAATCGCTAAAAATCTATAATGTATTGATTTAATGAAATTAATATTTAAAACTCTACATAAAGTTAAAAAAATTAAATATAAATTTAAATCATTAAGTAATCAAAATGAAAAGGTTTTAATATCAAAATTTACATGTAAAATTTAAATATTTCGAAAAATTATTGCATTTATATTTGAAATTTATAAAATTTAGCATGTAGATAATGATTTCAATAACATATAATGCATTCTTAATGTACACCATAATATTACTCAACAAATTTTCCTTGTGCAAATTCAATAAATCATTAGTTATGATTTAAAAATAGACTTATTATTCATTTTTTTTTAAATTTTATTTTTGTTCAGCGTTAGATTTTACAAAATAGAAATTAAATCAATTGAATTGAAGGTACAAATATTGTCGACAACAATACAATTTTTATGTATCTACATTCTGTTTTATTTAATTTTTAAGAACATTTTTTAATATTATATAGCTTAGAGAATATTATAAATGGTATTGTGAATAGTTCTTCCAAAGTTAGAATACAAAATAAAATGTCATTAATTTACATTTCAAAAATATATAAAATTAGAAAAATGTTATTGGACATGGAAAAACTCATTAAAATTCATATTTTCTGATCATTATTTATTTCGAGGGAAAATGGTGGTTGCTTAACATTATATACAATTTATTTAAATAATATATGGTTTTTCTATTTGTATTTTCATTAATTATTCATAATTAGAGAATCACAATAAATGTTTTGATGCCTCAATTTAGATAATAAAATAAATGTCTCTAAATGTTATGTTACATTTGAAGTGTTTTCTTTAATAAGTGTATGTAATACATTCGAAACAAATGTACTTATAAAAATTTATGTACAATACCAATAAGAGAATCAGTAAATTCTTCTAAAAAGTAAACATTTTGACAAGAAACAATGCAACGAACTTTTATTTATAAACTTAATAGATAAGTATTTGTTTGAAACACAACTCCTACATTTCTTGTCAATATCTCAGGAGATATACTTAAGAAAGATTTTCAACAACAAGAATCATTTTCTATTGAATCTAGAGAATATGGTTCCTTGTTTACTTAGAACTTAGAACTTTTTCTGATTATGTTGACTGAAAGAGTAGTGAAATTCTAAAAACAATAATTGCTTCTAGAAGTCAACATTTAATATTCTTAGATTTTTTTTATTTCATTTTATAAACTATTATGAAATTATGACTGAAACAAAACAATAATCGATTCTAATTAGGATTTACACAATTATAATAATTTTATAGTTTATAAAAGTATTTTAAAAATTATACATCACATTTCAATGGAAATTCATGTAATTATTTACGATTTAATCTTTGCCCAATTTTTTTATTTCTTTTGATCTTTCATTTCCTTCGGTTGGTAATCTATAGATAAAATATAAATTCTGATAAATTATTATATTTGTTTTCCAATATAAATAACTACGTTGTCACATTTAATAAACATAGATACAAATAATGATTGTTGCATTATTTGTACTTTTAACAGTGTGTTGCAGCAGTTAATCAGAAATTACTATAACAATTTTCAATTTAACAAAAGCATGTAACACTTGTAAATAATCATGTTTTAATTATATTTCCAATATTTAACACATAACAATACAGTCGAGTGACTTCGATCACTTCTTAAACGTATAACATGATTTTAATACGAGTGAATAAAAAATGCTGGAACATATAAGATATTTGAGAAACTTTTTGATTTCTGATACTTACAAATACTCACTTAATTAAAAATATTAAAATTGCGAAAAAGTTTGTTTCATCATTAGATATATATTTTGAATGCTTACTCAATATATCTATATCATTGCAGAGAAAAACAAAAACCTTTGAATGTAACTTTAAAAAAGATTGATATTTAATATGTTACATGCTAAAGATAATTTTTTAAATGGTATGTTCAATCATTACAATTATGTATTCGTTTGAATAAATAAAATTATGTTGCTATAAAAGTTTTATGTGTCTATTATTTTAGAAATATTTTTATTTATCATACAGAAAACTTTACAAAACAATGGTTGCTGTTAAAGTAAATTAATTTGAATATTTTATTTATATTTAATCATAAATATCTTCAATATATAAATACAATTTAGCTTTGAAGTTTCTAAAGCTGTTTAGACAAGTTGCAATTTTTCAGTTTAGAAGAAAGTTTTGAGACATGTTTAAGAAGAAATTCTATTTTTGTTAAGGAAAAAAGCGATAATTACGAAAATGATTAAATTCTAATAAAAAAGTAAAGAAGAATTGATTTCTGTGAAGCAATCGTGCCAATATGTTTCTGCTTTTATGGAAATTCTATAACATCTTATATTTTCGTGTGTTATTCTTAACAGATATCTCCTTACCGACAGCTATATATAATGAAATATAGATTTCACTGCAAGTGAAATTAATATAAAGTTTAATACAATTTATTAGTATATCTTTTATATAAAAAGAATAATAAAAATAAAAATTTGACTAATAGTTAATAGTTTAAAACTATCTGCATTGTGTTATTAAATTATTTTCTTACACTATTTCATTAATGTTTTTAATAAATATCTCCTCTAAAAGTTTAAAAAAAAAAGTTTTGTTTTTGTTGTCATTTATCGTTAAAATTTATGTAATGATTTTCGGCTCATTTGTTATGATCTTTGAAAACCATAAAAGCATTTACAAAAATAGAAGAAAATATATATTTGAAAAAAATGAAATAAATATAGCCATCAAAAACGCACTTAAAAAGGAGGTACTAATGCTGCGTTTACTTAGAAAACTTAGATTTGCATTGATTAGGAATTTTTACCCGGTTTCTATGTACGAGATATCCTTCATTTCACTTGTAACTCAATTTATTTAAATATGATCAAACATATTTTAAATAATCCCTGGATATACTTTATATATTTAATATTTTTTGACTCAAAACTTTCCCATAAATATTTCTTGTTCAATATTTTGACCAACATATTTTAATTCTATTATTTCGTATCTGCTTCTGTGGTGTAAGATTCGCTCGACATTTTTTAAAATTATTGTTATAAATCTAATAGGAGGAAATATGGTTTTCCACATTTTAAAATGCGTCTTTTAGCAAATATTGCCTTTAATTACATTGTTATTTTAAATCATCTAATGTGACATATATGAAATTATTACTAGTGACACTAGTGGTACATACCAATAAACATCATATCAAGTAAGTGGAGTGTCATTAAGTCAGTCAGTTTATGACCATGGAATAAATCAGCATGACTCTCATATTCCTTGTAATTAGAAAGATAAAATGAAATAAATTTATAAATTAATTTGTATTTCATAATATCCAGTGATATGTAATTTAGTAAAGCATCAGTTATTTATACTTATAAATATTATTTACAGCCAAAAATACTTTACTTTAGAAGTTTAATAAATACTTATTTTTTGTATAAACTGAAAGTGTAAAATTTGTCATGAATTTGTACACGGTGTATAAAAAAGATAAATTTCTCAAATTATTAGTTTGTAAAGGATTACTATTAAAGTTATTTATATATTTTAAGATAAAATAATGAAAACATTTTACGAGTTTTGTCTGAATGGATTGTTCACAATAGCTTTTGATTAATTCAATAATACATGAATTTATTAAACGTAAAAAAAAAATTAAAAAACTGCATCAACCCTGGAAGTTGTTTATAGAATAAAGAAGCTAATATACCTTGAACTCGTTAAAATCAGATACTATGCCTAATATATTAATCTTATAAGTTTCTGGGAACTTTTAAATGAACATAAATGTTGTTAAAATTTTTAATCAAATCATTACTAAAAACTAACGAAATTTTTAAGCATTCAGAAAATTTAATCTATTTTCTTCTATTAAATTTTTCCACATATTGACAACAGATTATCGGCGAATTATATGTAGATACATATTTCTATAGGGATATTAATTAAATGATAAATGATTTTTACGCTGTGAATATCATGTTCTGTAAGCTACTACTTTTTATAACATTCGAAAACGCAGTATAATTATTTTTAAATTTAAAGTCTAACAATATCCAAAAATAATGAAAATGCAATGTAAGAAAATTTCATTTGAGGATTAAGTATCTGTTCATATATTAATTGAACCAAACTCACAATTTGTGTAAAGTAGGATAATATAACATTTGATTTTTCTA